>NW_019091362.1:5201472-5254891 GCF_001949145.1 Acanthaster planci
CCCCTTTCAGCTATTTATGTCAAATGACACAAATTAGTGAGTACGAAATGGCTTTTCTTAATTTGGCCCTTAATAATCTAGTGCCTCCCCCGACAAAGGAAAGGGTCAGGCCTTTCCTTTTGGCACATTCCCATAAGTGTCGTAAATAAGAACACAGTGCCTTAAAACCGAGGTCAATTTGCGGTCCCTGAATGAATGAAGTCGGCAACATAACCGCCGCCAAATAGACCTCAGGTGCTGGTATTGAGGGGAGATGCAACAGGCAAACAATATGGCGCCAGGGCTTGGTAGAAGTTGTCGAGAATGAAAGAGCAACTATCATCAGTCAAATAAAATTCGTCCGCATGATACAACTCCGCGGACGACCACTGGATCTGGGGGTGCCAAATAACACCCCCCATCAGAGCGTTTCGAAATAATGAATGAACGTACGCGTTCAGTGAACGTCGTGTACGCTTCAGGGCGTGAGGGTAAGTTTGGCGGGGCAGTAACTAGGAATAAAAAAATGACAGTATGCGGCAGTGCTTCTCTGGTCAAATTGATGCACTGCCGTGCTAAAATACTCAATGAATGATTGTGTACAAGCCCAAGGTCGTTGGCGCCAAACTGCAGGATGATGACGTCAGGTAAGATCGGAACTGCCGACCACGCTTCCAACAGGAACTTTTGGAGAACTGTAACATCTGGAGTCTTCGCCGTCCCATCCAAAGGATATAGGCCAGCTGATTAAGACGCTCTCCCCAGGGCGATGACCCCGCCACCCGAGCACACAAGCACACAGAGCCGTCCCCAATGACCCACACAGTTGGCTTGCCAGGGGCCATTTCTCGCAAGAAAAATGAAAAGAAAATCGGAACAGAACACGAGCAAAGTACTTTAGCTAATACAACATGTAGCGGTCAATGGAAAATAGCTGGGGGAATCCAAATGTAACGTCGGTAACCCCCAGACTTCCAACGCCCCAAAATTTTAACATCATCCTCTGACCCACCTGCCATGGCCGCTGACGTAGCTGTGCCTATGTGAAAAGAATGAGAGGTAAATCTGGCGTCGTAAAGCCCTACACACTCAAGGGCACGACGGAGTACCGCGACAAACTGATAACGCGTGACAGGACCCCCATCGAAATGTGACAAAAACGGGCCATGGGGGGATGTGGAATAGGCAAGATAAGACAAAGTCGCCCAGACGGGCACATCATGTTGTGCCGGCTGTGCGCTGCTTGGATGGAACTACATAACCATGGCCATATTGATCTGTTTTCGAGTGACGTAGGATAAGTTTGACCCTTAAAGAGGAGTTCGAGGGAACGCGCGCACTCGGCATGACTAGCCCAACGAACAGGAAATTTTCCAGATAATGCACAATGTAAGGGATTCAGCCACCTTACGAGTACAGTACTCAAGGACAGTACTGAACCGCTCGAACGTAATACAGGATATAGTACAGCCCATAGGCATGCATTTATCGAAATAAAATTGGCCGTTATGGGAAAAACCAAGCAAATCAAAATCGCTTCGATGGACGGGAAGTAAACGAAAGGCCGACTTAATATCCGACTTTAGCCATAAGGACACCTGCAATCATAGTTATCGCCTCATCAAAACTCGTGTATGAAACGGTGGTGTCTGCGGGATCAATGAAATCATTCACCGATTTGCCGATAGGGGACGACAAATTATGGATTAACCGAAATTCACCCGGAGTCTGTTTGGGCACCAGGCCCATAGGTGAACAACGGAAATGAGGAAGAGGCTGGGGCAAAACGGGCCAGCAACGCGACCCAAAACAACTTCACGATTAATTTTTGACTGCAGAATGTTGGGATGTTTGCGAGCAAATGCAGAATTACGAGCAGAGGTACTAACCCTGGGACCTGAATAGCCTACCTGGAAACCGCGCAAAAGAACCTTCTTGCAAAATGTGGGAGTCCTGAGTATTAGGGTAAGCCCGTAAAGAAGGAAGCATACTACTTCGTTTTACCGGGGTTGGTGCCAGCTGCCGAAACCCGTGCTGTGACGCGAGACTGTGAGTTTCCCCGACAACGGGTTGCGGGGTGGCCAAATGCCCTGCAGGTAGAGCAGCGACGCGCAAAGCGACACAAGGGGCGATTGCACTGACCGCGGCTGAAGTCGTTACATGTAGGTTGACCAACCCCGGCGACTGGGCGCCGACCAGGCCCGAAATCGATCCGGGGGTTGGCGGCAGTGGAGGGGTCATGTAACTATCAATGTGCTTGGAGCTGAAGTTCCCGACACCAAGGGCGTGAAACTGGAAGAGGGTTGCGGGGCTAATTCAAAAGGAGTAGCAACAGGGGACTTACACAGCTCCAAAGTTTGCGCCAAACTCCCTCTAGGCCGACTGATGGTAGCGGGCGCTGGCGTTGCATGGGTAGCACTCACACTCTCTGGAATCATTCCGACAGCAGCCAACGGTATAATAGTGGTATCCGGACCGGGCGATGCATGCTGCGGTGCACTAGACCCTGCAAGGGCTCCGACCACCGACGCATCTTGACGGGAAGACTTGCGCGGCCGCCCCGAAGAACGCTTCGCTCCATCCATCGGCCCAGAAGGAGCCCGCAGCTTGGAATTGGCGCGGGGCATAGCTAACAAAATTGCTTTTGCAAAACAGACAGATATTCTCTTTCCAACCGAACTCCACGGTTGCTCAAGCAAAAGTGACCGGGAGTAACTCTCTCCAGAGCTACTAACATTTTAAGGTCACGCCAGTAACTAGTTCGAGGCATTAAATCACCGTGTCAGCAACCGCAAGTGAACACTACTGACTCACTTAGTGACAAGAGCCTCCAATGTCCCGCGGTGATAAATTATTTGAAGCTGCAATTTATTTTGCCTCAAATTGGTTATAGTAGGCAAGAGTGAATTGTACTGCGGATAAGTTTGCCTAAACATTTTATGGGGAAAAAATTCCCTAAAAAATACTTGTTTGAAGTCTCAAAAAGGCGACAAGCGCCGGGCGACGCACGACGGAAAATGGCATATATGGAACTGGAAAATTGCAGAATTCGCAACAAAAAGCAAAAAAGACGGACAACGGATGACGCGCGAATTTCATAGTGATAGCTTACCGTCTTTGTTATAAATAAAAGTAATTTGTTTAGAAAATTCCTGTGGATGACATTAAGAGGAAAGCAGTGATAAAGCATTTTGGTGACCTGAAGAAAAAAAACCCAGTGCATTAACAAAAAGTCGAGGAATACAAGAAATTAGGTGTATGATCATGCTGAAACAAATTATTGACGACTAGTTGTCACATAAAGGAAAGTGATTTTTCAAAGAGCGACAGCGGTAAGAAATACCACAAACCAGACAAACAATAACGATCTGACAATTCAACTGGATATTTCATGATTAAGAAATTTTAAACATATTTTAATTCTAAAAAGGCTTCAAAATACCAACACCAGGAATGAACTTTGAATTAAATGAATTGAACAGATGAAGTTNTTTTAAATGGAATAAAAAAATTGCAAACTGCTCAAAGCAAAACAAAAATAACAAAAATTATGAACAAAACCAAACAAGACTCAAACTATACAAAAATAACGATATTAAAATTTGGGTGGAATTCATTCCTTAAAATGAACTTAACCCACAGCCTGAAAACCGCGTGTTATAAACCAAACTGTACAGAATGCACGCATTTAAGCGAACCGAACATTTTGAACAAACTCCAGTTCAAGAAAAACTTGATATGGTGATACAAACGTCAACAATGAAAAGCATACAGAATAAGGCAAAATACTTCAACACATGCTGTGAAAATGCATGCCATGTGAATTAAAAGTTTGAGAGTGCCAGACCAAAAACCCTGGGGTCTTGGCAATTCGTAATACAATGTAGTAAATTGACAGAAATGGTGGGCACTCGGTAAATTTCCTTGTCAGGTAGCTCTTGAGGTCTCAGTTTCCATCATGTTTAACGTACATGTAGCTTCATCCTCAACACCACCACTCCCACACAAGTTAATATGGCACTCTGCAGGGACTGGAAATTCAAATCCTTATATAACCAACTACTAAACAAAAGGAGACTATTTAGAATAATCATGTTAGACATAAAAGGAATATCTCAGGCAGTTTAACTCCGATTCTGGTGGGTCTAGGCATGTAGGAAGGACACAGGAGTTACAACTCTGGCACTTCAAAGTGCTCGATGAGCATTGCCGCCAGGTTAGACAAACGAGTAAACATTCCAAAATTGCCTGATTACTGCTTGCAGCTTAGCCGTAGTGGGGCCAGTAATATCCTAAGAAAATTTGATGCGTTTTGTTTGCAGCTACCTGCAACTTATTGCCGTGGCCAGGAAACCTTCAACATTAGATCTACTTTTGCCATCGTAAATAAACTTTTTTATTTTGATACACGGTTCCATTATCCATGCAATGTTTGTAACTTTATTCTGTCTCTCCAAAGCATCAGTTTTCAAAGTTTTTGAACGAATTTGGCCAAGTCTGGCCAACAACATGTTGACCGCCACTGGACGGTTAAGTTCATAACAAGGAGTGATCATGAAATCTCATAAAATACCCTTTTGTACAAATGCCACAATAAAAATGATTCAAATAAAACCCAATTTCTTATAAACAACTTGGCTATTAATTCCCAAAATAAATCCAGAAGAAAGTGGTCACTGAGGGCAATGACTGCACATATAAATTTAGGGCACAAAGTGTAATGCAAGCAACTGTGCAAGCATAAAACTTGATGTTGTCATTCATGAGATCATGCCAAGCGCCAACAAATACATGACTATTCAATTTTCTACACCTCAGTGCACTAGTTTTAAGGATGTATATTACCAGCAACAAATAGCGGCGGTGATCACAGGGTACAAAGGGGTTTCGTGGTTGCAAAACAGATGGTGCTTAACAAGCGTTCGCTGCGCTCTGGCTATGGACATACCAGGCATGCCAGAAAGCTGTAATTGGCCAGATGTTACAGCCTGGGCAGTTCAAACTCCTGTGTCTTTCCTCTATGCCTAAACAGCACGTAAATTAAAGATAGGGAACCCTAGTGAACATGATGACTTCAAATATATATTTTTTTCAATAACAGCGATATGAAAGTTAAGGAATGCTACATGTACATATCTATAGAAAGGCAGAAAAACTCCAGAATGTATTTACTTATACGGAGAGAAATATCCAATCCTTCAAGGAGTGCTGGACCACTACACTGCTTGTTCAGGGGTGTTAATTTGTTAACGAAGGCAACGGGGTCCACAAAATATATTCGCAATAGAGGTCGTTCGGTATAGTGATTCTCGATTACCAATGCACAAGTTACATTTCACTAATGCTCATTTTCAGAAAATAAAGGGATACTCACCCAATGCATACAGTGTAGGTTGGCAAATAGTATCTGCTTAACCCTTTCCATGTAAATAAAAGTGGGGCAAAAAGCAGTTTAAATCTCAATTATCTTACATGTCAAATTTGCTTTAGGCATTACTTGACTCTCAGGGGCATGTAATACAGCAAGTGATTATTTCAAGTTACAAATGGTGACAAAGCTGTGAAGAAATATAGGTTCATAAACCTCCGACTCCAAGCTTCATGATTACGATCATTCCTTTATCCCTAACCCCATAGGGTGTATGTAAAAATCGAATTGAAATCAGAGGATTTGGGATTCTTACGGCTATATTATTGTCCACAGGCAAAAAAGAATGCTGTTCTGTAAAAAAAAAAGGAGACTGAATACAAATCTCAGGTGCCAATGCTTTAACTAACCAGTTGCCACTGTACTAATGGCCGGCGTTGTTGAAAGTCCGCTTCTGGTTCAGGTCACTGGCAAGGAACTTGTTGATGCCTGGTCGGGCCTTTATGCGTTCATAGTAGGCCTTCATGACTGGAAATGCCTCCAGACAAGCTGAGGCAGAAAGCCCCATCAAGGCATCCAGGAACTGAAATAGATGGTAATCTGCAAAGGATATCTGTGGAGGCAAAAAACGGACAAAAATTCCAAATTGGAAGCTTTTCCAGGAATGTGTAAGAGGTTTAAGTAGAGTGACCAGGAGTCCCACCTCTTGCCTCAAAGCAAGACCCTTTGCATAATAAACTGGCAGTTACAGGAAACATTAATACAGCAGTGAAGTAAAGCACTAATTTACACAGAGTAAAGTACATGTACTGCAATCAGTGAAATTTTGTTATTACTGTTACATTTGTCAGAAGCCTTTGTATGCTTAACTGCATTATCATTGTGCATTATCGGCACGGAAAGTGACAATAAAATGGATTCTGTAAAAGTCATTTCCTAACACCTGAAGAGAATATTTTGGTTCTTTCAAGGTAAAGGAGTTCCTCCAATTCAGAACGCTAACAAAATCTGAAGGTGATAGTAGTGCTGCTGGGCTGTAAGACAATCATGAATTGTGAAAAGGCATTTCATGAGAAACTGCAGTAGACTACTTACCTTGTCTCCAACAAGAAAACCTTCACCGTTCTTATTTGTCATCAGCAGTTTCTGGAAGAAAATGACATTTCCAAAGAGTACTGAGCCTCAAAAAATTGCCAACATGTCAAAGCTTTATGACTGAATTTACACTTAACTGAACAGCAGACTTTGTTTAATATTCAATCATACATTACACAAGGTTTTTATTGGGTAATGGGTATTGATTTCCTTCAGGGGAGGATTTCATAAAGCTGTTCTTCAGGTGCTATTTGGTACAGCATGAACAGTTTCAGAGACCACACAGCTAGCAAAATCAAATGTACAACACATATACAGTAGGTACCCTCACAGGTACAGGTATGTGCTGATCAGACTTCTTTTTCATTTTAGCCCATTTCCATCAGCCTCTTGAATACTTCAATAAGCTGACAACTTGGATATTTACATTAGACCTTGTGAACTGGAGAAAAGGACTTTGGGGCCCTGAAATTACCTGTAAAGTTGGAAGAATCACATTAGGAACCATCTCAGCAAGGAATTTTTCTTTTCTATTTGCCTGCAGAGAAAATAAAATACCAATGTACGTGTACGCAATAATGATGAATCTAATGCCAGACAAACTTCTCGGTAGAGGTGATATAGAATGCAGGGTAGGTGCATAGAATGCATTGTACTGGTCCACATGCTGATCTTGAACTGAGATGATAAAGTCAGAGAACAACCTCAATCAATTTAAATACTTAATGCATAAGTAGGCACATGACAAATTAAAACAAAAATGCCCCCCCCTTGCCTGTACATCTACGTTTTGCAGCAAACGGGTAAACGTGCTAAGTTGGAACATGATGCACGGTATTTCTTGCAGTACATGCTTTTCCAGCAAAGAGGAAAAATAAAGTCTATAAGTGTACTTACAAAGTTATCATACACCATACGAATATAACGTTGGTAGAAATCCTCAATTCCGTCATAAGCCATGTCAATCAAAGATGCCTCAGTGTCATTGGATCCATATGTACCTGTAGCAAAATATACAGCAGAGAAGAGGTCACCAAAAAATTCACTGAAATGCTCCTCGTGGGAAACATGAAAAAGGTGTGCTTTCAAAATAATAGAACTCTTGGGTAGTGCTGATGTCGTCAACGTTCAAGAAGTACGAGTGCCTTTCTACCAAGCGTTCCAGATTCATCAACAACTTGACCTTCCTCAAGCGCTGTCGCGATTCATGACCTTGTGCGCAACACCAAATCCCAAGACATCCTCAGGAAATCCAGGCTCATCTTGCACCGCCATTGCATCTCCTCCAGCAGATCCATGCTAGCCTCACTAGACAAACAGATCGCTACTAGACAAACAGATCACCGCCATTCCACCGTGAGCTAGCCACCACCACGTCTACTGAAGACTTCAACAAGGTCCAGCGACTAACCAAGACCAGTTGTCACCACACCTGCAGAAGAACCCGCCGCTGCCAAATCAAGAAGTTCAGGAACCTCCAATGCAAGAACACGGTGGGGAATTGGACAATGGGATCATCTATATCCCCACGTCCCGCACCCCACAATCTCAGTCCAAGACCGAAGCCAAAAGGATTTCCTATATCCTTAGGCCCTACGCACACCAAACCCCATCTCCGTTCACAAGCCGCTTTCACAAAACAAACAGTAGTCAACCTCAGTCAACGTAAGCTGACGGAAACTGAAACCAAGGTTCTCGCATTGTCTCTACCCAAGTCTCTGCCAGCAGAAGAAAAGAAGTGATCCAAGCTACTAGACCAGCCTTACACCATCTCGCAAAATCCATCGCTGATGACGTCTGTCTACAAGTAAGCCAAGCACTCAAGAACCACAAGCCTGCCAAGGCCAACATCTCAAGGCATGAGCAGTCGGCCCTCAACAAGCAACGTCGGGATGAGTCAATACACATCTTAACTGCTGACTAAGGCAATGCCACTGTCATCATGGACAGGTCTGACTACAACAGCAAGGTGTCGAACATCCCGTGGATTGGGCTCATATCGCCCCCTCCGCAAGGGTCAAACACCATCCATACAAAAGAGATTGAACAGCAAGCCTCTCGCCGTGCAGCGATCTGAAAACATTTCCATGACCCTGTACCGTCAGCTCTGTGCCTCAAGCTCCAGATGTCCCCGCTTCTTCGGTCAGCCCAAAATCCACAAACCTGACACCCCCCTACGTCCCATTGTGGCATCACGGGGAGGTCATACGTACAACGTCGCCAAGCACCTAGCCAAGATCCTGTACCCGCTGGTCGGCAACACGGAACACCCCATCAAGAATTTGGAGCAGTTCTCAAGTTTATCAGGCCTCGATCTTTACCGCCACAATTGGCCTTGTGCCCTTCCAAGTTGGCCGTAAGCCCTTCCAAAAAACTCCCATCACGCGACCACCTTTTCCAGCGTGCCCTTCCCCCTTTGCAGCCGGCTGTATGTGTCATGAGAGTGTACCATGTAAGCCAATGCATGAAGTGCGATTCCGAATTGGGGCGAGTTCAACCTTTTGGGCTGCGTTCGAGCGAGCTACTCGTGCTAAACCGAGTACTATCCCGAGTGCACGAACGGCAGGAGTACCGTCCTCCGGTCAGCCAGAGTATACTCCCCATCACAGAGAATCGGGAGTATACGCTTGACCCGAGTGTAATGCGCGCGTATCCACACTCGGGTTATCGGGAGTAACCGCGAGAACGCAGCCTTGGATATCATTATCAGCGCTGCACTGGTGAGCAGCGTATTTTGAATGCAAATTTGCACAACAAAGTCGGAAACCAGGCGAGCGCTTATTGTGTTAAGAATAAGTTTTGACCAATCGCTAGGCCTAGGCCTATTATCTCAAAATCATGCAGTCGCGATCGCACGATCGTATAAAGAAACGCTAAAAGGATGCTTTCTCACAGGAGGGCTCAAAGTGCCAGAAGCTTGAAAACCTGTTTTCCAGAAAAAGTAGGGATAAAGTATTTATAAACTTGTAAACTCCGGCAAAGTCGGCACTCAGTCTTGACTCGAAAAAATAAAGACTTCGAAATGCCGACATGCGCTACTTACTGACTTACGTGGCGTGCTGCCTTAATACCATCCATATATTTCATTGAAGCAGTTTAATTGCTTTGATCTGCCCTGGTTTATTTCATCTTCGTTGTCAATTCAGGTACGTTTGTCCTCGATTTTGATCATCGCTCCGTCTGTACGGAGGACGACCCGTGCATGCCGTTTGTACTGACATAATGCTAGCATGCACAGCACACATGTCATGCACAGGCGCGGCGCGTGTACAAGCGGGATCTTGGGGGCCGGCCGCCCGCAAGTAAAACTTCGTTCAATAGGGCGACCCCCAAAAAGGGACAGAGCCCATGCGCGTGTACTAGTGGGGGTACTGGTATTGATGCAAATATTGAGGACACCCTTTTGTCGTCGCGCACGTGCGCACGCAATGTACATGTACACTGTAAATGTGGGCCTACTCCACGTCAGTATCGACAACGAAGCTCCAGAAATCGGTTGTTTGTTTACAGCCCTCTTTATACCGAGGATTTTTTTGTGGTTTTACAGAAAAGGAACCGAGAAAACATGTCGACTTGAATGAAACGACGGCTTATAGAGGCCCACTTAAAAATTATCAATGGAAATGCATCAACACACGGTCGGTACTTTTATCAAAAGGCCGACTTAAGAGTTTTACGATGCCGACTTGACCAGGGTTTCCGTAACCATTTAGCAAACAGAAAACATTTTTAAAGGAAATACGAGGATAAACACTATTTCATATTTTAAACTTAGTTTAAGCGGGTTAGGAATACTTGAATTCTCACGGGAAAGGGATACAAAATCTAAGCAAGCATTAAATCAGAGGCTGGATTCGCAAGGAAAAAATCGTCTGGGTAATTGTAATTAACAAAAAAATGAACATTACAGTTTTGTACTTGGAATGTGACAAATAATAGCAGCATGATAAACGCCTTTTACTGAGACGGGATGGCATGGTGTACAAGAGCTGAATAGCTTATAGGCCTACTCATGACATGACTGGTTATCAAAAATGTGAATCAAAGGTTTCAAAATAGTTGGCCTTGGTGCCCCCTTGAGCTGGCCTGGTGCCCTGTTGACATTTGATGAAGGCAAGGCCAAAGTGGCCTGCCCCCTTTTTCCCCAAGATCGAGGCCTGAAGTTTATCCAAGACCTCATCCTGCAACCTAACGACATCATGGTCAGTTTTGACGTGGTGTCACTCTTCACCAACGTCCCAACTGCCGACTCCCCCACTGCCGACGCCTGCACCATCGCCCGAGAACGCCTAGACCAAGACCCATCACTCAAAGAGAGAGCAAAGCAACCAACCCAGATCCAAGACCTACTCGGCACCTGCCTGGCATCCACTGGCTTCCAGTGGCGAGACACAAGTTCTTCGAACAAACAAGCGGAACTTCCATGGAATCACCTATATCCCCGGTTCTTGCTGACATATTTATGGAACAGTTTGAACAAATAGCCATCGCCACAGCTGATTCCTGTCCAAGAGTCTGGATGGAGATACGTCGACGACACGTTCGTCATCTGGCCACACGGCCAGGAAAAGCTTGATGGTTTCTTCAAGCATCTCAACGGGTTCTGCTGTAAGATCCAGTTCACCATGGATCTGGAAAGAGATGGAACCATCTCCTTCCTGGATGTGGAGCTATCCAGACAATCTGATGGCACCCTCTCCCGCAAGGTTTACCGGAAACCAACCCACACAGACAGGTACCTCCATCAGCACTCCTTTCACCACCCCTAGATCACGAACTCGGTCAACACCACCCTCGTACGCCGTATACAACATGTGTGACCAGCGCAACCTGAACAACGAGCTCCACCACATCTCCACGGCACTCCAGCGGAACGGATTCAAGAAGAGCCAAGTCAAGACCCAGCAATTTACACCTCACCCCGACCGATGGGACCCCTCCACCCTAGGTCAACCCCACACACACCATAGTTCAGTCACCCTCCCATACATAGGTCCCACTTCCCACCAAATCCAGCACATCCTCCAGAGACAGGGTATCAGAGTGTTCCACACGACACCCAGCAAACCCCCTGCAACCACACAAGGACAAACAATCTTGTAAACCCAGCGTCTACAAGATCTCCTGTGAATGCCGTCAAGTGTACATCGGAGAGACAGTCAGGGATCTAACCACTAGACTCAACGAACACCGAGCACATGGACGACGGGGAGACTACGAGAAGTCATCCATTGTTAAACATTCACATGAAACAGACCATGCAATCAAGTGGCATGAAGCATATCTCATCGCCAGCATCGAGCAAAGGCATCCTCGACGTATCCGCAAGGCCAATGAAATCTTCAAGAACAAGACGGTCCCCCAAGACATCGGCTACAACATAAGTGTTATTTAGCGCCCCCCCCGTCCAACGTGTCCCCTATACCTACGGACTCCCAACCTTCAGTGCCACATGGGTCCCCTATACCTGGCACTCTCTCCAGCACCCCAACACGAGCCAGTGAGCAGCCACAGCAGCTCTCAACACAGTTCCTGCCTTCACGCCCCAGTACCCAGATAGCTTGGATTCCAATTGCCATGCCTCAGTGATCA
This sequence comes from Acanthaster planci, assembly GCF_001949145.1. Next base: position 5,213,507 of record NW_019091362.1, read on the forward strand.
CCCACAGCATTTAAGCAGCAGCACAGTTAGATTGCATCAGTCCTGAAGACGGACAGGGCACTCACTGTCCGAAACGTCGAGTAACCGGTTCTTTTCAGAACCACGCATACTCAAAAGGATATTTTCCACATGGTGTATCCGGAAACCCTCTACATGTACCTGTTCGAACGAGTTCAAGCTGTTCACCCAAATTTTGCTTACATAATACATTTGAAAACTGTACTGTCTACTCTACCGGCATTCTATATAGCTGAATCTACACGTACAGAAATATAAAATATCAAAGTATATTAAACTAGTGCTCCATGTACATGTGGGTGCAAAGGTTCGGGTTCAGTTCAGACAGGGTTAAGTTTTTTATGCTGAACTTCGGTTCCGACAAGTACACATAATGCACATTGAAACACCACCTAGGCATAGGCCTAGATGGAACAAATAAAAACATTGACGTCAAGCAACCACATTACGGTGGGAGAATCCAACTTGCAAAGGCCTTATCAGCTACTTAGAGAAAACAAGTTTAATAAAGATATGACAAATAAATAATCCTGTTTCTCTCCGTCTTCACAAACACCTCAGAACAACTTTTTTTTCCCATTATAACGCTCAAGTTTACATGTTCTCCAAAGTTCACTTGCAACATGCATGTGAATCTGTTAATTTCACAAGTTCTCTTTGTTTTTGCTGTCACTGAGGTGAAAACACGAGCGGAAAGCACTGCTTCCCGCATGGAAAAGATTGCGTGATGGAGTGTGGCAGCCAGTCTATTCATCTCGTGGGGGCCGTATGTGTACGTGACCTCACACATCGGAAAAAAATCGACGATGAAAGATTTCTTCAAGTTAATTCACAGAACTCAGTGCCTTGTCTGTATGTTTTCTGTGTTCGTGAGTTTAATTTTAGGTTGTTTTTGCTAGTAGTTGAAGTGAGCATTTTTCCTCAAACTTTCCTGCCGTAGCGCGCCGAGGTTTATCCGCGCCCGGGCACTTGCATCTCGATGCATCGACAATTACCAGAACGATGTCTACAGACTTGTGTACCGCTTTGAAATAAACTTGAAGAGGATGAGAATTAAACCAAATGCTAGTCCAACCATATGTAATTCACCACGGACAACGCAGGCGACAATAATTTTGTGAATGCCATAGTTTTCTATACAGGCTTACATGTATAAACTCTTCTTTCGACCATTTTTTTGAAGAGGCTAGTGCTTGTAATACACTCGAACACAGACGGGGCGAAGTGGAAATAGGCGAAGTGGTTAGGGGCGACGTGGAAATGGGGCAAAGTGACTGCAAAGCAGTACGTGTGAACAACCACATGTGCCGAGTGCCGGTGCAGCACAACTCTTTATCTATTTTTCATTGTGTTTGCTTTTTTATCACGTTTTTCTTGCATGCATTCCTGGAGTTATCAATGTCTTGCCATATTGAAGTCGAATATCCGAACCGACCAGTTTAGTTCGGTTCGGTTCCAAAGTGCCATATTCGATGATTTTTGGTTTGGTTCGGTGGTTCGGCTGCAGCACTATCTTAAACATTTTGGTGCTGATATAGCTGTACATTGAGGACTCTAGAAGTGACACAATAGGCTTTGGTGATAAATGAACAAATCTTCATTAGCCTAAATACCTGAAACACATCAAAATATGTGCTCATAAAAAATGCCAGGAGAAAAAACCAAAAAACCAAGAGAACGTTTAAAAGTAACAATGACAAGTAATGACCAAAAACAGAGAGTATTATTGCATATATCCTTGAAGCCTCTACAGGTCCAAAATTTGGGATAAAAATCATTGCACATCAAGACAAAATCTAGAGAAGTCGCTCAAACAATAACTGCTTGGCATTAAATACATAATGGCAAATCTACATATCACCTCCTCCAAATTTACGCCAAATACAAGTATTACCTGTATTTGTTGTAAATTGAGGAGCGACAGGTGTCTACTTCGGTAGTATCATACTAATATCAGCCAGAAAGGGAGGTTGTTGTTACTGTGCTCAGAAAGCACACTCTCATTCGCAAATGTACTCCATGCGGAGAAAGACCAGTAATCAGGGTATTCCAGACATGCCAGAAAAAATCAACAGTGCAACATGTATTCAAAGCTGGCATGCCATCAGCCCTGAAGATTTACACAGCGCATACCAATATAGAGGGATTTCACATTAGCGCCGTCTGTGCATATCAGCATCGAAACCGAGGCTCTCTGTGTTAAACTTCGTCACGCGCGCCCGCTGAGTCGACACACTACATGCAGTAGTCCAACCATATGTAATTCACCACGGACAACGCAGGCGACAATAATTTTGTAAATGCCACAGTTTTCTATACAGGCTTACATGTATGAACTCCTCTTTCGACCATTTTTTGAAGAGGCTAGTGCTTGTAACACACTCGAGCACAGACGGGGCGAAGTGGAAATGAGGCGAAGTGGAGATGGGGCGATGGGGTATGTTTTAATGTTTAATAGTTTATAGTTTGTGATGTTTTAAACTTTGTAAATCATGTTCAATTCAGCTGACGCTGCGAGGCATGATTATTAATAAACCAATTTGAATGAATGAATGAATGAATGAAATGCAGTAACCGGTGCTTAAGGGTGACACCACTTCAGTTTAAACCACGCCCACTGCACATGCAGATACATGACCATCGTTGGTATGTTAGTTTGTGGTGAATTGCAGTTAATCTTTCTTTTGATTTGACATGTAGAGTCACCCTGAAAGACTCTTCCACAAAAATTTGCAGCCTGGAAAGTCTGAATTTAACATACATGTACTTTTATGTATTTGTGTCTTGACTCCTTACTTCAATCGTCTGATCGTATTAAGAATTGAACCTGACACATACAGCCTCGTTTTCAAATGCGGAAGTGCGCAGATCGATGTTAAAAGTGTCATATTGGGATCCCTCTATTGCACAAACTACACGTAGTAAACACATCCCTGGTGATTACATTCCAAACAGGCCCTTAAATGACCTTATTAAGCCCTACCATGTTTGCGACTCAGGTAGCGCAGTATGGCACCTGTCTGAACTAGTTGGAAATCACCATCCCAAAAAGCTGGCATCTGACCAAATGCCTGAAAGGAAACCACAATAAATCAAACCTTCAGCATGAAAAGTCTGCTGCCCGGCAAAGGACATAGTAAAGCAAAATGTTTGCATTATGAATTGTGTCAAAAACAAGACAAAAACAAAATGACATAAGGCACACAACAAGAAGTATTTTTACAAAAAGGGAGATCTTTGGATAGCACTTAGAAAGTAATGCATGAGCGGGCCCTATTCTACAGATGCTCCAGGCATCATGAGATGTCATCAGAGCTGTCGCAGCCAGCCGAAGGTGAGTTGGTACTGTTGATCTACACAGGGCTATTCAGTATTCTGGCATGAATACAACATTCCTGGTCAATGAAGGGACAGACTCATGGAATCTGTGGGACATTTTGACCAGTTGAACTGACATAGAGAGTGATGCAACATGAGAGAAAACGACCATGGAAAGCCATACATTGTACTCTGAAAAGCTTTGACTGATGTATATGGGAGCACTTGCAAATTCTGAATTGGAAATGCACAAGTGTAAATGATATGCTGCTTCTAAATGGGTTGACTTTGATGAAGATTTCTAAAAACTCAGCTTTCAAGGTTTGAGCCATTTGGCAAATGGATACACATGACAGCAATCTATAACGTGCACCTGAAGTCTGAATAGTTGGGATTAAAGGTAAAGTTAAGCTTGATGTCATCAGTGCACGAAAATGAATCTAAGCAATTTGTTGTATTTGAACAACGTTTACATCCTTTAAATGTAAACTTCTATATAGGGCAAATGTATATTTACACCAAAGCTGCTCCATATGTCCCAAGTTTCCTGTATATACATGCAAGGTGGTCATGATTCTTCAAACTACATGTACATGTAGTTTTCCTGCAGTGTTGAAATAATGCATGCACTTTTTAATCAAGAATGTGTGGCTTTAAGTTTAAAATCTTTCAAACTTCTGTAATGCACCCGAAATACATAAGGTAAAACCAGTTACATTTTATGTATGAAAAGGGAAGACTATACCAATACATGTAGACATACATTGTACAATCTAATCAAGTACCCGTAACTGGAAAAAGCAGTCTAAAAAGGATCGTTTTTACCAAATTCAGAGTGGGTTTCATAGCTGGCCAGTCTTTCTTGTCAATGACATCATCGGTGAATGCAATACCCTGGTCATGCAGCAGCAGTCGGATCAGCTGGGCCTTGCCTGACATACAAAGCCAGGTACGTGAAAAGTATGGTGGAAGAAAATGACAAAAAACTATTACTCCAAAACGTGCAAACATAAATGCCCTTCATGCCCTTACACATGTACCATAAAAATGAATTGACCAAGGTCACTCTGCCCCTACCAGGATTCGAACCCCTTACCCATGATCAGAAGCTACAACTTGAAAGCCTATCCACTTACATGTAGCCAGATGTCCCTATCAATCAGTTATTATCCTATTTCTGTTGGCATGATGGCATGACTGAGGTGTAAATAACGTCCAGCACTGAGACTAAACTGAAATTTCAAAGTCAAACCAAAAATGGCAAAACCACATGTAAAAGGTAAACAAGTACATGTGTACTGCTTCAAGTAGGTGGGCATGATTCTCCAAATAAGCCTTTTGCGAGTAAACTTGGGCCAAAATCTGAGACACTGAGTTCTTTAAATTCACATGAACATAACAAGTTGAATTCTCCATACTAAAACCACTGTTGCTATACCTCATGATTCGGGGCAAGCTTGTACTTAGTTGACACCTTGCAACAATACACTGTTCTCAATGGATAAGAAGAGCACAAAGGAACCAGTCCATTCCAGAGATGGTGGTCGCTATGCGAAGGCTTGCCCCAAATCACGAGGTATAGTAACAATGTCTTTAGTCCGGGGATTCAACTTGTTATGTTTATGTGCAATCAGATAACTCAGTGTAGTACCAGATTTCATTCAAATTTAATTCGCAAATGGTTTATTGGTTCTGAGAACTGTTCAGGTGAAAAGTACATGTAAACATGCATGTATAGGTAAGTTGTCCACACACATCAAAACATACCTTTAATGTTGAAATATAGCACTCTGTACTGTGACACTGCAAAAAACAAGTTTATGAGAGTCCAATTTCAATTCAATTTATTTCCTCCTAATCATGCTAATGGCAAAATATCAGAACTAACAGCGTATGAGATAACAGGCTTCTAGAGGTGGCAAAACTTAAAAGCAGTGCTTGTGGCAGGCATGCCATTTACAAGAAACAAACAAGACAATTTACAAAAGAAACAACAAAATACAAACACTTTAATTTCTGTTTGATCATGTTACACGATGTTGATTACATATATGTACAGTACATGTATGCCAAAGTTGACTTTTGCCAACTTAATGGCCAGAGGAGGTGTTGCCAAGGGATAATTATGACTGACATTACTGCGAAAGCAGTTTACTACCATGCACAAAAAAGAAATGTGTCCCCTTTAAATGAAACAGCAACCACCGTACATTCCCTATCGCTCAGCCTCTTTGACAGGCAGAAGCTTCATACAATACATGTAGGCCTGGTTTTAGGGTAGGCCCGACACCCCTTAGGAGTAGGGGGTGAAATATACATGTACCTGTACATGTATATTCTGTGTGACTCACAGTTGTGGGAGTACAATCCCCCTCCCCCCAAAAGAGGGACTCCCCCCCTCCCTTAGCAATAGTACACGTACCAGCACGCTGTATAGCTAACCTACTCCATACTTGTACCCCATGACCCCCAGAACTAACGTACGTGATCACTGATACGTTGTCTGTCATGTCTGTAGGGTTCGACTTCCGCCGCGCCCCTGCTGGCCATGGAAGCGCGGTGGACATCAATGCCACAGTTCTAGGGGTATGGCTGTAGCCTATAGGTACACTGGCACACACGAAAACGCAGTATTCATGGTGCTGGCGATAACATACTGTAGAAAAAACCTCGGAAACAAAATAAGGAGAAAGGCTTACTCTTAAGTGTTTGCGTCCAATGCGTGGTCCAGTCCTACTCCATCGAGCTCCTGCACCGGCCGGCACCATGTACATGTATGTACTGCTGTGTACCGTATGCACTCTACGTCATATCTTCACGTGTGTGTGCACGTGTGTATGCTGGGTCATTGGAGTTCAGCAATAGGCCTAATGAATAATTCATGTTTTTTGATCACCCATACCTATGTGAAGAAAATCCGCGGTTCATGTATTTTGACACTATAACTATAAGGGCCATTCGCAAAAAAAAAAATTCGAGATACTATCTCGCCGCGGGAAAAAAAATTCGAGGCTGGCAGGCTTGGCATGGCCGGCGGCAACGCTTACCACCTTTATCTAGTCTATAGGGGGCGCTGTCTTTGTTAACAGGGAATTCCCATGACGTACACATGTAGGCCGGTGATGAGCAACAATTCCATTCATTGTGTTTATTAATAAGTACTGAACGAGGAGATGGGATTGTCATTTTCATACAAGTGCATCATCTAACGAGTCGTGAGTTGACTTGAAAAGATCAACTTGTTTTGTTGTTCATTGGCCTTGTAAAGGAATAGGGCCCTATTAAAGTGAATGCTCGGTGCGTGCATCATGACCATGCATATGACCATGATGCAGCTTGCAAGTTACAGCTGTTTTACCATGGCCTAAGTTACATCATGGAGAAAATTTCTCCATGGTTACATCATGGAAGAAGGATGTCCCCTCTTCCTCCATGCTGACATGTAGTACACGAAGTTTACTAGTAGTAGGCCTAGTACTAGTCATGCTAGTAGGAGGCCAGGCAGTAGTAAGAAGTACATGTAGAAGACCCCTAGTCCTAGTACTTTGTGGTAGACTACATCAAATACCATTGTAATATTAATACTTGTCACGGTAACTGTGTCATCACGGACCATCTGGGATTCATGGTTTTTTTGGCATTAGAAATAAACCTTTTCGACATTTGCTGTGCATTATGGGTTTGGATGATAAACAAGCGATGCATTTTATGCACAACCTTATGGGGGAGATGAACCAGTCAGAAATCAATTTAAAGTTTTCTATATTTTTTACATTATCAGATTATACAAGAACCAGTTTCAAGTAAGTTTTTAAATGTTTGTAAGAAGAAGAATTCATCCTAAATTGTCTTTTTTAAAGGGCACACGACAGTCTATAGTCTGAAAATGAATGTGAGTGGTCACTACGGATCGATAAATGAGCTACAACAAGTCTTGAATTTGATTGGACAGTACCAGGCATTGGTATTCACGATCTTAGTCAAAGTAGTCCATGCCAGAAAGTGAGGTTGTTGGAAGGGATTCTCCCAATTTTCCTTTTCTTCCCAGCTTTAACTTCAAAGTTTGTAAATATCTTTGTCTCAAACCAATAATGCAACACTGTGTCAGAAGAAGATGGCTTGAAATGGAGCGTGAAATGAAATGGAGACAGATTAACGTTGTGCAGGTACACTTCTCCCATAGGGTTGTGCATAAAATGCATTGCATATTTGTCAAATCCTTAATGCATTGCAAACATTGAAAAGGTTTATTGTTCATTAGTTGCGACACCAATTAGGTCTATTACAGTAACTGGCCTAGCCCTTCATCAGCACTTTACATCCAGATAAGGATCTTAAAAACTAAATTGTATAAAAAGCAGTAGGCCTAAAAATGTCATTACTTTCTTTTAAATTCAAACTGGAAAGAGTTCCACATATGGACAACAGTTGCCCCTGTGCACAGACCTATGAAGTGTTTCTGAGTAACTTCAGAATTTCTCTAAGCTAAATTTCACTTTTTTGCACATGTCACTTTCTGATGGCTGTTATAACATTTTAACAACTTATTAACCCTCCTTTAGTTTTACAGCACAAATATGCTTAAGTGCCCAAGGTCACTCTCTTGCATGTTGGTGCAGTGCACAACACGACACAGCTGTGCTCCTTTGAGGTGTTTACCAAGTGACCCAAAGAGTGACTTCAGCATAGGAGGGTTAAGGGAAATTTAGTGTTGTCCGTGTATGGAACACCTTCCATTAAAATTTTTTATCAAACATGTTGAATTGGCTGTATGTCATTTTAACCATGATCATGATAATATATGCGACTTCCCAATTCCATAGTTATGGCATTGCACAATTATCATCACCAGTCTGTAATGGTTCAAGTTTCCACACTAGTATTGCGATAGTCCAATTGGTACACACACAGCTCTGCAAACCCACTAGCTTGCCGGGATTGAGTCCACTCTACATGTAAATGCAACTTTTTTTTTTCATTTTTTTCTTCCTTTAGTTTCTGTATCTTCTCAATCAGATTGCATATTTACTTTCTATGTGTTTTTTTCTTTGTGAAATTTTTGGTAGATTCATCCCAAGAAGCAAGATTTCGACTCTGCCTCCTTTACATTGATTAATTTAATTAATTATGGCAGCTCAAGAAGTACGTCGAGCATCTAAACCATCACATAATGGTGGGATGGTAAGTTTGTTGTGAATCTAAGGGATGTGGAGAGATCTAAGGTGGCGTCGTTGCTTAAATGAACAGAATTATCTGTGTTTACAAAACAGTTCAGTTTGTACAAAGAAGCAGCAAGAATAAATCATTCACGTGTCGTCAGCCATTGGCATAATATTAGATGAAATAATGTCTACATGAACATTAAAATCTCCCTGTTTTAAATACTGGCTAACAGTTTTACACTTTCAGCACTGAAAGCCGAGTGAATTTGTGGGGAAAAAAGTTCTAAACCACGATGGGGGAACTTCTTCATGTTTTCACAGCAGAGCCGAGGGAGAGGAAAGCGTTCAATGAGCCGGATCCAAGGAGGATGGGCCCCCGAAGTTCAGGTCCCAGGACGAGGCCAGACAAGAGGAAGGGGCGGAGGTGTCATGCCCAAGAGAGGGAGGGGGTACCCACCTCTAATGCAAGGCAACTTTCGTCCCGGCCCTGCACACCAGTCCCTAGAGCCCCCCAGCAACGACCCTCAGCCATATCCCCCTGGCCTGAATCCCAATGCGCCAGTTTTTGAACCAAAGAGTGGAGGTGGCTCTCATCACCACCAACAGACTTCAGATCAGGGGAACCCTGGACAAAATGCTTCCCAATGCTACATCGGTCAGCCGCAGGATTTGAGGCACCAGCGGTACGAGTATATCCCACCTGAAGAAGAAGTCAGCATCTCACAGGCTAAAAAACCAAGAAGAATAGAGTAAGGCTTCATCGATCATTTTTTGGCCGCACAGTGCACTTGAGAGTGATTTTGCTGAAAGTTGCCCGGTTCTGTAGCATTTAATTTTTTTTTTACATGAAGCCCTAATGTGTGTGGCTGCATCCAAATCCTGTTGTCTAGAGCTAGGTCTTGGTCTTCACTCCAGTGGAAATATGATGAGAAGCCCTGACAATAGACCTAGCTGCAGAAGCTGGTTTTAGACATGGCCTATATCCTGGATGGGATTAATCAGAGTTTATACAGCAAGGCTTTCTTCATGATTAAAAATAAACAGTCTTAGAAGTACATGTTCACTGTATCTCTGCCTGCCCTCTCTCCATTTTGAAAAAACTTTCTATCATTGGAATCTGGCAGCAAAATCGTTCTGTCATAGCTGAGCACATATTTCATTGGCCTCAAAAAACAATAACAAAACTGTACACACCTCACAAGAGTCCTGAGCAGTGACGAACTTTGTTGGTTAAGTTTGATATGTCTGCTACAACTTACATGCACATGTACGTGTACTTTTAATATATACACACTGCATGTACTGTACATATACTCTAATGGTGGGAATTTACGTTTAATTTGAAAAAGGAGGCATGTGGCCCAGTGGTTAGGGATTGTACATGTAGCTTCTGATCATAGGGTTAGGGGTTCGAATCCAGCTGGTGGCAGCATGTTGGGATCTTGGGTAACTTTACCCCTATGTGTCTCTCTTCACCCGGGAGTAAATGGCTTAAATGGTTACCTGTGAGGGCAGACACGGTTGTTTAGCCATTTGAGCCGAAATGGTAGTTCAGCCTAGTATACTCCCCAGGGAGCTGAGATGGTTTCAGGAATGTTCCGATGATGTGTGAGCCTAGTGTGCAGGGATAATGATAATACAGTGCCTTGGAATAGTTTGCTGGATAGAGGGCGCTTTACAAGTGGTTGTGAATTATTATTATTAAAATTATTTGTTATTCTTATTATTATTAAAAATGTTTAGAAAACTTTCTCATACCGTTTAAGTGTCATTGGAAACTTGAAACCCAACAAATTGCGTACAATGTAAATAGTTGACACAGAGTTCTGGAGATGAATTCATGGTATTCCTTTGAGTAGTAAAAAGTTCTTAAAATCAGATTACATGTAATGGGCATTGTTTGCAATAAAAATGAACACCAGATTTTGTCAATTAAAACGTCAAACCTCTAATTAACAGGGGGTTCTGTTTAAACGTTTGGGAAAATCTGTAAACAGATTTAGGACTTTTCTGTTTAAACATGTAAAGGTCCCACCCGTAATATATACCACTTGGAATAATTGGGGAGGTTACACCATGCAGGTTGTGCAAGACGCAATTGTATATAATTCATTTATGATCATAATTTTACAGGGTAGACGGGGAGCATACAATCAGTGAAGGACCGTCTGGCTTATCACAGTAAGTACATCTAGGCCCCCTAATTACTGATTTACTGTGGACAAATTACTTTTGGCATGATCTTTTCCTTCATCATTACATTTTTTGGTGTGTTTAAACACTGGACTTGCCCTTCTGAGACAAAAAATATTGGTGATAAAGGGGAAAGCAGCCAAATGCGTAGCTGGATAAGATATTTTTGTCGGTAGACAGCCAGTTCCGTGGGTGTTACGACTCCTGCCTTGGTAAAAGTTTTTGAGGCAAGTTTGGTAAATGTCAAAAAGTTAAAAAGGTAAACTGAACAATTTATGGCATTGTTTCATTGTTTTTTTAATTTTTCTTGGTGTTTCTCTGTTTCAGCATAGTGCTTTTTAAGAATTTTTTAAGCAAGGAGGAGGCTGATGAGGCTCTCTGCCAACTTGACGAGGAAATTGACTTCAAACAACAGATAAACAAAAACAGAGCAGGTGTGTATAGGTTATATGTGACTTTTCCAAAACACTGTGGTATGAATAGTTTCAATTCTCAGCAAATTACAATGTAGGAAGGAATTCATAGAGTGATAAGGAGGACAGCTCCATATTCCAAATACAATGTATGCCTTGGCATGCCAGGATACTGAGAGATAGGTGAGAGATACATTTTAAATCTACATCAATCTGTAGGGAAGATAAGAACCAAACCTGTACAATTGCTGCAGTACTAGCCTGCACAAAAATTGGAGCTTACCTGTTAATTAAACCACATGTACAAATGCTTACGCCCAAGGCGTAATCTCCTCTGGCTGTTTAAAAAAATTTGCGGTTCAAAAAAGGATTAAGTGGAAATCATGAAATGTGAATGCATGTTTGTCGCTTGTTTTTGTTTTGATTTGTAAATTTGAACAAAATGTAAAATGAGATCTTCTCAATTTGCTTGAATACCATAATTTACATGCTTTTAGCTGATTGTTTATTCCAAAGTCAAAATGGTCCAATCTTTCATACGAGAAGTTAGAACACTGTACTGTCCTGACTTGTTATTCATCAGTGTGACATATTGTCACATTTCCGCACTTGATGTTTCAGGACAGGACTACCTAGAGCCTCGCCTTGTTCGCTGGTATGGAGAGCACCCTTATGCATACTCTAAAGTCAGGATGGAAGCCAATGAAGAGGTAAGGACAACCGGAGGCAATCCTTACTCTTGTCAGCAGCAAGCCCTCGGAGCACATTTTGACCTGGGGTTATACTTGGTTGATACAGTATATGCTAATTATGATAACTAAAAGTATTAATATTTTACTATATTTACTAGCCCTCCATCCCAAAACCTTAAGGTGGCTCCCTTGTTGCTGTGGGCTTGCATGGCAGTGAGGACAGGTGTTTCATTTCATTTGCTGCCCAGAAAGCTGTGATGTACATGTAGTTCGAAAGTACCCTGTTTTTCTCATGGCATGAAAGTATGATGCAAGAAGAAAAGTAGTATGGAAAGATAAAGAAAAATGTCTGGGATCCGTAATTTAAGACTGTTTTGAAGAGCAGTTTTGCAATTTTTGACTGTTACACTAATGTGAAGATTTCAGTCTGCAGGTGTCTTTTACAAACCGTATATTTTTGCCTGTAATATCACTGGTATACATGTGACAACCTAAAATGTTAGAAGTTAGAACATCATGAATTTAAAGCCATTTTATCAGATTCTTTTGTGCATTGCATGCAGTGGCCTCCAACACTTCTACAATTGAAGATGAAAATAGAGCATGAAATGTCGATGACCTTCAACTCAGTGCTCTGCAACAAGTATCGGAGTGGCAAAGATGGGGTGGCTTGGCACAGTGATGATGAATACGGCCTGCGAGAACAACCAAAAATCGCATCTTTGTCACTTGGCCAGACAAGGATGTTTCAAATGCGCAAGAAACCTGCGAAGGTGAGCTCTTGTGTCTCGTTAAATTGCAGGTTTTTTAGATGAAAGAGTTTCTTGATTAATTTCAGCAGATGTGTTGCTCATGTTCATACATTTTTGCGTTATAGCCCTAGCAGTGGAAAGCAGCTTAATAGCCAGTGAAATGGCATTGGTCTGTGAACTTGTGGGGACTTTAATCAGTCATGAAAAAATCTTGGAAGTAAATTGTTGCTTGTTGGCATTATGTTCACATAGTTCTTTTGTTAAAGCGAGAACCAAGATGAAAAAAATTGAAGAAAGCACATTGACGTTGATTATTGAATACAATCGACAGTGTTTTCAAAATTTCAAAGGAACTTCCAGACGGACAAGTGCAGATGAAAAATATGTAATGTATATACGTGAGAGGCTTTGGCAAACATCTGTACATGTAGCCCTCATAGGACAATAATAACAGGGTGGTACCATACCATGCTGATGTGAAGGTAATCTCTACTCACTCAGTGCACCTCCATGTCATATACATGTACGTTTCCTTTGTACGCAGGCATTCATTTGTTTTTTGTGTGCTTAAGAAGAACAAAATCATTTAAATTACATTTAAAAATCTGCACTTTGAACACATTTTTTGAACATGATTGATTTGCTCTTTTCTTGAACGTTTCTCTTCATTTTTACAACAGATAACCCGAGCCCCAAAGTGCCTCTAAAATGCATTTTTCTGGAGATGAGAAACCATGTGTGGGCCTGAGCATATCCACACAATGTCTTCTCTCTATGCTCTCTGTGAAGGGACCACATTTATTCACAAGTCCACACAAGGAATGTCATACCTGTGTTGTCCAGCCAGTGATGCATTAATCAATCAAATTTGCCAGAATGTGCACACACATCAGAAATACCAGAATGCATGCAATGTCATGAATCTGTGTTCATATTGTATACAGCTGCCAGCTTGTCAATTGTATCTGTCAGTTGCTGTTTCAAGATTGTTTCCTTCAACAGGACTCAACGAACTCTCCTTTCGCTCTGATACATATGCACCTGTCGTACGTACATGTACAGTATTGGCATCCTATGCTAACCCCTTTGACGCATGACCTATCCTCAGTGTCACTAGTTTTGTCTCCTGCAGGGGTGCAACCCATATGATTACGATTATTCCGAAAGTGAGAAGTTGGAGATTCCTCTGACCCACGGAACCCTACTACTAATGACAGGATACACACAGGATGACTGGCAGGTAAGAGAATATCGCCTGGTTTTCAACGTGTCCAGCACCACCCCTTTACCACCCTCCTCAAAAATGAAAAACAGGTCAACAAACAAAAGGCTACCCGTTTACTGACAAAAATGTAAAGGAGGGGCGAGATTGCACCATTGACTTCTGTGTTTTTGTGTGGTTTCTCCCTCCCTTATCTCCTCGGCAATGTCACAGCATCAGATTCCCAAGGAGTACCATGAGAGAGAGATGCGCATCAATTTGACCTTCCGGACGATATACCCAGACGAGAGACACACAAGAGCAACCCCTTGTCTTAAAGGTAACAAGAAGACGCAGAATCAAACCAAGGCTGCAAGATAGATTCAAATTGCGGGATGCTGTTATCCTGTATCAGTTTTCAGAAGTGGTGTTGCTTTAGTGTCGTTTATTGATGCTTATTATACATGACACAGTATACTCTTTGCCTTCCTTTTGCCTGTGGAAAATTTATTTTACATAGCTGAAATCTTTTGTCAATTCTGATAAAAAAGCGATAAATACTCAGCCTTAGAAGCTTGTAATTTATGCTTACTGTAGATCTTTATATTTTAGCATGTGTGCAATATATTTTTGATGTGTACACGTACATCTGTGCTCATCAATTGAATTTGGATTTGAGGTGGAAATTAATATTTTCACAGCGCTGAGGATGGTACGTTTGATGAACACAAACATTTGTCATTTAGATGAGGCCATTACTAGCTAATTCATCTGCTTGTAAATCTATTATCCTGTGTGGGATCTTGCTATTTATGCCAAAGGCTTCCCTTCTGGAAACCATTTTACTGGGCTCTTCTTGGACTTTTCTTGTGTCTAATCTGCAGCACGGAGTAATACTGTACGCGTACATGTACACATTTTCAGTGGACAGAAAAACTGTCGTGTAAATTAGTAAACTGTATCATTATGGGCTCTGGAAAAACTTGTGAAGAAATTATTGTGCTTGATGAGAAACATACATTTTTATGCAAAAAGCTAGCGGTTATGCTTGTTTAGTTGAAAACTGGGTTTGTACATGTCCAGTCAACTTTGTGCATGTTGACCGTTACACAAACTTGACTTGTCTGAATTTTGGTTTTGAAGGAAGAGAAGTGCCATCAATACAATCAATACGTTCCCTTGAAGTATGACATACATTCAGGGATGAATTGTTTGCCCATCTATCCACTGTAAAGTGGTTTGAATGTTCATAAAACCCCCAAGTATGCAGTTGTATTCTGGTGGATTTTGTGGGCATGCGTTCAGAGTACATACAGTACAGTGACATTCTCTCCTTACGCAGCAGAGGCATTCTGGTGGCACAAGCTTAGCAAAAGTCCCTCTAACATGTCTAACATGACCATTCACCAAGGGTGGGTTGTGTTTGTGGTCAAATGTTGCATATTGCATTTATCTAAACACTCAGGCTCATTGGATGCTGTTACTGAAGATGACGTTTATGGTATGGTAAAGCAACATCATCCGTTGGGAGGAAAATGTCATGTGTGCTTATTACAGCTTCATGCAAGCTTGCTGCAGGGCATGTGCCGCCAATTTCTGTTGGAATGTACAGTCTTTGCATGCACGCCCAGACCTAAGATGAAATTTCCCCACCAGTCCAGCTCTTCTTCCCTGGTTAGGGGGTCTTTCAGAGTGGATAACTCTCTCTGTGGTTTTCACATACTCCAAAAGAAATTCTCAATATGAAAGCTAGAAGAGTTAAATTCACATTTTGAAGGCTCAAAAGGAACTTAAAACTGCAAGCACAGGGACGGGAATGTCTGTAGTGGTGTGGATTAGCCTCAGGATCTCACGTCAAATGCAAATTAAGGCTCCAATGGATGCATGTCAAGAGCCCCCACCCACAACCACCAGCCCCCCAAAATGGGATGATGAAAAACAGCTGGATAGGTTGGAGGGTAAATGGATGAAAATGGCTAATTCTAAGATAATCCCTTGGAAATGATCCCCCCCCCACACACACGTTTGATTTGTTACTCAGCTACATGTTTTGTTGAATGCTTTAACTGCCTTAAGTGCTTCCTGTTTTGTCTTGAAGTCTCTTGAGATGGATATATCATTTGCACTGACTGACTCTAACTCTTTGTTGCAAAAGAAATAAAATTTATTTTTGCATGTTACTAAAACAGCACCAGGGAAGTAACCTCCACCAGAAATGCCACGTGAAAAGACTTGTGGAATATGCTTTAAGTACATTGCCGTATAAAAAAATTAGATAAGTTTTACTTGGACTAAAATTTTCATCACCATTTATTTACTTAACTGCTTATTTCCTTGATTTATGTGTATAATTTTATGACCACGGCTTTGTAATCTGCATAAAAATTAACTTAGAGAAATGTCTCGTGCAAATTAAAGAATATCTACATAGTTATGGGCAAATATTAAGTTACATGTGTTCAATTTAAGTTACGATATAATGCCATAATGTACACGTGTCTATATTGTACCATACCAATCAAGCTATTAAACAGTAGTTTAACCCTTCACATACATTAGCACGTGTTGTTCATTTTGTAATAAAAGTTGGGTATTTTTCTTCCCATCTTTTTTGAACAGATCATATTAAAAACTGCTATGCGCGCTCCAAGTCCATACTAGGATATACCTCTGGATGTTTATCGTAACCGATTTCCTTTGACTCTCTGACTAAAAGGGTATTTCTGAATGGGCATAAATATGTGCTAAGCCGGTCTTTAAGACTGGCCCAGGAGAATGAACACTGATAATGCCCTTGCCTGCAGCTGGGGCATTAGTCACGTCCATTCTCATGAGCAGGTCCTAAATGCATGTTTAATACCAGCCAAGCCCATAATATTTATTTCCTTACTAAAATATACCTGTTTTGCAAAAAACAAAATTATGAATTAGTTACCTAAGAACCCAAAAGCAGTTGAATGAAATAACTACCCGTGCATAGGATACAGTACATGTATATATGTGCCTGTCTTTCTATTATCATCTTATTCGGTTGCATCTAAACCATGGCAGTACATGTATTTACATGTATGTTTATCCTAAACCTTCATGTACACATGTAAATTGCAGCTCTAGGTTCTAGTCAGAAACTTGGACCACTTTTCTTGCATCTGGAAGCTCTGCGTGGGGCTGCAAGAAAAGTCTAAAAGGCCTGACTGCAATGAACAAGCCCTGATCTGCTTTAACATTGCCTAGCTAACAAAAGTTTCCAGCTGGGCTGTTACAATTTTTTTTTCAAGGCTATGCATTTTATTATTAAAATTTATATGGTTGATTGTTACAAGTCAAAATAGATTTTTAAAAGTCCAAAAATTTGTAAAACAGTATGTAATGACAAGTTTTAAAAATCAGTTTTAATCACACAGGTTATGTATTGAACATGTAATATTGATAGTTCACATAACACCACATTACATGTATACCCCCATACCATGCATGCCCTAACCATAGAGTTTCATGAGCAATATACTAATCCAAGAGACCTTGGCCGTACCGTGTAATACCCAATAAATTGCACTTATTTGACAGGCACATATATGTAATAACTTAGTGCAAAATGAAACACCTGTAAACAGTACACTTACAATAATTTAACTACAGAACAAGAGTGCTTTACATGATTTCTTTAAAAAGCTTTCAACTACATTTACATGCACTTTTTACATGTAAAACTTTTGTTAAAACTCATACACAGCCTTTACGGTGTGTAACTCCTCTCAAACATTGTTAATATAATGCACTGAAAATAATCAGACCTGAATAAATTTTCTCAGAGTTAAACTTTAGTACTGAAGTAACAACCAATATTTTGGAAATTTTAACTGTTGGTTTTAAGGAATTTCTAGAAATGGTGTAATATCAGCAATACTTTGCTTGACTGCAGTTTAGTTATAAACCATAAATGAAGACTCAAAGTTAAGAAACAATGATAAAATGTGGGCATGGTGATCAGATAAATATTGGAGACATCTTTTGGGGTAACAGTAAACTTTGAGGAAAATCTGAAGATTTTATTGGTGAGCAACAGACCCTGAGATAGAGGGTACTTATCTGTTGCCTCTTTTACTTTTATACCAGTCGTTAACAATGAATTGGATTGAACCCTGGGAATGAAGTAGCTTCTTACTGGATGTCAGCATTTGCCTCCCTGTGTGAAACACTGAGAATGATGTGATAGGCACACAGTGGGGAAGATGCTGCTCCTTGGAGTCTCCATTGGCCAGTACACATGAGCCACTGGGAACAAGGTGGCAAGCAGGCTTGGGAGCGAGGCTGCTTCCTACTTGATGTCTCCGTTAGCTTCTCCTTGGGATGCACCCATGTGTTCCCCTTCCTCATCTTCAGTTTCACCGTCGTCATGGAGTTGATGATAACCTAATTCAGCACCACACTCCATAATCATCAGCACCCTAAAACGGGACAAAATCCAGCAATGGATCGAAGCTGTTGGTACATGGTACATGTAAGCAAGATTCTTATCCTCAACCATTCATATACAAAATCAAAATTTTTAATATTGCACATGAAGACACTCATTCAAACCTCTTTTAATGCTCACAAGAGGTCTTAGACTAAATTTTCACAACGTCTGATTTTTCAGAACGGTCAGCAACAATTGAGCTGCATTAACCCAACAGTCCCGACTTCTCCGCTTTGAGGATTCAGAAATGTTAACGTTAACTCTTCAACTGTATACTGGGCACAGGACAATTTGAAAGCGGCAAACAATACATGGCACAAGCTAAATTTCCGATGTTGACACTTATCCATGCGTACACCTTCCAACATTCAAAGAGAAGATTTTCCATAAGTTTTCCAGTGAGCAGTCTCTACAGTGTACCAATACATACCCAACAATGGCCATGGTGGAGACTGTCAAGCCTATCATGACAATGAAGACGGCCAGTGGGAATGTGTTCAGGGTTCCCTGATAGATAAGTCCCAGCAAGAATGGCCCAAGCAGATTGGCCAGACTCTCGGTGGTACCGGTCAAGGAGAACAGGGCACCTAGGCCAAACAAGCATGTCAATATTACCATTTCATCGATAAATGTGTACCAGAGGTAAAGTGCACACAGTCATGACAGTACAGTGCCTTTCAGCAAATTGTCAAATTTCTGTATTTGACTCTCAACCCAGTCCACATTTCGCTATGATGTATTATGATTTCAATGGAATTGTTATCTGCATGACCAGTATGTTTACTAAATGGTGATGGTGGATGGGGGGCGGAGGCAATGGGCGGGCCAATGCCCCCTTCCAATTGTTTCTTTTTGAAATATGAGAGAAAAACATTTAGTTGAATGCCTCCAAATAAAGCCTCACCCTTCCAATAAGCCATAAGAGGTTACAAAAAGAAATCTCAAACATTTTTGACCCCTCCCCGGCCCAAAAAGATGTTTCCCGGATCCGCCCTTGAATGGCTCATTATGCACCAAGCCTTAACTTGGAGCAACATGCTCAGTGCAGTTGCTGTAGCCCAATTAAGGTAACTACATGCTTCAACTGAAAGAGTAAGAATGCCTTAAGGGGCCACTCAAAATTTTTAATGTTTTTTAAATTTCAACTTGTTTTTCAAAATTGTTTTGACCCACTAACCCCCAATTTTGATTTAAAAAACTGATTTTTCATCTAGCACAACTTCAAGGTAGGTGCATTTGATATAAATTCAAATACATGTAAAAATCCATAATGCAACAAGATGATGGCTGGAATTGCAATGAAATGTGCAGGTGAAAGATACATGTACTTTAGTGACGTTTTATTTTTAATAATCAACTTTTGCTCTGACCAGAAACTCTGAAGATTTGCTGGTAGTGGTAGATTGCATGGTCTGTCCATGGCAGCAGCCATGTTGGTTTTTATGACCGCTATCGATTGCACACACAACAGCATGCTGTGTCCAATCCACTCAGAAATGAACCTCCTGAGCTACGGCTACCGCTATAGCCAACTGCGTCTCCACGCACATGC
This sequence comes from Acanthaster planci, assembly GCF_001949145.1. The sequence continues at coordinate 5,233,267 of NW_019091362.1, forward strand.
ACATGTATTTCTATCAGAATGGAGACGTAGACCTAGTTCTAACCAACAGATTTGGATGCTGTTTGCTGCTGTCTAGTTAGTCTTGGATTCAAGGCGATGAACATTTTACAGTTATTAGCAACTGGTGTTCAATGTTCACTGTGCATACTGTTAGGTTTATATAATATGCCTGGTACCATGGGTACCCTGCTACATTTGTGTGGCCTACTGATCACCGCAGCAAGTGCCTAGCTTCAAAGTCTAAGAGTAAAACCCACCTCCTTCCATGACGTTTGACACATGCATAATAATGTACAGGCAAAGTCAACCTGTCTGTATATGGAAACCAAGTTGAAAAAGATTGCATTTTTGGATTACTGGTGCAGCGCGCACGCTGCATGTATTTCAGGCAAGTCAGAGAAATAAGTTTTTTCTGGATTTTAATCTCGATTTTAAATTTATTTCCTTGACCCACCCACCCATTATTTAAAAAATTAAGTTGTTAAAAAACATTGAAAATTTTGGGTGGCCCCTAAATGGTTCTGAAATCAAAGAAATGATTGTGTGCGAAATTCTTGGTACCTGCAGCTTAAAATCATTGTAAAACGGGGATTCTTTTTTTCCCAGTGAGTGGGACCCGATGATTTTTGTTTTCTTTATATGTGTTAAGAGTTGAAAATTTCTGTAGCAATTTTAAAAAAATACATCTTGTAAACCAGAATCTACATTTATACCAAGCAGTGAGTACCTTTAGCAAATACCTAAATATATTCACACAATCCGTGAAAATTGATGTAGGGAAGAGAAATTAATCTTATCAAGTAGCTTTTTAACCACTTGCTGCCGGGGAACCCTGTTTCAAGCACCATGGGTTTACATGCAGAGCCAGGGTGCTCAAAATGGGACAAAAGAGCTGGTCCGTGTAACAAAAGACCGTGCTCAGAACAAAAGACTTGCTGCTGGGAATTGCCATCATTTTTCGGCTTGTATTTTTTTAAGGTTATCCATCACTGTTCCTTAACAGTTTACAACTGTTTTACACATAGCACGCCCGCGGATTAGCACCGTGGACAAAAGTACTCCAGGGCCCCATTGATGAGCGACACAGCACTGCAGCATGCTAATCCAGCCGCGTTTGAAAATACGCCACTCGCATTCACTGGGGACAAACGAAATTACGCAACACCTCACAATTCTGGGCTCTGTTTACAGGGCAGCCGGCCCGCCTGAAATATTCAGGAGTCAATGAAGGTTGCCTGTCAGCTTAGAGTAGCCACCAAACAGTCATTTGTGTGGGTGGAAACGTCAATTAAATGAAATGAAGTTTTGAAGAATTTTGAAAACTGAAAATCTTGAAAATCGCCCATATGTGTGTACTGCATTTTTAAAAGCACCCAGTAACATGTGGTTAAAAAACATTGTTTCAATAGGAATACATGCAAGTACCTCCAGTTCTGTTCAAGCCATTTATTACTGCATGTTGAATCAACTGAGAAATTTCAGGCACCTATTCATGTAAACTGTGTATGCGTGTACATATACCTTGCAGTTTGGGCTCAATTACTTTGGACATCTTAGCCATGAGGATAGCAGGTGGCAGTGCATGTAGACATCCAACCACGTTCACTATTAAAAACAGAACAAAAGAACATTAAGAATCATGTGAATGTCACTTCTGCTACATGCACTGTCATCTAGATACAATAAGGGCGTTCAACAAACAGTGGGCTATAGTGTCCGAGTTGGTGTAGGAGATAATTTTGAAAATTCTGAAATGTAGCACACTCTTGGCCTGCTATCATCTTCCATGGAAGCCATAGGTTATAACTCACAAGGCGGCAAATTCTGAGGCAAATACTGTGGGAAAACATCAACTGGTGAGCTGACCTGAAAGGTCTCTAAGATTTAGAGTACAAATTATATGGTTTGAAAAATTCAAAATGCATTCACAGAGTTATTACAAAGGCACAAGTTGGTGCAAGGTGCAAGTCGTCTTCAATGAAACAAATTGCAAGGAGAGACCTGAGATAGCTGTTTCAATTACTCTAGATATATCATCACCACAACTGTGACTCACCGAGAAACATGCCATACGTGTCAGTGCTGATGCAGATGATGACAAGCATGCCCACTGTTGATAAGAGACCTAGTTGAATGACTGCGTAGTCCTTCAGGCACTTAGTAAGGTAGCGAGCCCCCAGCGTGAGGCCTGCAGAGGGAATCCATACACATAAAGTATATATCAAGTGTGGCAGAGCAAACCCCTGCATCAAAAAGTGAGCCCAATAGTCACATCTACTGTATTCTTATATTTTTTCCATCCGAATGGCTTTAAAGAGTTCTAATTTTTCTCAGCCCTTGATAAACACATCAGAGAACACAGCATGTCTTGGAAGTTAGAAGGTGTGCTGCTATTCTGCATTTGGGGGAATTTAATGCAAAAGTGGGAAACGGTCATCATTATTCAAAATTCAAAACAAAATGGCCTTTTTTCATAAATGAACATGGAAGTTGCATTTTTGGTGAAAAATCATTTCTTTCATTTATGAACCACACTACTCCAAAAAAGTTAAGGACCACTTTTTCTTAACATGTAATTTTTTCAAAGCATGAGGGGGTCTAGCTCTTTCATTTTTTTTTTTGTCTGGATGTTTTTTTTCATTGGAATAAAAAAAGTAAAAAAAATGATTTTCAGCAGTAAAATATCTCATCTAAAAAACAGTACACAAAAATAATAAGCGGTCCTTAACTTTCTTTGAGTAGTGTATGAATAGTATTGAGGATGATATAGAGTAATACTGTAGTATGTTTCGTGGGTGTGGGGGCAAAACCTGTACATTTCCCTGATGCAAAATACATTTGCTGCTGTTGAGTTTTCTCATCCACTGTCTACAGAAAGTAAAGATTCCTTCTGACGAACTCAACAAATTGACAACCCTAAAAACTAACAGCATTGTAAAAGGAAATTTAAGCCTAAAAAACAAAATACAAACAAAACAAAACGAAACAAAAATTACAAATGCAAACAAAATCTTACACTGACAAAATGAAAGATGGACATACCTAGTCCATTGATGAAAGGCTTTGATGCGTTGAAATAGCCGATTAGAACTGATGACCAACAGAAAGGCATGCTGAGAAGTCGTATGAAGAGAATACTGTTGATGGCACCAAATACTCCCATGGAAACAAACAGAACTGTGAGAGCCAATAGCAGCCACACTCGACGACCCTTCCCTGCAACGCCAAGGATGCCTGAAAGGCCCTTCCATACTGCAGACAGCTTGGAGGACCGTGGCTCTGCAAGGAGGGAATCATCCTCTGAAGACTTGGAATCAGCCCGTACAGTCTCAGGAACCCAAAAGATGAGATACAGCAAAATAGATGACAGCAGGGCAAAGGACAGCCAGAAAGGATCTGCGAAGCTGCCCCCTTTGATCCAATAACCGGCGCTGATGCTGGCTATGCCCGAACCGACAAGGGAAAGCGTGAATAGCAAGGCAAAAAGAAATGTGCGGTCTTTCTTGGCAGTTGTGTCTGCGACATAACTGGAGCAGCCACTGAAGAACAGCGGATATCCCCCAGTGAAGCTGAGAGCCACATTGGAAATGAGCAAGATGACCACAGGTAGATCAAGCAACGCTATCAGTAGGAAGACGACAGTGCCACATAGCATGCCCGCAACAGGCAACACGAGCGGCAGTTTACGCCCCACGCGGTCACTGGCAGCTGATATGATCAGAGTTACAAACAGGGCGGGGAACCCACCCGCAAACCCTGAAATGACATTAAAGCCATTCAGCTCAGCTGCTGCAGCTTTCTCTGCATCTGTTGGCTCACTCGTCTGGTTTGAACAGGCACCCCCTGACGCACTGGTGATGTTGAAGTTCTCGTAGATACGTTCCTGCACATACTGAATTGAGACACCATTGGTCAGCCCCATAGACACCATGACAAAAAGGAGTGCCGGCTCCACACTAACTCGCCGCAACCAGTCCATGTTCTTGAAACAGAAATTCTTAATCTTTGCTGGGCAGCTAGATTCCGACACAGTGACATCAAAATCATCATTTTGAGATCGTGAGGCTACCTGATCAGGAGCCTGCGGCACATCTTCCAATTGACCATAATGGCGGTCACGCACCTCACCACCAAAATCTGGTCCATGCATCCTTCCTACTTGTGAACCTAGATTGCTTGAGGTTTGAATTTACCAGCGAGCTCCCATTCACTGACTGTCCGAGCAAAATGACCGACAATGCCCATTAGATTTACATGTATGGTATATGTATGCACTCGTATACTATGCACGTCTGTACAAGAAGCACTAACAACTCAGGAAGGCAGTCACCACAGGTTGGCAGGGTACCAGGGCAATCTATCTGTGAAGAAGTAAATCAGAACAGTGCTCTGGTAAATAAATGTACACAAATTGTCAATTGCAGTTTGAATAAAAACCACGTAAATTGCAATGCTTTAAACCCTACCAGCTTCTCTCGATCATAACCCAAGACCAGTCAGCACTGTATGAGTCATGCCACTTTTACTGTATGTTCAAGAAACATATAAGTAACAAATAGTTGCTGGTACTCATACATGAACCAAAGCAGTCAATCTGACCAGAAAATAACTCACATCACATTTCTACCGTGATGTACGTGGACATCCAGTATGTACAAAGACATACATGTACATGTACAGTGCTGTGTCTGAATGGGGATAGTATGAAACAGGTAACAATTACATATACATGTACATGTGGGACAAGCCACAGGACTGACGGGAAGATCACTGTAAATTTATCCCAAGTAATATAGTTTGTAAAATATGGTGATTTTGAAGGGACACCAAAAATAGTGATCGAACACTGATGGCATCGATATTCACAGCTTACACATAATTCATCACTTTCCCAAACTTAGGAACACTGACACCAACAGTGACATTGTGATGGAGTTGTTTTGAGATGGGAGTGGAAAGACTTGGAGCAGGTGACTAGCATGACTTTGTCATACATGAATTTATTTTGTATTGCGGTTGACTGATTTGCAATTTGGTCAGGCCACGCAAACTCATTGAGTTGCCCATGTAAAGTTTAAATGTCTGCATATATTTGTTTCATATTTGTGGAGATAAACACAAGCTATTTCACCTATTTTGTGGCGACTCAAAATGTTGTGGAGACAGAGAAATGTCCCCATAACATAAGAACTTGGTCTTTATTTGCCTAATAAATTGAATTGTTTAAGATGGTGCAGGCCAACCCTACAGCGAAGCATACACGTCTTATCAAAGTGCATTCCTAACAGGGTACCAGTGCTTACACATCAGATAACACCATGAGTTCAATTGCCCTCAGATTCTACAGTAATGCACTGGTAGAACCCCAAAAAAATCACAACTCAGAGCTACAACAAATGATGAGCAAAAAACACACCATTGCTCTACGGTCACAGTACCACTTCAAGTGTTGCAAATATAGATTTTCATTCAATTTTTTCTTCATGTGAATGCCAAGCACAGGAGTGTACTGTACATGCATGTATCTGCCAGTGTTGTATTCGAAGATATCACAAGCCGCGGTCAGTCCATCACAAGTCATTCAGTCTTAAGCCAATTCATCAGCTATTTCAAATGAGCTGTGACAAAAGCATTCTTTTTGTCATTGTTCACCCTGTTACTTATGAGTTATGACTGGTCTTGTTAAGGGGACTTGTGACTGGTCTAGTGAAGGGACTTGTGACTGGTCAAGTGAAGGGACTTGTGACTGGTCAAGTGAAAGGACTTGTGACTGGTCTAGTGAAGGGACTTGTGACTGGTCAAGTGAAGGGACTTGTGAAAGGACTTGTAATGGACTCGAATACAACACTGGTATCTGACATGAATACCATTTTCGGGAACTTAGAAATTTGAACCTGACAAATCATCATCTGGTTATTTTGAATTTTTCAAAAAAACAAAAACCTCCAGAGCCATGGATCACAAGGAGTGAAATTTCCGCAAATCAACTGCAGATTCTGTAAAAACCAAAATAAATTTGATAATAATGCAACTTGTTGTGGGGTAGGAGAAACTTCATGTACAGGTACCTTAGAACCAGTTTACACTAACGTGACCGTTCAAAGGCTTGCTATGATATTCTGATGTTGTACCTAAATCGCTCAGCAAAGCACCCACTCCGTGAAAAATGGTAAATTTAACGGTATCAAATTTTATGCAAGCTGCATTTAAGAAATGCAGCCAGTTTTGGGCAAATTATAACATTTTCAAAAAAATAGAAGAGGATAAAAACCAGCCATTCCTTAAAACTGGAATTCAACAGCTTGCACTGCTGGTGCCTTGGAGGCTGTTCTTGGTCATAAATTTTAATGTACATGTAGCTGCACAAATCGTTTCCTCGCATCTATCCACCCATGCCTAGAGTAAATACAAAGCCCTTGCCCTACAAATGATATTTTGCTGGTACATGTACGGTATCTTTGGACCTCGTTGGGGGTTCAAGACCCATGAAGAGCATTTTGGACCATTTTTACCCCCAAAAGTTACAAAGTTACCCTATTTCACTTTTGGCTAAATTTTAACAATACATTCTCTGGACTTTTATTTTATTTCTCCCATCTTTGTGGCTCCCATGGAGAATATGTTACTTTTGGGGATAAAAGTCTGAAATTCTACTAGGTAACATGGGTCCCTATATCCAAAAAACACTCACTGCATGCTCAAACTTACGGTATCATTTGCCACTGCAAAATCAGCAAAAACATATTCCACAATGATTAACCAAGAATGACGTAATGTTGATGAATGTATATTCTCCATAAGTCCCTAATTTTGCCACCTACTGTCAAGTCTAATTGGTTTCTACAGTGCGTGATGGATTGCAGGTGTAAGGGACCTGGTGTCTACAACTTCAGGTACAACAAGGTCACACAACCATGACAACCAGAGGCAGAGACATGTCCAGCTACTTGATGAGTAATGATGGGGATGATGATAACGATCACTACCCAGATTAGTGATTTCCAGCAGCACTCCATTTTTACTTTTTTTTTTGAGAAGAGGTTGCCATATCACGTCCATAAAAAGAGAAACTTCAACACCTGTAACCTACATGTAACCATGGTAACTTCATACATACGATTATGGGCCTACGAGCAGTGACAAGTTGTCATGGCTTTGATCATACCCAGCATTTGTCCAGGCTAGCTGTAAAGTGTAGGGGATATGTACTGTACATGTATGTAGCCAGAGGGCGAGTACAACCAGTACTAGTAGGCAAGGCAATGTCAAATTCAAAATTCATCAAAACAGTAAGTAAACTCAAAAGCTGAGTTGATCCATGGTTAAACCTTCCCGTTTTTGAAATCACATTCTGAACTTCCAATTTACATGTATGTACAACCGGCTCACGTCACTTGCAGGCATTATTGATAAACTTAGCGCACGTACATAGACATGTACATACAGTACATGTATGTACAGTAAGCAAGTGGAATACGGAAGTTAGCGTTAAAAGGGAAGGGCGCCATCAAGTTAGTAGATATTGTAGCTTGTGTATTAATTAACGAAAGTCTTTTGCGGCTAGATCGGCTCCGAACGTCTTTAGCAAAAATCTTAATCTAGCACAATTCAACATTTAAATCTTCTTTATTTCTCGGGAAAAACGATAAAGCAAGAACAAATTAATAAAAAATCAGAGACAAAAAAGCTCCCAAAAGGACCGCCCAAAAGGGACAAATTGTCTGTCGAGCGGCTCTCCTAAAACACGGGTGCGCATGTTCACGAAAATAGAAATCAAAACTTCATAGGCTTCACTAGCCTATAACGTAAGTTTTAAAGCTTTTGAAGCATTTATCAAGCAGGCCTCGCTGCTTCTCAAGTAGAACAATGTCAGGTTTCTTCCGGTCACTCACTAGACAGTGATAGCTCTGAAAAGTCATAAATCATTCCTTATGCGGACGACACGATTTATTTGATTTGCCAACATCCATTGTGAGTTTTCAAATGTGATATGACAACCGAAGGCGTCACAAAATCTCCAGCAGTCAGACACAAAAACATGTTGCGGTATCATTGCATCATTCAAATATGCGACACAAAAACCAAAAATGCGACGGCGATCAAATGTGGGGCAAAGTCCAAAAATGCGACGCAAATCCATAAATTTAGCTTGGATCATCACACAGTCTTCATCTCCTTTTTAAACCGCTACGCAGCCTTCATCTCCTTTTTAAACCACTATCCCAGGACTGGTGGCGTAGTATCCGAAATTATGAGATACCCTATGGCACCGGAAAAAAAAACAAAAAAACAAAAAACAAAACAGATTACAGCTTATTCTCTCGCGGTATTTGGTTGCGATAATGATAAATCCCAGTACTGTAATCTCGAAGAATTTTATGACCATGATTGTAGAGAAAAAATTATGTTTCGTTGACATTTTGGTGCAGGGCAATCTGAAAATTCAATAGCATCTGTCAGAAGTGCATGTACATGTACCTCTACAAACTTTGCCGTACAGGCAGGAAATAAAATTCAGAACTCACAACAAAACTGAAGTCGTTGGAATCACAGAGTGAAAAAGTTTCGCTTTCAATGGGTATTTGAAAAAACGTCGAACTGGAAGCATTCACTAAATGCGCAATAGGGGCGGAGTCAGATGCTGAGGACACACAAAGGAGACTCGTCGTGGTCGTACATCTATACTCCTCATGGAATTAGGGGACAGGGAGAAAGCGCCTTCCGAAAAAAAAATTAATTAAAAAAGAGAAACTGACAAGAAAAGAAAACAGAAAATGAAAAAAGCGAGGAAAAGGCATGAAATCACCAGTACGCTTGACTTGAAAAAAAAAATGACTCAAAACTGACCTCCCTTCTTTACTATTGACGATTTATCAGTTTGTTGCTGATAATTCCTCCCCCTCCTCTCCGACAGTCTTTCCCTGTCCGCCTGGGAAAAGTGGTTTGCCTCTCTAGAAAAATCGACTGTTGCGATAACTTGTACCCGGAGAAGCTTACTGTACACACTACACTTGAGAAGAGACTAATGTGTGCATGCTCTTTTCATGAAAGTATGGGTGGGTCCATTCACACAAATGATAGCGATGAAACTGAGAGTGATGAATGTGTCCATGTTGAAAGTGTCATCGCTGAAAATATGAGTGATGTTATGACGATAAAGGAGGATGGTACAAGCATCGATAAAGTTATTTACTCACTCCCCATAATTGATGCCGCCCAGGTGCACAGTTGTCAACTACACTTGAAGAACCCCACAAGCTTAATGTGCTGTAGCTTCAGGTTGTGCCGGGAAGCTTGCTGTCACATTTGACATGGATCTCTGCCAAAGAGTTTTGAAGCTGGAATTATACCTGGACTCCCAATCTAAAGATAAGTGGGTAGTGTGTCCAGGAGCCTTCCATTCACCATGGTGTGCTCTCAGGTGTTTAGGAAAGACAGTGGAAGGTAGTGCATGGAATATGAGGTTTGGAGAGAGGCATTTGTACAGCTGTGTGGTAGTAAGTTAAATTGTCCATGGTGCACATTGCAGCAGGGCCCTTGAAGTTCATGGTAACCCTTCAGGTATTGTTTGACCTGTGGTTTGAAGCCCTTTTATGCAAAATATCCTGCTGTATGAAGTGCACTACAATACTGCAGTGTTGTGATGTTAGTAAATGCATGAGAAAGCAAAGAGGGTGTTCGGGAAGCCCACGTGGCATAAATTGTAACAATTGAAGCTCTTGACCTCTCAAGACAGCTTGCAGATATTGATGCTAAATACACAGCATACCAAGTTATCTTAATGGGCATGGGACAAATTATGGCACTAATACAGTTCCTGCGTGCAACTCGTCAGGGTAATTGGTTTCTACACCTGTCTGCTCTCGAAAAATTGTGTGTTTACCTCCTTGCATACGACAGGCTTATGTATGTTCAGCATGTTACCTCGCGCACATGCACCACTTGAAGTCCACTTAACCCGATATATGGCAGGAAATTCTGATGCCGAATTTTACAGCCAATACCTCCATGTCCCCTTTACTCGTCTTGGGGTTGCTCAGGAACACAGCAACAAGAACCTGAAAGGGCAAGGTGCATAACACAGCCTTCTGCCACGCTTTTGAAATTTTGCATACATGCTCCCGAGTTGACAAGGATTGCACGTGACATGATTGGGATGTCACATATGATAAGAACAGAGCACCATTGTCTCAATTCATCTACTGAAAAGACAAGAGCGAGCCACTGGACAGCTGCAGAAAGTTCTGGCCTCCTGTGATACTTTTACTTCCAGGAAGACCTACCTTTTCAACACGATAACAAAGGAGGTAATTCAAGAACCAGCAAGAGAAAGCACATTAATTATGTGTTGAATCACAGGGGTTGTTTTGAAAAAGAGATACAGATTAATGGATAAAATAAATAAATGCAAGATACTCCCATGGAATCCTGCTGCCGCCAAGTAGATCAAGCTGCGGGCCAAAGATATAGTGTAATAACGGTGCGTGCTACATCAGGCCTCATGTCAAGATCGCTGGTAGTGGCACGTTCATCCCGTGAGGTGAACTTGGAAGAGGTCATAAGGAAATATGAATTTTCGACCATCAAACCGTTCTCTGGTGAAGCCCAGTGGTTCTTTTCATCCAACTCTGGAAAAGAGCATGCTAGGTTATCACGGTACTACAGATTCTACCATCAGCAGCTTCAGAGAATTACAAATCACTGAACAGGAGACCCTCACAAAACCACAGATGATCAGAGTGGCTTGATGCGCCTCATAGATGATGGGATGGCAGTTGTACAAGAGCTCATGGTAGTAAAACAATTCAAAAGTTGCAAGAATCTTGGTGGTGCATAAGTTTCACTGATAGATGCAAAAGCTCGTTGCTATTAAATTTTCCGAGTTGTGTTGGACAATTATTCCGTGGAAGGATCACTCAGACTACCAGAGAACGACGCCCAGGTGGTTTAAAAAAAACACCTGTAAGAAACTGCAAGGTAGAGGATGCTATCGAAATCAGATATGCCAGAGCATTTCTAAGAAGCAATGTAACAAAGGGTTCACTACATCTTACACTGCGCAGAAGCTTGTCGCCTATTTCCAAAGTCACATTATTACAACCACATGCAGTGATGTGATGTCAAACAAAACTGGAACCAGTGAGGAGTCAGCTCTCAGGTGGAGGCTGACACTCTCAGGCAAGGTTGAATGTACTGTTCATATTTACAGTCAGGACACTAGTGTCCTCAAATTGGCAACAAGTGACCGCCATCTGCTAATAATGCTGGAGCCTATGCCCTTGGGCCAGAGAAAGCGACAGGTTTGTGCAAATGGTATGCACTTATATCACTGTTGTGACACAACAGGCCACATCAATGGTAAATTTTTAAAAAAATGTCTAGAGGCATACCTGAAGGCAAGTCCTGAAAGAGTGGTTGCAATTTCCTCTTTTCTTATTGGAATGAACCATCTGCAGGTACCACCACTGACTGTGCATCCTTTGTGTGCAGTCTGTTTTGTTGGAAAGGTGTTTATAGTATATCGGAACCCCATCAGCTCAGATGGAAGCTGTTGCAAGGGCCTGACAAAAGGGTTGACCTTCTCCTACCAACATTGGGTGCCTGGAAGGAACACATACTCAGAGCGCTTTGCCAAGCAGCTGTATGGGAGCAGGATTTAGTTCTCAAGCCCGCCATACTGGATCTCAGTGCGCAAGCTTGGATGGACAAGGGAAGATAGTGGCTTAGTGCCTGTAGTGTCAAAATTCCCCCAGCATCACAGTATGTTGTTGAGCTCGTGCGATGCAAATGTGGCGCTAGCAATCCTAATTCCACCAACAACTGTGCAACTGCAAGATGCTCCTGCAAAGCCAAAAAGTATTTGCACCGAACTCTTCAGATGTGAGACCGAGGAGGAGAAATTTGAAAATATTGCCAGTCAGGCTGTCACTTTTTGTGAATACAGATGACCAATTTTATTTTCCAATGGTACACTGTACAAGCCCAAAATGTATAAAAATCACACTCAGTGTACGACATAATCTATTTTGACCGTCCAAGATTTCTAAAATACGTGTAACTACAAAACTGAATGGATCAGAATATTTTTTTAAATCATTGAAACAGCAATCTTTAGGAATCACCAACCAGAATACAGTGCATATGTGACACTTGTGTAAAATGTTATGCCAAACAATTTACAATATGGGTAAAAGTGTTGTTTGGTTCAATAAGATTTGGATCTTGACCCGTGAAAATAGATTTGTGACAAGTTTTCTTTTGTGTTGTCTTTAGTCTTCTGCTCTAATTGTCATACAGTGCCGGTATAGTGTGATATTAAAAAGGTCATTTCCATATGAGTTGCAACAAGTGTAGTACAGAGCGTTCCCCCTTATGATGAAAACGTGTGACATGCCCCAGAGGGGAACAAAACGACACAAAGATTTGACATGTAAAGTTCACTGTTTTGGATGGTAATAAAAGGAAATGACAAAACGAAGATTCACATATAAAGTTGATTTTCTGTGAATGACATCTGCCCCCACTTAGATACATATGGCCCCGCCCCCAAAAGAGGCAACATTCTGGATTTTTTTTTTAACAGAGTAATATAGGGTGAGCTCTCCAAACGTGCAAAACGAAAATTTAATTAGCCGAACAGTTTTTTGGACTAGAAGCCCCACTTTTTTCAAGTCCAGGCTCCGCCCGCAAAAGGGTAACAAAAATGGCATTAGTGGTTTTGAACTCCTTGAAGTATACATTGGTGATCCTGGGAGTTTCAAAGAATGTACCCAAAAATACATATGGCCACCACTAGCCGACAGACTATACACCGCAAATACCTCCTTGTTGAATCACGTTCTAGTCTCTTCTGATCGCAGCAATCGCCTTCAGAAGGCTTCCCTGAAGGCCAACAGTTTGCATAATTCGTACATACAGATAACTGAATCCAGTGTGCTTAGCATCCAATGCACTTTGTAACCCGTTTTCATAATCATGAAAGCAATAAAAGTACACGAACTGTCAAGGGAAGGTACCCAATATTCGGACGCCAATGAGCCTTCCTCGCGGAATGATTTATGGGAACGATAACGGCACCATTTGGCTGCATAAATTTGACGTGAAAGTAACATTAAAAGTATTTGTGACATTAGAAACATGTTCATGCAGTGTGTAGCCATAGTTTAGAAAAACGAGAATGACGTCGCTACGCCTTGATATGAATTTAGTAAGGTGTTTTAATGTTTCTCATCCCCGCACTGGGAGGAATGAGAAAAATGATGTCTGGTCTACTACCCCTGAAATCATAGTGGTGGTCCATCTGAAACCATGAATATGGATTACATTTCAGTGGTATACACTCTGCATTACCCGCATTTATCTTCGAGGCAATATCAGTTCCGTATTCTACCGCCACACATTTACTGCCAAACAATACATTTCACCTCACCTTGCATTTTTCATTGAAGTCATCGAAATCAAGCCGGGCAAACTGTTGCAGTCATCTCAGCCGAGGAAATGTTGTTTCAGCCATATTTGGGTCGCCTAGTAATAGTCTTCCTTTTGGCATTGAATGATGTAAGCAGCCGTGCTGGGCATCAAGGCACTGGTCTTATACTAGATTTCGATCGTTTCTAGCATTCCCACACACGAGGATTCTAGGTTGTTTACTCAACAGCACAATGGCCATTACCCTAAACGCTGGCGATAATATCCTTGCAAGGGTTAGGATATGTGGTGGATAATGAGCGCCACAAAAAAAAAAAAAAAAAAAAATCAGCACAGCATTACTCGGTATATAATCATACCCACACAAGCAATTAGGCTGGTGCTGTGGGCGGAGCTACGTTCTCTCGAAAACTGGGGCTACATCTCTCCCGGTTGGAAAAAGACATGTGTGCCTTGGTAAACGCTGACAAAAGTCATAGATTTGGACACTCATTCGGATACGTTCTACCTTACCAATCAAAGTATCATCAGTAAATACTATGTTATCTACACATCTAGTATAATTCCAAACTGTCGTGTGTGACTTCAAGACACACTTTCCATCCAGTATCAAGCAATTAATTCGGTTATTCTGAATTCAGTTGTCACATCACAGGAACAGTACAGTACACTGAAAATGGAAAAAAAAGGCAAACGTTACATAATGAGGGTGACGACCAGTACTATCAAGAATATAGTGCTTGGGTCTACAACATAAGAGAGAAGCCCCGCCCCTTTTCAGATTCTGGACCAATCAGAACGCTGCATCTAGCCTTTTTTTAAGCAAAGGAGGTAGCTGTGTACCCTTCTTTGCAGACCGTTTGTTTTGGTTTTGTTTGGTCAGAGATTTTTTTCTTTGCGTTCGGTATTCTGACCTGCAGAATCATGAACTAGCAATAACGTTACGCGTCCAAGCTCTGGAGAATAACCTTCATTTTCTTGTATTTATGTCCGGTCTGAGTTGCTCAACACATGACAATGTATGTGGAGTTACTTTTGATGCCCGGGGCCGCCGGGTCGGATATGGGCGGGTCAGTTCCTTTCCATCCACTGGTACTCTATAATCTTTGTCTAATCCTACACCAGCGTCTTTATTGTATAGGCCACAAGCTCTATAATGCCGGACAGCCGAGGAAAACACCCTATTTTTTCCTCACACCAACCTTAAGAAGTTCGTCTGTAGTGCATTGTACTTACGCCGTTTGTTCCACTGCTAAGCGTTCAATCAACTGGTCCTTCCTTAATCTAGTCATAGAAATGGATTGTGTGTTTTATCGATTGGTCTTCAACCTGCAAACCCTGCAAGGATGTTTGTTGCGGGATTTGCACGTTGGCCTGAAAAAATTGTGTTGCATTTTTATCTTAAAATGGAAACAACCCTGTAAAGGGTATAACTATTATTTTGAAAGTTCCACTGCGATAACCTGCCAGGAAGCCAATTATAATGTGGTAAAACACTGACAAAAATGTCTGGAAACTGTCTTCTTGTTTAGTTAAAGGTGTAATGAAAAAGAGTTTTCTCCATGGCTTTGAGCGTGCTCGCTGGTCACATTCAACTTGACTGCATGACGAGTTGCCAGACGGTGACAACTTGAACGCAATTGAACGCATATGGCACGCAAAGCACCCTCCCAATTGTCACACTTATTGTCGTTAGGTCTTTTCAAATAAATTTTAAAAATTCAAACAGCAATGGCAGAAAACGTACATGCAGTGCTGAAGTGAAGTACTTATGGAATGTGGCGTTTAGTTGATGAAAGCCAGCATCCACAGACTGGCACATCTAATTTCGCCCTGAATGGGTTCATCATGGAGGCAGTCTTATACGATGACGCTCTATAACGCATTTGCCTGCAGAACTGTATAGTGTACCTAGACTCCATATCAGAATATAAGTGGCCTTCGTGGTTCCAAAAACAAGTTGATAGACTCAGTTCTGTTTAATAAGATGGTGCACGACCTATGTTGGATGTCATGAACGTACACCCATGCACTGCCCAACCCATCCCCGATCCCGGTGACCTACCCGATAACAAACAGCACGAACTACGAAGTCACCGTTGTTTCCTCATTAAGTACATGTACGTACAATGATGAAGTACTATGAAGGAGTGAAAGCTTTCCAGAATCACCCATGGGCCAAGTTGTTCGATAATTTAATAAACTTCAAAGTAACCATATGAATCTCATCCAGGTATTCACCCCCATATGCCGAGCCCTATATCATGCTAAAAAAGGCTCGGCAACAACAGAGCATAAGAAGAAAACGACACCCGTAACGGTTCCCCTAACCCAGTGAACAGGTTGAACTTAATAATGACTTCTTTTCAACACAAGCAGCTACCATTCATCAGACCAACAAGCAAATCCGAAGCTGCACACAAAAGCACATCCTGAAGGATTAATGGGTCCGAAGACCAATCGATATTCAACGTAAAACAGGTCTTATCTTTGGATTAAGGAAAGACGCGAGAGCAATGCCCGATTAGTCAACCACACGCTTACAAGGTGGGCATAGGTTGTTTGTCTTGCGTCTCCGTTATTGGCACAACGGGACTTTCTTCAACGGAACCTTGCATTGGGTCATGTGGCACTGACCGGAGAGTTGTGCTAGCAATGAAAGCCCACGGCATAGGTAGGACCGCCGTTACGTTGCGGTCGCTTGTTATAGGATTACCCATTTGAAGCAAGATATGGGACGGAGAGAACCCCCCCGCCGCCTTTTGTGTTGGTCATTGTTTGATCGGAATCTCAGAAATTCTTTACAGACTTCTGGGGAGGGGGGTGTGTTAGTTAACAATAGTCTAGAGTGTGTATAGGGATTGATAAGGGGGGTACCCCTCCGTCCCATATCTTGCCTGGTATAGGATTACCACAAGCAGCTAAGGCCAAAAAACATAATAAAGTCTACGGTTACCGGTCAGCAGCAGCTAGATGGTTCTAAAAGTGCGCACTGATTTTTCCGGAAAGCATTTTCAGCTTGTACATATACACAGGACATAAGACCACCTCGTTTGTCTGGTTCCCAGATGTAAATGTACTATAGTACAGGAATGACGTCTTCTGAAAAATAGTGCCCGACTAAATGTATGGGGAACTGGAGGGTCTCCTTTACTCTACATATACATATTACTCAACCGTATACCCATCAAAAACACGTTAAAATTACGCAGAAGTATAAGTCCAGTGGATTAATTAAGCAAGTTGGAAGCTCAAGTTTGGACGTTTCATACCAAATAAAAAACTTGTTTATTTTGCCGACGCGCAGGTCAACGGCGACGCGCGCGCTGACCAGAAACCGGAGACCTTTTTGGCCTTAGTCTGAGCAGATTCCTGGCTTGAGCACTTGAACTTGTTACGCCCATTAGTGTTGGAACTGCATACTGCAAGTTAGCACAGAACGCAACTCCTCAACTTAAAAGAATGTCGGGAAAACCAAAGCTTGAACGAAAAGGAGAAGCCACTGGACTTATAATTGCCTCTTATACAGAAGCAAATTAAAATAGGCATCTGATGGGAAAAACAACAACATTTCGTTTTTGTCAGCTGATAAAGATGCAGACTTTTGCATGGTGAAAAAGTACGATGAAGGTTGTGTTCATCTCCTTTGGGTGTATACGTTGCTCTCTAGCTGACCACCATTGGTTGACTCCGACCGTTTATTCTGTCCTCCGTGCTCAGACTAACAGCAGTCCCATTTTTTTAACCCAACCGTAAAACCATAGAGCTACAAACCCAACAAAGTTGTCTGCTTAGAATAATCACTATTACAATCGAACACCGATATGCTGTACCTCCATAGGCAAACAAAAGTGTTCGTGGGAACTTACAAGAAATCTGGTCCTGAGCGTTTGCATGTCATACATGGAAAAAAAAAACCTGAGTTGAGTCATTCTTCATGTCTGGGTTAGTAAGGAATATGGTTTAGACTCAATAAACAAGAATCAAACACCTAGATGACAACCAGTCACCACGCGTAGCAACTTTCGTGAAAGGTCCTTCGAATTCTATGAATTCTTTGAATTCTATATTTCCCAAGAGCTTTTGAAACCCACCACCGAACGCCTCGTCATAAGACCATTTCACGGGTACAGCTATTCCAATATCACTGCCGCACTTACTTTAAATCCGAATCTTTCTTCACGACAGTGCCCGATTTGGACAGTGTGAAGTGTAAGCCATCTTCGAATTTGATTAATGACAGTGGCAGGCAGGCCTTTGTATGAACTTAGTGTTCGGCACGATAATAAAGGCCTTGCGATTCAAGACTTTATGATATGACATCCGCGATGTCTGCGTATCCCATGTAACAGCGATAAGTCTGCCGCCGTGCACCTACTAACATTTTCCTATTCGCTGATCAGAAGCATTAGTCGATGTATTTGTACAAAGTTTTCCAGGAGTATCGAAGGAAATTATCCTTGGCTTAGAGATAAAGAAAATGTTACATACACGTTGGACGTCAATAAAGAGTCTGATTTAATAGAGGTCAAAGACGTCCTACTGTCCAATCAGAAAAAGGGCCAACCAAGCATCCTTTTTCCCGTGTCTTCTCTTGGTTTAGAAGTACTTTCATTTAAAAACAAAACAAAATTTGCCATAAATTTTAGCTACAAATTGATCCATCCACTCTGGAACATGTTGAACATAAACTAACTATCCTGAAATGTTAAGGGAACCACTGTAGGCCTAATGGCAAAGCTACTTTATATAGGGGAAACAGATCTCCAGAAAGCGCAGAATGCCTTCTTTGCAATGGTATACAACTTGTGATGTTATTGACACAGATGAGTGAACAAACTAAACCGATGTAAGGGTACTAAAATCGGTACTGTGACAAGTTCCATTTAACAAGGCTAATGCTTAAATGTGCAGAATACCAAATGCCTTTACTTCAAGAACACATTCTTGAGAACAAGGATCGTACCCTCCACATGGTCACCACTCCTGTAAATACACACCTGACATCTTCCTAACATGTCCCTTACTGCTCATCTGATCATTTCAGGGTCTTGGTAGCGATCATTGACTTCTTCCATTATTCTTGCACGTAACTCTTGAACATTGGCTGAGGGTGTAGTGAAAATTTTGTTCTACAGGTAACCTTATCAGTAAAACGAAATTGCGTGTTGTCAAATCCGGCGAACCTGGCGGCCATTCAACTTCATTGTAAACAGAAATTACTCTGTTCCCCAAAAGTTCTGCCAGACATTGCCTCACAGCAACAAATCTGTGAAGTGGGGCGCTGTCTTGAGCCCCCCACACCCTCCTAAAGGTCCTTATCTTGGGAAGATTTGTTCCATGCTAAAAGCACAGATTCATTAATCAGATTCAAGTAGCCCTGTCCAATTAAATTTCCTTGGAAGGAAAATGGTCCTAATAATGATCCATTACCACAAAATCCAACCCAGACATTCACTCTCTCCCTGCTCATGTTTTGCTCGTACATATAAGACGCAGCTGCAGGTGGATTACGACGTTCAGCATACACATGCTCGTTATGGAAGTTACCGTTTCATTTATCATGTTCATGCAAAAGCCTGCCCCATCTCCAGTGTTTAAGAGTTGAAGAAACTGTTCGTCCCTAGCTGTTACATTTATCTACAAACCACTGTGATAATTTGACTCTTCTGTCACAATCTGCTGGCGGGGGTTGATGCTAAACATGGATGTGACGGGGATGAAAGTGTAATTCCATTCTTGTGATGTTGTTGGACGTTGAATGTGGTATACCAGGACTATTTCTCCTGCTGCTAAAGCGTTGGTTTCTTCAACTGCTTCTCTTACCAATTCGATGTTTTCCTGCGACTTTCCAGTTCGTGGACGTCCAGAACAACCTGTGTTACGATTTTAGTGCCATGTACGCAATACATTTGCACATTGATTCAGCCTAGTCCTTTTTGTTGGCGGCTCCCTGTCCGAGAAGCAAATCCTGAACAGTGAGTTGCTGATGAAATGAAAGTTTCCTTCAGCATGCTGAAATTGTTTTGCTGTATCCAGTGAGCAGATCACACAATGGAGGTAGAATGACCATTCATGTCTTCACCCCACATGTTGACTTATGTTATTCAAAATAGGCTATGCAACTTTCCACAGTTCTGATGTCAATATCCGTAACATCAGTCTAGTTTGTTCACTCATCTGTTTCAATAACATCACAAGCTGTATACCATTGCACAAAGGACATTCTAACCTTTCTGGAGATATATTTCTCTTTCCCACATATAAAGTAGTTTTGCCATTACATGTTTATCTCGGTATACTTTTTATGTGGACACCCTCTGTATATATTCATTGAAAAGGTCGATTTAAAAAAATCTATAAACATTTATTTCTATAAAGTTACAGCAAAATCTTTACTTATCCTTCATTTTCGTTTTTCAACTTGATGATTTCGAAAGTTCGTTTATGGATAGGCGGAGTAAATTTCATGAATCGAATTCCATGGGCTTTGCCAGGATTTTTCCGGGAGAGGTCGGCAAAGCACTTATCAGCTGTGAACTGATAAACTATAAAAGTGGGATTTTTTTTAAAAAACATACTGGTCATTGCCATCTCTTTTTATTTTTCTATTTTTCATTTCCCTCTTTTCCCTTTTCATTTTTTCCAAGATTGCCAAGGGCCCCCTTCCATCCCCATTACGCCCATGTAAATTCTGATAATTTTATTTTAGTTTATATCGCTTGGAGGACAAAATCCGAAATCCACTATGCACCTCTTAATCAGAACTGTCTCCTTACATCAATAGCATTGACCTTCATTATATGGATGTGATATTTCCCAGAGGTGACAGCAAGTCATTTTTGCAAGTCCAAGTCAAGTCACAAGTCATTTTTTGCAAGTCCAAGTCAAGTCACAATTCCAAGTCATGTCACAAGTCATTTGGTCCAGTCACTTAATTGAAGTCAAATCACAAGTCATTTGGTCACAGGGCAAGTCAAGTCAATTCATAAGTCATTTGGTCTGAACACAAGTCAAAGCTGGTATTTACAGGTCAAGTCACGAGCAGTGTTGTATCCGAGACCTTGATGCCAGAGACCAAGACCGAGACCTACTTCTACAAGACCAAGACCAGGAATTCGAGACCAAGACTTTTGCAGGTCGAGACCGAGACCGCAAAAAAGGTCTCGAGACCAAGACCAGGTCTCGAGACCTACAAAACTGGTCACAAGTCACAAAAATAGCAAGATCATCACTGATTCATTATGTAAAAATACATACCGGGCTGCACCCAGCCCCGTCCCTTGTGCTCTCGTCCAATGTGATATGCCCCCATTACTTTCAACTCACAAATCTTATTTCCAGTCTGCCATGCCGCGGAGACCTCACCCCGCTCGGAGACCACATTATAGACGCCAAATAAAATGTCTGGGCTTGCAATGCTCTTAAGGGTAGCTGCCAATGAATTTGTGTTAATGCAAACCTGCAAAAGGCACCTTTGTGTCTCAGTTGACCTTTTTTTTTTTTAAGTTTCACTTTTTCAAAGGGTACATGTATTTTGTTTCTTCTTTGCTTCTTCTTCTTTTTTTGGGGGGGGGGTTGCTGAGTATTTCCATTTTTATGAGCAAAATTGTGATGTTATCCTGAAAGACAGCCTAAATGTTGCATCAGGCCTAGCTTGAACACAAACAAATCATGCATTGTGTAGGTTTTGCTGGGCTAAATTGTCTCTTCTCCAATTCACTGTTGTTTATGTGCAGAGCACTAAGTGGGCGCCTGTGCTTTTCTCAGAAATGATTTCAGTAAGAAAATTCTGGGTTCACAGGGAATACAACTGACAGGGAATACAACTCACAGCAACAGTTCCCTCACACTCCCCCACAGTGCTCTTTAACAAAATAGCGTGAAGGAAATATGTCCCAGCTTCAGACAAGCAAGCCATTGTGGGTAACTTGCCGTCCTAATTTAGATACAAGGCATTCAGCACAGAGAAAACTTTATCCAAAGCAAATGGCGCCAATGCACTACATGTACATGTGTCCGCCATACCCCAAATAAGCTGTTGGGAGATATTTTAAAAAGAATCTTAGTGGATTTACTGTAGCAAACGTACCGGTCCAACGTAACAAGTCTACTATTGCGTCACACTTAAGCTGCTGTGCTCATATTCTCAAATGACGCCAACAGCACGATTACTTGAGATATGTATGTTTGACAT
>NW_019091362.1:5254988-5294978 GCF_001949145.1 Acanthaster planci
TAGACATGTATGTTTGCTACCACTAAGCATCTTATAAGTCTCCCATTTTTAATCATAATCACATGTGCGGGCTAGCGGAAAAACGAACTCTTCACGGTTACGTACTTGCTTAATTAGAAAGACAAACATGACGACTAGACAAAACGTGTCAATGACCTCTTAAATAACACGCTGCATGACAAGATGTCTTCTTAAAATCATTTGTATTATGTTTATTAGAAAATCATTAAAAAGGTATCTCAAGTACTACATCAAGTATCAAGAACTTAATGTGTCTCTATTTCTCAACTTGTGATTAAATGCTAATATTTGAACTAGAAATAAGCGCAATATATATTACATGTTCAGTTGTTATCTAAATTTACCGGCACAAGGAACAAGCTAACTGTAAAGTGGGATCGTCTCTTCTGAAGACTGAACATAAACGTCAATATTTATACAGCCCAGTACCTTTTGGGGGTTTGATTTTATTCGTGTAGGCCTAACTATGGGGGAAATGTATCAACACTGAAAGGAAAACTTCTTTTGCGAGAACAGTGTTTGTTTCAGAAAAGAAAGGTGGCCCTTCAATGCTTCCCAACACCATTCTTAAACCGTAATGGCGAAAAATCCAAGCGAAAAATTAGTCGAAACTTAATTTCATACGAGGATAAATAAAAGGCGAGATTTCGGCACTGGTGGAATTACATTGACAAGTATAATCTTCTATGACAGGCATGCACAGAATGGTTTCAAAACCGAAGCACCGTCCACCTTGTAACCACTCTATCCACTGCTGTGTTATATTGTAAAATCATTATGGTCTTCATTATACATGGGCTCCTACATACTTTTCGTAGAAAAGAAAACTCCTGGCATGTGATTTTTGTTCGAAACTTCAAAATCCCCCATTCCCAGCCTTAATATTTTGCAACTTGGACTTAAAAACCACTGCAGAATGTTAAGCTTTCAAAAAGGAACACTTCAATTCCTTTAAGCGCATACTTGTCAAGTGTCAAAAATTGCCATTTCCAGCTGTGGTTAAATCCCACGCACTGGAAGTCTAGAATTATTTTCATACATTTGCTACTGGAGCAAAATTAAACAAACAGAAACTAGTAAACTACAAAGCCGAAGGCTTTCAACACACGGTCTAAATTCATGACAGTTAAAGCCCAATGTCGAAGACGGAAGCGAAATCCCATTTTTGACACTTTTAATTTTGCCAGACATTGGTCTTTTAACAAAAATAAAACATTTTCTAACAGGAGTCCAAACTAGGCAAACCGGTCATTTCTGTTCACAATGTGTTACTCAAACTTACTTATGTACCATCAAGTAGCAAGTGTAAAGACCTATTAATTTTACATGAAAAATCTAAAGCGACGATCAATTCACAAGAAGTGCTTTAATAACATGTCGATTGCGACTACATCTTCGAAATATACATCCAAACTGGCTGTGCTACAATTTTGTGCAACAGAACAATTTCTATCCTGAACAGTCAAGAAATAAGTAAAGAGACGTCACATAAATAAGAAATGCAGTTTATATCAACATCGTATTATTAATATCAATTTGCCGAGAGTACGTCTTAAAGCGCACTAAAGGAACCAAAATACCAACTCATAATTTGCTTCCATGCAGAGCCACATTCGCACAAAAAAAACTGTTAGATCTGAAAAATATTTGAATAGTTATTCTCCATACGGCACATAGCTAATCTATGGCATTTTATGACAGTTTCCATCGCATGCCACTCCTGCTGACTCCGGGAACGGCCAAATTGACAAACAACTGTGAGTCCTGGATTCGTTCAACAGAAGTGTTAGAGTTAATGCAGTTTTCCGTTCAATTTTTCTGAGCAGATGGAGAAAAGTGTGACTCCTCATGGTGATGTTTGAAATGCCCGGCTATGAATCATACTCAGTGGTCGAAGAGGAATTGCCATCCAGCTGCACTAGCTGCATTCATAGTGATGGTAGTGCATTTGTTGTAACTTGTATGGCTGAACTAACGATAGAAAAGTTATGATTTCCCAGC
The DNA here is from genome assembly GCF_001949145.1 of Acanthaster planci. Next base: position 5,257,011 of record NW_019091362.1, read on the forward strand.
TTATACACGCAGAGACTCGAAGGGGTTTCAGCAAGGCAAGATACGGTTTAACATATATAGACGGCTAAAAGACTGCTAAAAGAGCGTCCCATTGCTGTATCAGTAGGCTTAGGCGAATTGGTGCTGGTGAAATCGACGAGGATAGATTCCAAACTCGGAAAATCGGAAACGCGATTCTACCCTTTAGATGGATCGACTCCATTCAACTTTCGATTGCATTCCACTAAGATCCTATTGCAGCAAGCGCCTAGTGATTCTGAGAGACTGTCAACTCGTACGACCCCTTGAGCTTAAAAAAATTCCGACAAGTGGGTGATTAAGCCGACTCAAAGAAGTCTAAACCGCAGCATACCATAAGGGAATCATAAGCGGCTCCATGTGGTGTTTCTCTTGAGCCTAGTTTCCATGTCAACGGCAGAGACACAGAGAACATCGCCGATCAGTTTGCGACGATAGCAGTCATGGAACCACAATTTCTCGCAACGGACGCCAACAGGGACGGCGAAAGTCGGCTAAGTTGAACTTAATTCAACTTTGCCAACTGTGTGCGCTTACGCGGACACGGCGCGGGAACAACGATATCTCTCTCGCTTAATAGCACTCATTTTACCAATTTTATTTCAATTACTAACTATGATTCCCTAATATATATAAAAACTTACCACAAACAAAATACATCAAACTGGATAAACAGTTGGGCTTCCAGAGGCGAAATTGCCACCTAAAATGTGCGAAAAATTAGCGAGTTTCGTACGCCATTTTTTTTACGTTTAGGGATGGAATTACGCCAAATTGTTTTACGCAACACGCTGGGGAAACCTGACTTGAGTAAAGGCTAAAATCGTAGCTTTGAGTTATTTTTTCGAAGGGAGTCCGATATTGTAACAGGTGGGCTTCAACAAGGCGTGAAGACTATAGTCTCCTCTCAAGACTGACAAAATCTATTTTTCACCGGAAAGGGCATGTTGTATCCCCAAAAAGTGTGTTCTAAAAAAAAAGCCACGCTTCCACCACTGTCTAGGTCTTGGTATCTTGCATGTTTTCTGTGTCCGTTTACAACCACATGAATACTAGTACTTTACTTGGCCTGTAAAGTGTGCCGATCACAAGCACTGTGGGTTAGGCCAATTTCTGGCTTCATTCCAATCGATCTCCCATGCTGTAAATTTATCCGGTTCTACGGGTAAGCGACGAAACTAAAGTGACAGTCTTTCTACAGGTCTAACACCACTGCATTCCGCTTTTTGCGAGAAACATTAAAAAAAAACACTAATGAGAAATTTGTTTCCTATCGGGGATTTCCTTCTTTTAAAACTCGTTGGCAAGACCAACATAGTTTAAAAAAAAGGTTTTATACCCATGGTAGCGCATTGGGGCTGCAAGCGTTATTTTACCGGCGCATCGAGTCTGAGCTCAGGGTATTCATCGTTAATTAACGTTGTTTGCTGTAGGCCTCCACCTTCCCATTAACCCTAATTGGCGAGAGTTTTGGACACGGAGATTTCGGCCACAAATGAAAGAAGTTGGGCAAGGACGCTCTGGTGATTCTGAACTTTTCCTGTCACCAAATTGCAAGGGACTTCGCAGGAGACTAGCGGCTTCATGTTGCAGCTGATACCAGACAGACACGCCAGAAACATGTGTTAACCATTGACAGCAGATTGGTGCAGTGTGTGGAGAAGGAGCGGATAGGGTTTCAGTGAAAATTCCCTCCGATAGGTTGCAGAAAGTAAAATGTTTGTCGCTAATCGAAGAGGCTTGCACCTGTTTCGGTTCCGTGGAATAAATTGTAGCTTAATAAAGTTTATGTCGCATGAAAATGAATGTAAAGGCACCTATGTTTCTTAACCAACATGTGTTTTAACTTGAAACACACAATCACAATTGTACAACGGCAAAATTACGAAGAGGAGCCACGTGCAGTATCAGTATACGTAGGTTTCCGTTCGATTTCATGAAATCGTGTGCGACAGTTAAACTAATGTTTCGAATCTCGAACAATTGTACGGTAGATAATCAGATTAAAGTCGTAGTACGATGTAATGTCTTGATGAGACAACAAGCAATTAACCAAGCGCCCTATGAACATAATATGTAGTAACGGAGGGTTAAACTGTTTTATGTCCTTTGCACTGGTGAAAATCGGATTTAGATTCCAAGTGGAATCGCGATTCCTTGACTTCATCGAATAGAAATCGATTCCAAAAATGCTGGATTCGCCCAAGCCTATATTCAGTGAGAAGCTGTCAATCCTCAATTTAAGTTGACACTTTGACAGGTGGGGTTGTTGGGGACGGGGTTGCATTGGTCGTTATACCGTTGCTAGTAAGACAGTTGACAGCAAGTACTTCATACTATTAGACGGTCACTAGTGTATAACAAATTTGTTTGGGGAGGGGGTCGTAGCGTTAGAAAACACTCGCTAATTTTGGAAGCTTGGTACAAACAAATTCCAACAGATCATACGAATACATCTACGAGTTTGTAAGACTTGAAAATCAAAGTCTGGGTCATGTATGCGTAGGCACCATACGGAAGTGATGAACATGGTTTGAGTGACCCAAAGAAAAATGGTATTTTATACCTAGAAATACACCAAGCAAAATATAGTGAAACACCTTACAAAAATTACACAGACTTACCTGGTACAAATAATCTATGAAAATATCCTGTCTTTACCTTTTCATTAAGTGGATAACAATTCTTAAAAATATGTAAAGGTATCAGTAAATATTTTGAGACTCCGTATTGAGAATATTTTATGTTCATGTACATGTGCTTTCATTGTTGTATATTAGCTCGTACGGTTAAATTTTCAAACAGGTCATTTCCAGACATCACGTTTGCAACGTTACAAGCTACTGCTAAGTGTTTGAAAGATTGGGTGGTGCACAACCATATAAGCCTTGTGATGTGTCACTAGCATAGGAATGACTGCCCACTTTCAAAAGTATCATCCCCAAAAACTTCCAAAGAGACTTGCTCAGTTTTAGAAAAGCACACTGACAGCTGTAAGCTTGCCTAAGGTATGTATACTCTTATCGAAGACAATCTGAATTTTCCCTTTCAACGTTGTAAACATGTTCACTTGTACGGAGTTTGTTATGTTTTTGTTCAGGCACATAGCCCGACAGCATTTCCAAACTCTAAGAGCGTTCTCCTTCCTTAAGTGAAACCAGAGCTTAAGGGATTTATGTCGATTGTAATAATAAAAAGCAGCGACTCACTTTGCTTGTCTCTCCATGCCTACAAAGACGCTGTATTTTGAAGCAGAATTTCCAGCATCTTTCGTTTTGCTTTTCCCATAAAGTACAATGTCTAGTCATCGAAACCGTGAATGCGTGCGAAGCCACACAACCTGCGAGTAAATTAATATTACACAGCATAGGCCATTCAACACGTTTCCCGTAGCCCTTCTAGCTATCTTTTGCCCTATAAAGCTGGATTTTGCTTTGCGTAGATTATCGAAAAGTATTTAGGAAACTTAGAATCCTCCATTTTGCGGCGCGGAGTAAGTTCGTGGAATTCGGCACCCAGTAATGGACCGATCAGGACACAGCCTCGACCATCGGGGCCGTCTCCGAAGGCGGCCGGGCGATGCTTTCCTCCAAGGCAGCCAACTTCTCCCGGAAGTCCTCACAGATGACCTGTGCGCTCTTGGAGCGGAAGATGACCTCCCTCGTGTTAAGGACGTCGTTGTAGTCCAGCAACTCAACGCTGAAGATTCTCTTGCCCTGACCATAGCGCTTGAAGCCCTCAAGGGGCCACTCGAAGTTGTTCTTGGCACCCACGAAGCAGAGATGTGTTGCAGTAACCTTCAGCTCACCTGCACGGATGAAAATGCATCTGTGTTGAGTTCTAAGTCATTCTGTGCTTGGTGAGACACTTTATTCAATGACAAGAAGAGGATATTGTACAAACATTATTAGTCCCGTGCTGTGGAAGTAACAGTGGCATGTATTCAGTATTCAAAAACACAGTGCAAGATACTCAAGTAGCACTTCCCTCTAAAACTACAAGATTAGTAAAATGTGCTTTCTTCCAGGTCATCTTTTTTCTTGAGATGTCCCAGAATGGTGACGGTTAAAAAAAAAGGCTTAGAACCTCAATGGCTCTAAATGTATTATTTTTCCCTACAAGCCCCTGAGTTCTCCAAGATACCTTATTGTTACATCAGGGAGCCATTAAGAGCAAACGTGAACGATCCAATTTCATCAAGGCTCGCATATGTCTGTGGATGTTGGGCTGGGCCTTTTTAGCCGTGGTCCTTGATCGTATATGGCCGCTAACATGCACAGCTGGGCGTTGGCTAGCTGTGCACTTGAACCCCCCCCCCCAAAAAAAAGCGCAAAAGGCCACCTCAGGCGACTTCCTCACGTGTAAATCGTGGCAGCTCTGACTGACTTTGCATTATCATTACAACTTTTTAACTGCATGAATGCAGAAGCTAGCACATGATAGTGTATAAGTCAGCAGCCAGATACCGTCAAAGAACGCCGTCTACGTACCCCATGACAAAATCTTTCCATGACAAATCCCACGACAAATCTTTCTGAAACTTGGTATGGACATAAAACGTCCATTATACATGAGTCTTTATTTATTGTTTAAGATTTTATTAAACTTAGACAAGCGAGTTTGACTGTTGTGTCAAGAATTTGGCCTGTCTTTTGAATTAATGAACACTTCACGAGAAGGACCCCCCCTTTTTGAAGGGCGTCACTTGGCGCAACACAATACGCATACTGGGCAAGCTTGCTCGCACGCGTGTAGCATGGCGTGCACACGAGCAATTAATTATTCTGTGTGGGTATCGCCGCACGGAGAGTTACAGCTTTTTTAAACGGTGAACGGCTGCTTACTGGTGCAGCTCCGAAGTCAAAAATGATGCGCCTGACAAACAAATAACGAAGCAGGCCCATGACCTGCTAGGAGGTTTTCTCGCCAAACGATGAGGCGGACAATGACCTACAAATCTGAGGACAATCCTCACACTCATAGCTAGTACCTTTGTCGAACTTTTTCCTCATACTGTCCCCGAAGATGTCCACCTTATATGCGTCTGTGCCGTTGGTACTCTGCTGCCCTCCCATTGTGAAGACGTGATCACTGGTTCACGAAACAACTGAGGAAAGCGAAGGAAACGAACATTTGCGTTTACTTAAAGAGAACGCACACACTTACTTGTCACTAGTAAATTCCAAATACGGTAACGGTGAATAATTTGGACCTGCAAAAAGTAATACTCAAAAAGTGAAAAAGGATAAAGCTGCCAACAATGAGGCAGGAACTGGTCTGCCATCTTTCTGTGCGAATGAACGGCATTTTTACAGATCCAGACTTTTTTTAAAGGAAATTCATCATTTTGTGCAATGTGTAGTACCCGTAACTGCAAAAGAGTGAAAAAAATCAACCCCCTAACATAAAATGCCTCATAAAACCACTCTAAAAAGAGTAAAAATCCACTCTGTCAAAGAGCCATCATCAGAAAGAACTCGAAAAAAAAGAGTTCTTTTTCAAATGGCCTCTCTTTTGGAGTGGTTTTTACTCTATTTAGACTTTTTACACTATTTTGGAGAGGTGCGGTTTTCAATCTTTTGGAGTGGTTTTTAATGAGGGACGTACTCTTTTGAAGAATGTGTTTTTCAGTCTTGTCTTCAGTAGTTGGGAGGTGCTGCCAATGATTTTCGAACCTTCACTTAAAGCTCTGTGCATTGCCGGCTTTATGGGTAAATAACAAGTGAGAAGTATACCCTCATATCGATCATAATTCCATAAATGTCCAAAATGAATTCATTAGACTGCTGGGAAGGAAGGGAATAATCCAGGTTATAAATATGTAAAGAAGCTTATGTCCCGTGGCAAAGGTATTTGGCATAACTGTGCAGCCAACAACATCAGACAGTTTAACAGAACTACTTGTAACCAGTACGCTAATAATACGACAAGTATGCATATGATCAATATATCTCATCAACAAAAACTGAAACTCCAAGTATGGACGAGTGCATACTCGACGCGAACGCGGAAGCCAAGCATTTATAGTGAATTCGATTTGGTTCAAAAATAATGTTTTTCTTCACTTGTGCTCTCATTCTCATTGCCAAATATGAAACGGTCTTCGCGTATTTTCGGAATATCGACACGTTAAATAGGTTCAATGTGAATAATGCCAATATATACAGAGAGAGTGCCGTGGTAAATATTAACTATTCTATTGCCTTACATTTTCCTCTAGACATCATTTTATAGAAATAGACTTAAATCGGACGCTTATTTCAGCTCCAAAAAAGGCCACTATTTCGAATATTTTACCGAAAAATCATTTCCTCCGGTGATTAATTTAAAAACTGTAGGCAATGAGGAGAGTTTCAGAAAACCCCTACACTGAAAGTATATCACAGCAACAGCGTAATTATGAAAACAATGGTTTCTCAATGTAAGAGGAATATATAAAAAGTTTTACAACATATTTTCCAAAAGTAAAATCCAAACAATATACCTTCATCAAGTTCACTGTTGAATATTCGTCGCATGAACGCGATGCCATTTCTTAGTATGAGAAGGGCTTATGTAAAACAACTGACGGCAAGTTTCTCCATAAAAGGCAACTGGAATTGGAAAGTGATTTCACATTAAAATTATCAGCATGTTTGCAATGGATTTTACCAGTTATCGGTTTGGGGATGGATCCAGGTCTGGACTTAGATTGGAGTCTGGACCCTAAAGACAATTTTTAACAGGACTCCGGGACGATAATGACTTTTTCTCGACGGTACCAGAACGTGCTACTTGCACATCACAGCGGAAATTGTGTCAAGTATGCGCACTGGTGCGCTAAACATCAGCAGGTATCTGTCACCAGCAACCTCATCATACGATGCTCCTACCTGAAGTACAGGAGTTAGATTTTATTTCGGTATCCGTATACACATCTACGAGGCTGATCCGTGTTTTCTGACATGCTTGTTCAGCAACTAACAATGAGTGAGCACCCAAACATGCCTATATTGGTACAATCCGAGAATTGTCATATTTTAATTGATCCACATCTCTAGCCTTTTCTGGGTAGTATATACTTTTGGTTATCACCTCCTGATGTACCAGTCATGTCCAACCTCTGACAAAATTTAGCTCTGGATAGAAAAACTCCTGAATGAATCCTCCTCAAGTTGACGTGGGAATTCCACCTGCTGAGAACACTCTCTTCTGCCTCAGACGCACATGGGCTCAGTGGAAAACACTGAACCGTCTGAAGACAAGAACAGGGCGATCCAGGGTTGCTCTGAACAGATGGGGTTACAAGACCGGACCAACCCCCTGTGAATGTGCAGAAGAAGACCACAGTATGGAGCACCGTCTCGTCTGCTCTACAATCCAGTCCTTGTAACCAAAAAGACCTTGCAGTTCAACGCACATGCAAAGATCTGTGTCAAGAAATAGGAGACTGTTGTATGACCTCGCTTTGGAGAAACGAGGAAATCTCCTGATTGGTTAGGCCCCATAGCAGGGATCTTTTTCTCCTTTCGTTGTAAAGTCATTTCCTTTTGTGAGAATGAACAGTACATTATGGCATATGCATAGTACATTGTGCGGATAGTATTTCCCCTCATTGAATCCTGACTGGCAGAACTCCCTGATGGATCCAACTGAAGCATTGTGCACGACGCTCGGTTGCTATATTTGCATAGAGAATAATTATCAAGAAGTAGGAATTAAACTTCACAAATCACAACCTACACTGCACGTTTTCGAATGGTAGGCCTACTGTGGTGTGAAGAATTGTACTTAACTTTTAAATGATATTTCCTAACATGTTCATTTCATTGCCCAAGAGCCGCATCCAGGATATTGAGCACCTTTAATTTTCATTTTTGAATGCAAATATCTCATTGTTGTTAGGTTTTGCATGAAACCATTTTAGGAGAGTTTCATGAGCACTAACCTTAACATATTTGCACCATATTTGAAAGAAATTAAATGAAAATGATGCATTATAGCAAACAATAGTGTTGTGCGCAAAATAATCAGAAAAATGCCGTAAAACCACCTTTGGCTAAATTGCAGCGCACTGAGCTCATGAGATATCATGGATTATTGTTCACAGTATTCCTGGTAAGCTTTAGCAAACGTTGGCGACGAATATCGAATTGCAACGGCGACAGTAGGCTCTCAGTCCTAAAAGGGCATAGGGGTTAACGTGTAACATCGTACATTCTTTTCACAGCCAGTTATTTGAAAAGGCTACATGTTTTTTAATGACGGTGATGACAGGAATAATTTGACATACGGCTTTATCCATAATTGATTTTATTTTGCATTTTGTATAACATCCATCCGTGGATATTTCACATTAGGGGCCATGAGTCGTGCAAATGCTTGCGTGAGTTGAGTTATTGGAAAAGTATTACGGGCGATTTACAATGCCTTGAACCACTACAGAGGTTGCCACAGAGAGGCATTTTCGCAGTGCGCTGTGGGAAAACGGTCAACAAAGGATCTTTGTGCCGACTATGCCATGAACAGGAAACTTGGTCCACTGGTTTTTGTCAGGGATGAAACTTCGTGTTTTACAGTATCGTGTTAATTAATATTCCACGGTGTTTTTTGTGAGGTTCTGTACATATGTCTTCAAAGTGTCTAATGACATTCGTCCAAATCGTCGGGGTAAGTCGACCATTTTTGTGGACCCTAACGTAAAATAAAGTTTCTCCGTGACAAACTCTTGGTGGCGCACTGTATCGCGCGTCGTCCGTAACTTATTATTGGAAGTTACCGTGACTTGCTTTTCTGAGGCTGTGCCTACTGTGCATGGTTATTTGAAATGGGCGAAGGCTCGGTCATTCGAGCGCTATACACAAGTTTGCGTTTAGTTTTTCTCAATGGCCTGACTAACTTCACAAATTTGCTGTAAATACCAACTTTCCACCTTCAGAGTAAAGTGTCAAGCTGTTGTACACATCGTCTGGGAAATGAACAGATGTTCCACTTCATTTCAAACATCTGGATGCAGATGCTTTAATATTTATTACCATAACTCTACATATTCACAACCGAGAGCTGAACTCTAGCTCACTGCGCCACTCGTTATCACTTACAAGTCTTCAGTTCTGAAGTGTTCCCCGGGAACGCGTTTCCTATTACACTACACTGTCTGGAGACACACCAAGTCTCATCAGATGGAAAATGCATGGTGCAACTGCTATTCTTAAGAAGAGACCAGTCTTCCCGCCTCGTGGAGCATCCCCTGTTGAAATGTCAGACTTGACTTGGNCTCCAGAGTCACGACTGCAGCCTTTATTCAAGTCGAGTTTTCCCGATGACCCGGTACAATTCAATGGAACTGCCGCCCGGAAGAAGTACGCATGCATCGTCCACGCTACAATTTACACTACGTTCACACTTCACATGAACAGATATGGCTACACACTGTACCTACACATGTTGCCTTTCTCTTGCCCCTGAAACTGTAGAAACAACTGAGTTCTGAATAATTATGTCTGAGGTTTGGTAAAGAAAATGTGGCATGGTTTATCCCGGGCAGTGGATAGTATTTGTAAAATGCCAAACACCCTCTCCTGTGAATACCGACACCACAGTTGAACTTTAAAAAAAAAAAACAAAAAAAAAACTTTTCTTATTTTAAGGAATTAAAAGGGCCTACACGTCAGAAATGGTACTTACATGTTCCTTTGGGGGAAGTGTGACTATTTAAAACTGGACAGCCAGTCCGGAAAACAAACAAACTAAACAAACAATGAACCCCCCCCCCGACTCAAGGCCTGGGTAAGTAGCCTATCCACTGTCTCAGTGGCCTTAAAATGAAAAGATGTGCATTGCCCTTAAATTGTCAGCGGATTGGCATGGAGCAGTACTAACACATGTCGTGATTAATCATGTACCTTCAGAAGCAAGCTCCGTGCACCTTTCACCAGTTATAATGGCTGCTGGATGGTGTTGTACTCTTAGCTTGGGCCCTTATGTTTGAAGAGGATTGTCGAAGGCAAACTGGAAGAAGTGCAGTGCCACTTTATATGTAATTGAGTCCGTCCTTTTAAAGAGGAATTTCGAGCAAATCTGACACGGGAAAGTACTGTTCTCATTCTCTGAAACATAAAATACGAACACAGAAATGATTCCACTGTGGACTGCTCTGACTGCACAGACACATGGACCATGGAGCTGTGTGGACTAGGACTTCTTAAAACCTCTATCAAACAATTTGCTTTCAAGTATGCACGGTGGTAATTGTATGTAAGCAGACGATCGATTCAGATGCACGATTGCCACTTTTTTTTCTACGGTGAATGTATCAGACTCGTTCACCGTCTACAGCCTGTCAGTCTGTTTGTACTGTTACTGGAAAGCTATTTTCACATGTAAGAAAATTTTAGTTGCAGATATTTAGCCTGTTATGCTGCTGAAAATTACATTTGCGTCAGCCATTTACATGTCTCCATATGGACAGAAATTCACATAATAGTGATGTTTCATGCCATGCTTATTTCGGGGTGCATGTTCTTCCCAGCAGGCCACATCACCATAAACAACATCTCAATCAATCACCACCTAAACAAAAATATAATTAACTGTCAGAACGACGGACGTGACTTAACGCTACGATCCCTCGGGGAGATACGCAGCCCTCACAGGCTGGGTTGTTTGTAGGCGTGCAAGCATGCACTTTCTGTTCAAACCTCATTTTAATAAAAACAAAACATAAGTTCACGAACGACTCTCCACATCCAAACGTCTTGAGGCTCGTCTATTCGTAAACCCATGTAACTGGGTCTAAAGATCTACACAATCCACTCAGCGTAAATATTCGCAGGAAATAATTTATGCCAACACTTTCAAGCTTGTTCCAGTTGTTTCGACTTTTGGGATTCAGGAAGGTAAACCATCTGGGTTGGATTTCCCTTTGTTGTTAAACAGTGAAATTACAATATAGACCTACATCTTCGTGTTCAAAGTGTTTAATTGTCCACTGAACACTGAGGAAATCCTTACAAACCTCTCTTGGTTCTAAACGCTATATAGGCCTTATATTTAGCTGAAATCAGACCTTTCAATAGACGTTTTAAAAACATTTCAGAAAATGATCACTTCTTGAAATACTTTCTTGAGCTCTCCTCTTTCCACAGAGAATCTGAGGGTCTGTTATAACGACTAAGAGAAAATTCGGGATCGGTGTGGTGAAGAATATGAGCAAAATGTCGATGAAATATCTTGAGAATAATATTGTTCTGAACTGTTGTCTCCTCGCTCTCCAGGCGTGGTTCACTCTGTCATTAGCTTTACCTGCCCTTGACATGAGAAAAGGCCAATGCTACAGCGTTACTGTAAGTGGAATACTCGACACAAACTGGGGAATGGCAAGAAAAAATGGAAGGGCACATAGGCAGTTGCCGGGTTTCTACTTTAATGCATTTCCCCTTCCAACCATTTCCAATGTCTTACCGCTATGATCCCCAGGGCTCTCTTCTCAGCATCTTTTCATCTGGTAGTAATTGAACTATGAATATATATATAGCCTACTCCTGGTTAATGAAGGCACGCACAAATGGGTCTTTCGTCCTGTTATTCCCTAATGGATAATAAAATGCCAATATTCGTACCGATATTTCCAGTGACAAGATGACGAATAGGACATAATAATTTCAAAATCCTTCTTGACGATCATGTAATTCCCACTGGAGACACAAAATGGACATTAAAACCGCTACTGCATGTATTGTGGTTTAATATTAGGTTCAAGGCGAATGCCGCACTCAATGCACTGCAGCATGAAACTACATGTACATGTACAGTACATACTTATTGTCATCATGCATGCAGTATAGCGTGTGGATTTTACGTGTAAACAAGCAGTGGGGTAGCCTACCACACCATGTTCGTGTATACATGCTATATATATATATATATACTGTATATAAAATCATATTCTTACTCTTGTCAGTTGATTAACGATATCCAAGGGATATACTCTGTCCACTCAAGTCCCGCTTGTAATCATCACTGAACCAAGTGAGCAAGTTGGAAACATTCATCTAAGCTTGGGGATTTCTATTTTTAACATCGCCAATTCTGCCAGTCAATTGCTTTATCGAATAATCCGCGGCTTCGGGCCATTGCGCATAATAGTTTGTACTATCCTGACTATGTCAGCGTCAATTATGCTAATGCCAAGTAGATCCAGGTCCTGGGAACTCTGGCAGCGGTGGCTGGGTCAATTGTCGGCTGACTGAATGCACAGATTTGGCCATGAACTTCCGCGTTCTTCACGATGTAAACATTTTTATGCATGGTCCAGCGTTCTTCCTGTGTGATGCGATCTAAACACAACTGGCGGCTGAAAATGCATGTATGTTGAAAACATGAACAACTGGAAATGTGCTACGCTAAAGGTATTTGACAGATACAATTATGTTTGAAGCATTCTGCCTAGGCCTCTCTTTGGCTTTACTGAGACGATCCTGCATGCCACCATGTTGAGTCAGAAACTTGAAGACGAGAACTATTGTCAGTGGAAAAAGACGAATTCACTTTTTTCAGACTGAAGAGATATTGACATTCGTAGACCCACAGGACTAGAAGACGGGTGTGGCTTTTGGTAACCCGTACTACTACTAGTTTGTTTGTCATACTGACAAGATGTTGACAAAATAGTAGGCCTACCTCCTGCTATTTTATCAATCAGAACTACGGTTTCTCAACTAGCTACATGTACATGTAGGTGTCGAGTAGCGGGCTGTCTGCACTCATCGTAAGCAAACGTGTCTTTCTAACAAGGGAATTCTTGTTATTACAGCCACTCTAGTAAATCTTGTCAACATGAGAAACTTAAGTTCGCTGCGAGCGTTTCGGATTGAGCTTTTACAGATTATCTCCATAATTATTAGCGCTTGGTCCGGACTTGAGAAAGTATCTGATCAATGCTACTTTTTTACATTTACTATCAAATTTATGTACGATCGTCACCAAAGCTATTAGAGAAATTCTCCCTCAATTCTCACCAAGTAAAAAGTTAACAGTAACAGTCCAGAATAAAGAATATTAGTTTAACACCGCTGCCTTAGAACCAAGAAAATAACCAGTGGTCTATAGCACACGTGACACATTTGCAGCGCAGCCCTTGCCTCATTGCAACAACGTTTTAATGCTCTTGAATTCCTGTAAATTTGATTTAAAGACAGAATTTCAGATTTGTCTGTAAATCATACTTGAAAATGACGGTATTTAGTTCGCTAAACTGATCACTTTACCAAGAGACGCCTGTTGTATAAAAAATATCAACAACAGTCCTTTCGAACTGTTAACTTGCTTAAAGTTAAACAGGGAGCCTGCCTTCGGGTGAAAAGATCACTACAGTAATAAGTAAAACATCAGGGACTATTCGACTGGTGTTTTCTCATTTCCGGTGTAGCTTGAGGCTTAGTCTCCTTTGAGAAAGATTATCTCAAGCGCACTAAGCATGTCTCACATCTGCGCAGCAAACAAGACTCTCATAAATAACGATGCTAGGTGAGATTTTGCAAAGAAACATGTCCATATTAAACCAGTACGAATGTCACTTACTGTTTGGACAGTTATTACTCTTGTGATGGCAATAAATGACGTTGAATATAACACCATTCATGATAATATCCAAGCACGGATCACGCGTACCTTTTATCTCGAGGACTTCAGCCTACAGATCTCTTCAAAATGTGCATGCACTAATGCCAAATGTGTGTTTTACATTCTTCCAACGAACAAATCCAATAGTCGCTCTTCTCACAAGCATGGACATTAGTTTGTAATCCTATGAAGCAGAATATTGCACTTAACACCCTACAGCCACGCCGCAGCGACAGGCCCACAAAGCTATAATTCCTAGACCACGCAAGGCTGCGCAAATAAACAACGTCATAAATTTCCGCAAATGGCGGACAGATAGAGGCATCTCCCATTATTAACTGCTGATTGGGGACCTGATGGGAGACAAAAAAAGAAGGAAATTATACCGGTACCTGCAGAATTTAATGACCACTCTGCTGCTAGTATCACCGGTCAGTTGCCTTTATAAACGAAACCATGTATGCTTTCCTGCTTAAAAGAGTTGCCTGTTTATTGGGTGGCTTAAAGGAGAGTTGGAACATCCCTGGAGTTCTTCGTACAGTGAAATGGATTGGAATGGTTAACGACAGACGGTCCCACTTCTAGTTAATCTCCACGGAACTGCCTTAAGCAGACAGTTACTGCCCCCCCCCACACACACACCAGCCTCTGGCAAGTTATTTCCTTATTTCACATTGCCCGTTTACTGGCAAAAGCACCATTGCGTTTTCCTGATCCAAAGGGATGGCGCGGTTATCAAATGCCCACATCTGCATAGGCCTTCGCTCCTTCAATGTGCATTCCCTCAGCCAACATACCTTAATAGGTTCATTAGCACCACGAGAAAAACATCTCCGTTACTGAAATATCGCAGAAATGAATGTAGGCCTATTTCTAATGGGCGTGATGAGTGAGGATCTCCTATTAAAATGCAAACATTTGAACAAACACCAATAAATCCGAAAAGTAATTTTCTTTGAAATTAAGACTGCAAAAGAAACTTGATTATCCCACTTCACAACTAAGAGCCATCTATATATTACGGGCACGACGGTGTGGCATAGGCCTAGTTGTTTCTTTGTTCCTAGCGTGCGAATCCCCTCCCACACCCAGCGGCGAAACAAGTATGTGCATGCCAGCATTTTCTAATCTGACAGTGTGCCTACCATGAAGCATTCGGCCTACATCCCTGATTTTGCATGTGGATAAAAAGTACTTTTCTTTAAACCACACCTTTTTCAACATGACCAGGGAGTTGTTGCTATGACCAACGATAAGGCGCTCACTCGTGGCGGCATCTGATCTGAAAGGTTCACTCTCCAAAAGATTGAAAACCACTTCCAAAAACCGTGAATACAACTCTGAAAGAGTGACAAGTCTCTTTCAACTTCTCCCATATATGGCTCTCCCTTTTCGGTACATTTGCCACAGCTTGTGTGACCGTGTTGATGATTTAGCCATACCTAGATTAAAAATATTTCTTTTCTTATGAATGCTGTTGAAAGTTAATAACGCAGAATCACTTGTTCTGACCTGGCTGCGGTTTCCATTGTCTTGATCTTAACAATTGACGGAGTACACCAGCGACGCCAAGCACGTAATCAAGGCGCAGCACTCTTAATGTATAAAAATAACGAATCATTCAGTCTTACCAACTTCAGTTATTCAAATGAACTGTGACGACATCATTCTTTTTGTCACATTATTCATCATCCCATTATTCACCCTGTCACCTCTGACTTGTGAAAGGACTCACATCATCATGGACTCAACTAAACTAAAAACAGTGCAAATGCTATACATGTTTCATTGCATTTGTTACATACACCATGGGTCTTAATTACATCCCAACTCAAGGTCTAAACACAAGGAGCGTTATGCAAACCTTCATTCTAGAATTAATGCGACCACTGGTCGACGTGTATTCACATGCCGTCATGGGCACAATATGCTGGCTGCACCACATACATTAGAATCTTTCACTCGTCTACCTTGCCAAAACACCTGATTTATCCTTCTCTCTCTCTCTTCAAAAAATCCCTTAATTCAAGCGAACAGAAACAGCAGAGGTCAAGAGAATGCCAGGCCGATGCTGAGAAACATTAATCAACATGCACCGCACCGTCTTGCAAGCGACACCAAACGAGGGCATTTTGACCCTTCGCGCGTGATGGCATGATTGGCTCTCGGAAGATACTAGAGGCACCAGCAGCACAGCTATCTCAAGTAGATAGCACGATCGCAGCAATTGTACGTCAAACGTAGTAAAATCAGCATCGCTCGTCGTGGACCGTAAAATGGTGCATATGCCTTTTATGCAAACACTGTCTTACTCAGTAGCCAAGCTGCACTGTTCAGCTTCGTCAGTATTTTGCTTTCAATTACAAAATCGAGGAATTTATGAACAACTCTGCATTGAAAGTGTTGAACATTAAATGACATAGTTACGTTGGATGGTTGAACAAAGTTTGGATCCAGGAAAAAACGTAAGTTGACTGAAAAAAAGGAAGTATATACGTCAACATGCCCCCAGACATTCGTCTCGACTCCCGAGAATGGGCCCTGTGCACTTTTCCAGGATCTCAGTCATTGTGTTCTTGAGCCAAGAACACAGAGTGCAAACACATTATTTTAGTAAGAACTCAGAAATCAACTTCAAAATATGCTGCGGCAGAAGGACATTGAAGAGTCGTTCAGATCTGTGAATATTAAGCACTTGTGGCAGACTTCAACACGCACCACGACACACAGAACACAGGCTTGTCATTCATAATGGAGGGCAAATTATGCTTTACCCATCGACAGTCGGGATTATCAATTCCAGTGCCTCTGTACGTATAATGACATGATGCGGGAGCTACTGCCGAATGAGTTGAATTTCAAACTTGAGTGAATGGTAAAGTCTTCAAACCTTAAACGAACGCATCCATATAGCTTCGACTAATGAGATATCCTCCTTCCAACAGGATGTAAAGCAGGCCCCTTATCATCGCAGATATGACCTTTGGAATAACAGGAGTAATGCCAGCTAGCGATAGACAATAAGGCAATTTCATTCCGCAAAGAAAACACTCCATTGAAATATTAATATAAGGAAAAATGTGTATGTATTATCAGTGGAGTTGGCTTTTCGTCTTGTTTATGTGACATATTTGATGCTTAAGGAATTGATTAGAATTAAGGTGAACTTTTAATATTGCATGGAACTTTGAGACTATTATTATTTAATCATCTTTATTCATTTCTCAAAATACGTACAAATCAATAAAGATGTGACATAAAACCCCGGTCCCGAGTGGACAATAAATATGTTCAAGTACTCATGTGTATATTTTCATTCACATATATATACACACATCCACCTGTTTTCCAGATTGCGTCATTCCGACTGCTAAAACACGTAGGATTCTAACATAGTTCTTCTAACAATCTGATCACGAAAATCTTTATATCTAACGTCCAAATTTGATTCTCCTTCTGTATATAATATAATTCCACACATATACTACGTGTGCAGTTTACATGAAGGCAATGCTTACGTTTAGTTGTGTTTTCCAGGGTTGGACTCACTTTGATGCGCTCAGCCAGGTTTTAGACGACTTCAAGCTATCGAATGTATTTATTCTGGTGAAGAATGTTCATTCCATCCACAGAAAGAAAAATTGCCTATTTTGTTTAGCTGTGAAGTTGCCGTTGGGTGCTTCACTGGAGTACTGCCCCCAATATGAGCGTCGTGACTATAAGGTCTCGTGACTGCGTGCCAGCCTCCGTGTACGGAAACCAGAACGCCCGGTGAGAATCAAAGAGCTGAGGCGATGACAGCAGTCTACGTTCCCACACAGCCACGCCAACAAGACGATGAGGTGAAGAACGAATTTCGTCCTCCTCACGTCAACAGAACTTGCAGCCAGCGCCGCGGCTTACATAATTACCCGGCCAGCCTAGTCTGAATGCAGCACCCAGGGTGAAATGATAGATATGGGGTCGGCAGTGGATACGCAAATCCCCCGTGGGATAACCGCTGGGTGTAAGCTCCCCCGCTCCTCTCTCTCTCTCTCTCCCCGCGCTCTGAATAAGCCTTGCGCAGGCTAAGGGTGAACGATGCTCCGGTAGCGCACGGCCTTATACGTGCATAATGCGCGATGTGTCTACTCATGCCGATGGGATTACCAGTACTTACGGAGCTGGGACATGGAATGCATTTGGCAGCCTAAAACATAGGGTAACTGTACAACTGCCTCTGGCTGAGGATGTAGAAGCCATTCACTGGCTTCCAAAGTGGCGCATAGCATTGCTAGGCCTACTGTACAAATGGATGTAATTTCCTGTCCCCACTCTACGGGCAAATTTCATATTTTGTGCTGTCACTAAAATAAGTGATTTTCATCTTATTATAATTTAAGCTAGTTACGACATCATTATCTTATCCCTGGTACCGGTATCGATTAGGAGATCTGGAGGGTAACTGACACGATCCGGCGTGTGCATTTATAGTTTGAAGCTTATAGCGCCGTTTTCTTTTTTTTGGGGGGGGCATCTCACAGGTAGGGGGAATGCGTGATAATTACTGATTAGTAAGCGGTACAGGAGTGATTTCTCAGAAGTTTCAATCCAATATGACGCGTGTTGCCCATCGTACATTGAGCAGTCAAGAGAGAGTGCATTCACGATAGAATGTTTGGGCGTTTTGCTGACCCATCTCAGGAAATTGCGTGTTGCACGAGAACAGCATCTGATTTTTTTTGTACAAATAGTTTAAAAACTGACCGCAAGATGTTACTGAAAGGAGCGCAAAAACACAAGTGTAGGAAATGTTTCGGGCGGATTCCACTTTCAGTGTGAACACGGCAAAGGATCTCAAAAAGTCTTTTAAAAAATCGGCTTTAATTGAATTAATCAAAGCTTAAAGCTCGGGCAGCCTACCTGCACGGATAGACGTAAAGTATAACGTCAATGATTGTTATAACACTTGTTTGTGATACAGGAACTTAATGAAGTTAATTGATTACCAAATTGAAGATTTTAATCATTACAGTTGATTTTTTCTTTTACGCAGACAGGAGCTCGGTTACAAAACGCTAACTGCATGATTCGATGTTATAAGAACACTTTTCTCCCACTGTATACCATAGTGAACTGGTCAGGGAAAATAAGTCTGGATTTCCCCTTCTCAGCCCCCCCCCCCCATACTCTGAGAAAAATAACGTCGTGTCGCGAAATGTCGTCATTCAATTCGGAAGAAAAAAGCTCTACTTGATACATTCTACTGTAAATTGCAACCTACACATGCAGTATATAGGCCTACTATTATTAAGGCATAGGCTAACGATTAACCGCAGGCCTACACGCCGTGCAGAGTACAAGCTCAAACTGGACTGTTTAACCAAGCCAAATCCCACTCCCGGCAAGACCGATCTTATATTCCATCAAACCGGCAAGCCTCTTTTGATACCAAGTAGCGTGCTTTTTATTGAGATGGAGAGGGTTGGGAGGGGAGGGGAGAGAGGGAATCCAATGCACGTTAGTAAATGAAACGAAAACCGGCACAGGAGCTAGAGGTTTAAGTAATCCGGCCATTGTTTTGTTAGCCCCAAGCAAAGTCATGGACGTCAGTTTTACTCTAGTGTTTGGACCTGCTGCAGACTATATCAGGAATTTCAGAGCTAAGATTTTTGCCCGTCACACAGTTTTTAGTCATAAGGAAAGAAGAAGCGGGCCCACAAACCCATACAGCAAAGCTAAGTATTATCAATTTCTTTTCCTTTCTATGTAGTCAGGATGGCTCTCAGGATGGCTCTTAGGAAGAAAAGTAGTGGTACAATCATTTTTTTCATAAAATATGACATGTTTGCGCCTCGGGTAAGACAAAACTGCATTTGGGCAAACAGTACTTCAAATAATCACAGAGAAGGGTCTAAGTGAATACTGTAAACATGAAAGCAGACTTGATACATTCTGTTGATTTAGCCGTTTTAACTATTCATTAAGGACAATGTCAACCTAAGCTAGGTTAATCTCTGCTCCAAGCCAAAAGCGCCGCTCTTAAAGCTCCTATTGTGTGTCTGCTATTCCCCCTTCAGGTGAGTTTTCCCGTCTTTTCTCAGCAACCTCCAAAATACATGATTGGAGAAGTGGTTTAGCTTGCTGAACTACAATGGGCCAACTTGAGCAGATTGAAACTGCATTCCCACCAGGATGTTTTGGTTCTGGTTGCAGCTTCTGGCCAGATCATGGCTCGTCTGCTCAAGTGATACAGTCTTCAGATACAAAGCATGCAAATAGTCGTTCAGTAGTGTTTATACCTTTTCTCCGGTAAACAGCACTGCACGCTGGTAGGATGCAGTTCAAGTTCTGAGCACATTATCTCCTTAAATGCTACTACGTGTATTTCGGTGAATTTTAAGAAAGATGTAGGGGTCATTTATTTAGATCCACGTCAACAGCTTCCGTTATTCCACCATTTGTGGTTAGCCCTTTTTTCTAACCAGAAAATAATGCTATTCCTCAAATGTTCCTGAAAATTTGAATTGCTGGACAACGTCCCTTGTGCATTCATGCCAAATCTCATATTAGCTATATGCCTAATTGATGGTAAATTTGAATTGTTCATTTTGTCCGTTGCAATGTTTTCGTTCCATTTGTCGCGTTAGATTACAAAATACGCTATGAAGAGTACAAGATAATGAGCGATTTTAGAATCATTATTCCAGCACTCTACAATTCATTGCGTTTGTCATTTATCTTAACCACCCCAAATTCACATTCTGTGAGTCTTCACGCATAGGATTTGGACCTAAGACGTATCCTCCCCTTTCCGTTCCGATTTTGTTTCATCAGTGTCCCATGGTTTTCTCGATCTAGATATTGATGTTGAGAGTTTAAATACTTTTGTACCCATTTTTTTTACACATTTAACCCAGGTGTTCATTGAAATATGTTAGGGGATGTGTTAAAATGCTAAACGTTGGATCAACATTTGCAGACTCGGCTTGAAGGTCAAAGTGGTAAAACATTGAACTCAGATGACATTCAAGCACAAATAATGGGCACATTTCTGATTTATGGTGAACTTTAATGTGACTCTTATATGATTTATATTGTGAGCATCCCGATTGTTTGCATTCTATTTTGGGACCGTGACTTTTAATTGAGACATAACTTCTTTCCAGGCCTACAAATCTAAGAATAATAAGTGTGCTTTATGCAATCCACGGTGTAGTTTTTAATCGTTCCCCAGGAGAGTTTCTGGAGAGAATACTAATTAGAAATTACCCATAAAAAGAACAATGCTCCGATCTCAGCCCCGTTGAAGGTTGTAGGCCAGCAAATGAGCCCAACTTGAATTGCCCGCGTGTACCGGAAATCACGATTTGGAGGCTGTCGAAATTCTCTGCTATTACAGCATTTCGAGGTCCTTGGACTTGATGGTTTGTGAAGGAGGATGGGATCTACTATGTACCAACAAGACTGCCAGCTTGTATTTCTGGAAGCGTTAGGTCTAACGGGGCCCTCCAAATTGCTCTATTTTGCAATGTAGTGCCAGGCATCAATTTTCAAAATGGCGATGCCTCGTGACTGTGTTGAGGAGTGATTATCTGTGGAGAAAAATATCTTCAAAACTCATCGTATAAGCTACTGAATATCGAAAAAAAAACCCAAAAAGATGAGGAAGTGAGCTTTATTTTGATAAGTATCTTGAACACCTGACAACGTTGTGAGTAGGCCTATTTCATTTGATTTTTTGAAGGGGGGATTTATCACTGTTGTCTATGGAAGCTGACAGGTCTGCTCGCTGAAGTCAGAAGCGATTCATTGCGCCCTCTTGTAGAAACTCATCTCCAAAATGCGTCTCTTGAGGGCGCACTTGTAATTAGCAGCGTACATAGTTCATGCATGCTTGTTGCAAGAGCATGAACAGTATGTTGCAATCAATCATGGAGTAGTGTACCATCGGGCGGAACGCTGTCCCAGAAGAAGCTCCCTAATATTTTCCTAATACTGTCAGAGTAAAAAATTCCTTACACGCCCAGGAGAGTCACAATGACGCGAATTGCAAGGAAACGTCATCACCGAGGGTACACCCACATCCAGAAAAAGTACCGAACACGGAGGAAAACGAAGGACTTGGACCAGATCCACGAAGACATGAAACCGGAAGCTTCCAAGCAACTGTTAAATCAAGATATAGATCATGACAAGCCGGGGATGGGTCAGCATTACTGTTTGCATTGCGCGTAAGGAACATTCACTTGTTATTTGATCAAATTTTCTGTGCATGCAGCTAGCTGAAGCTTTATATTGCCTTGTTACATATACATGTCATGACATGTATGCGAATGTGCAAATAATTCTTTGAATCCTTCCATGCCAGTCTCTACATGTATATATCTTGGATGTGACAAGTTGAACAGCATGATTGTGCCATCACATTACTTTATCTGTTGATTTGTATTAATTCTCTTACTACAGTTGTCTTTTTTGAAACAATCTTCCACAACTGAGAAGTAGGAAAAAAGGCCAGAATTATCGGCAAATTTTGTTACAAGATCGACATCTCTCTCAAAGATTGCACAATCATGCAGATCGACTAATTTTGCATGACATTTACATGTTACCACGATAGAGGCTTATTAGTCAGAAATTGTAATCCCAAGCATGCCAAGGGGTCCTGGGGCTTGTGGGGAGGATAAAATGAAACGGTTAGAGGAAAAACCCCAAACAAAGCTCCTGAGGTTAGGCCAGTGATTTTAGATTTATTGTTTCTTGTCAGAGCTGGCCTGTGATTTTGGCTCCGCATCAAATATTTCATTATTCATTATTTTTGATAAAAAGGCGAAACTTGATAGAAAAATTGTCAAACTCCCTACGGCCAAAGTTATGTTCTGGCAATTCCAGTCATCAGACCACAAAAACCCTGAGCTTGAATGTCCATGGGCACCTTGTCAGCCTAGTAGGGCACCCAGTAGACAATGGAAGTCAAAACATCCCCCAATAGGTACCAAAAATTCAAGCCATGTCTGAACCGTGCATGTCCAGTCCTACTGCAATCCCCGGTCTTGCACTAAGACTTTACCTCAGCAGAATCAACAACCACTCGGACGGCAATTCAACAGTCAAACAGCATCAGGCCAGCACACAATCATGAGTGACGGAGCCACACGCATGTGAAAACAGGATTATTTTTCATGATAGAAAATAATGAATAATGAAAAAAATGCATCTAAATTTGAAAACCCCTGAAAAATAACGATCAAATTTCATTCGCCTAAACCCACGGAATTGGGTAGGGACTGACAACCCAATTCACATTAAGCCTGGATGAAATATGAACACAGGTCACAGAGGTGGATGATGAGGAATGTAACACTTCACCAACCTTCTTGGAATCATACATGTACATTGTAACCATAGCCTTTCTGACAGGGTTACCATGACTCGAGTTAGTGAATTGACTCAAGTACAACTTGAGTCACAATTTTGGCAACTCGACTCACTACGTTACAATGACTCGACTTAACACAAAAAACGAGTCACAATTTTTGCAACTCGATGCACTACGTTAAAATGACATTCTAACACAAGTGAATACATTACAGTGACTTGACTCGATTTGAGTCACAAAAACTAGTGACTCGTTACTCTGGGATATGAGTATACATGTGGCCGGAGTCTGCATGTAAGAGTTGTTTCAATTATTGCAACTACACAGTGTATGTTAATGAGCTTTTACAAATACAGTCATGACATTAACAATACTATCAGGTGTCCTGTGTCATCACTGGATACCCTAATGTACTCTGGCAATTGTGTTATTTACTTCATTAGATTACACTAAATTTCTGTGTTTTGTTTGTGACAGGAGACACTTCATCAGCTTGCATGCCTTAAAGGAGCACTTCCGAACCAAGCTGCATAAAAGAAGGTAAAAACGCCTTTTTTATTACGCCCTGAATGTATACATACATGTGCACATCACACTGCCCACTGCAGACTGCAACACCTGAACACTGGACCCACGTGGCTGATACTATTTGCTATGTTTTTCTCTCTTATACATGCACAATTAATAAGGATTGACTCAACTGCAAGTGTAGTTGGGAACCACTGCCAAGGTGGATGTAATAAGCATGAGCTGTGCAGTTGTAATGCCATTAAAGGTACATTTGGTTTCTCCAGAGGGGTTTGTTTTTTTATGTGAAAGTGGCTGCTATAGAATTTTGGCAATCTGCTCTTGAATTCTAACTCTTGAAAATGGGAACTCTGTTTCATTTTCAAATGCTGCCTGAAACCCTGCTGCTTGCATAAACACAGACAAACTTGTATGTGATTATGCTAAAAAAAAATCTGTATGTGACTTAGGTCACTGCAAAAAAAACCAAAAAACCTCTATCTGGTCCAATTGCAGCTGCACTGCACAAGAAACTGGATACAAAATGGATGCTGTATTTAATGCCATGTATGTTACTTTCAGTTTCTCGCTTATGTGCACATTGTAATGTGAAAATCTTTCTGTATCAACCAACTACGTGGATGGTGCCCTCTCTTGATGAAATTTCAGAGTGTTTTTTTTAAAATATGAGTGAGCAGAATAGGTAAAACCTTTTTCAGTAGTGGTAGGAATCGCACCACATGGAATGAATGAAATGTGTATTTATTATGGTGACCCAATGCATGTTGGTGATACACTTGAGTCCCTTTAATTTTGTCCAAATTTTTATTTTGCTTTATAAAAGAAGGCTTTTCTATTTGCTCTGAACAGTAACAAGAGGGGGCATGCTTTTTCAAAGCAGCCATGATTTTTTGGCGGGAACTCCCCACTTGTGCTGTATGTATGTGTGACCAATTTGTGTTGGCATATGTGGTCATCACCTCTTTGGTTTTCATCAGTGCAAAAGCCTGGTTGCAAAAAGAATCCCACCAGCCCGTCTTTTCTTTGCTAGTGAAGCAGCACTTCGCCGGGGGGGGGCATCTGGCTGAGGCAAGTGTGGTGCAAAATCACCAAGAGATCCATTGTCCCTTCCGCAGCCGAGTAAAAAATCCCTACACTCGGCACCACCAAGAAACACAGAAAAGATGAAGAGAGAAGTGTGTCTGTTATAACAACAACATATTAGTAACCTGCACGGTTGATTTTTGATCACTGACAGATTAAAAGCTCTTGAGACAGAACCGTACACACAGAAGGAAGCTGAAGCTGCTGCTGGCATGGGGTCTTATCATCCTCCCAAACTGAAGAAGGTCACTACCCAGGAGGTAGTGGAAGATGAGAACATGGACTCTGCCATGACTGCTAAATAGGAACATGGAAGGAGACACCAGTTGGTGGGAAATTTATTGAAGCGGAACTCTGGGAAATGAAGAACATTTGTTTAGCCCATTCAGACAGCATGTTCTGTTTTCCTCTTTGAACTAAATCAATATTGGAATTTTTATTGGAAAGTGAAATATGATACTGTACCAGGCATAGTTCTTTTGGGCCTGTTTCGTAGGTTTTAATTGTGCACTGTGAATGCACACTGCATTAACCCTAATAGATCTGGGAGGGTGGAATCCCCCTTCAACTTTTTTCCAATATCGCTGCAGTGCATTTTTTTCAGAGGTTAAGCCTTTTAGAGTTTCTTGAGTAAATCTTTGCACTCATTTGGAAACCATATTTGCAAACAATAAAGATGTATACCTTTTCCACTGCGGTGCTTCGAACTTCAAATAACCATAACAACAAAAACACATGAGTTTAAACTTTACATTTGTAATAATGAAGAATATGTGTATAAGCATGCCAAGTTTTTTAAAACATCGGGTTTGGCTCAGCCGATTTCGGGGGGGGGGCAAAATCTCTTTTTGAAGGTTAATGGGATTGTCTTTAAAACTGCTTCTAGGAAATTAAAGTATTTAAAATTGAAGTAATTTCCTAAAACCCTAGGACTTCTAGTCTCGAAAAGAGACGGGCGTGTCAAAGATCAAACCTGAGACTTGTCACAATCAGTGTTGACATCTACATTTTCTGTTTTTGTTTCATGATGCTAAACTTCCCCGGCTCTTTTTTGCGCTGATTGTACTCAGTTGGTCAGCTGTTAGATTTGTTTTTAATCTCCTCTCTGAATAAAGACAAGGAGACTCTCGAAATCACACGAAAACATGTTATATTTAATTCCAAGTGGTCATGATAAAAATTCTTAATGAAAGCTTTATTAGTTAGAAATGAATCAACCATTTAGTTTTAAAATAATTTGAATAATTGCCAATAAACGATGTCGAGGTTTCTCAGTGTTCATTTGGAGTCATCATCTGCATTCTGGATGGTCCAATTTCCGAATTGGGTGGCACAGACGGTTCGTCGTCGAAGTAATGATATGGTCTGAACAAAGGTGACAACCCTCTACCTGGCCACTCGCGGTCCAGCCTGTCAGGCCCACGATCCTCGAGCATTATCCTGCTTGAAGAGATGACAGACTCCAGGCTGTCCTCCCCACCGGACGCCCCTGCGGACGTTGAGGGGGCTTGTAGTGGCTCGATGCGAGGCCTGGAGTTCCGCTGGACATAGTGGTCCAACTGAACCGAGCCGTTGATTTTTCCCGAGTACGAGAGCTTCGTCTGGGTGTACAGCTGCGTTGGGCAGGGACCTCCGCGGTCCACCCTACGAACCTTGGGGAACATTTGAGGTATGACGATGTTGTCATCGTTCCGTTTGATCACTTTCCCGGGCGGGAAGGAGTGATGACTTCCCCTTGTCAGTAACACCGGCGGGTCCTTTCTCCGTCGGTAGGACTGTCGTTTATGATTATCCGGCCTGCCTTCCCTGGAGTCGCTCGGTTTCTTACGATTCACGAGAGTCGCATTTGTCGTGTACAAGGTTCTCGAGCGTTTGAAGTCATTCGTGGAAGATCCCCGAACCAATGGGTAACGCGCGGATAGTGCAGCCGACAGAGCTGCAACGCCATCCTCCGGCCGGCTCTTTGTCGTCACCAGGGGACTTCTCTGCTTGAGAAACACGGGTCGGTTCATCGGTGGTCTGGGATTGTCCATTTTGTGCCGTGTGCCTGATTGGCATGTGACGGCCAGTGCTTGTCCCCGACCCTGTTCGTCGTCAAGTCGGGATGATTTGGGGTCCCAGTCCGGGAATGAGACACACTTAACCGATGGCTTGCGGGTCGTTGGCGGCTGAATCGGCGGGAGAGGCTTGCTTCTCAGCATAGTTCCATCTCGGTATCATCTAGCGTCGTTATGCTTGTTCAGATACATACTTCCTGTAAAGTTGCAAAACGAAAAGACATTCTTAAGTCCATCTGAAATATTTGACGCTTGTGTCCCGGATCAGTTATTTTACAAAATGATAACATGACATTATTTTATACACAAAAATTTTATGATGCGCGCAGATCTTGCAGTTGTTCCAATTAGCTTACTCGTGGTTAGAAATGCTGAAACGGTTTGTTTCTGGGAGATCGTCCCCCCCCTTTTTTTAAGTCGTAAAGACGCTTGGCTTCACTGAATACTTATTGTCTCCACGCCCTCTTAAAAGTATTCAATGCGCTTGAGATACATGCCTTCCCAACAAGGCAAATGATACCTGTTTTTTTTCTTTTCTGGAGAAAGTAGTCTTGCCACATCGTTGTCGAGAATCTTGACAACTTACTTTGTTGTCGGCTCTTACAGACTCTGTAGCCCGGGGGGAAAATGATAAATAGTTTTTTATTGCTTGCTAAAAGCTTCTGAATTAGGCTGTCGACCACAACACGAAAAGCAAATCTTTGGTTTGTTCCCTTGCTCAAATACGCTAACAACTCCATTTCCTGGGTTTCTATGTGTGACCAGGGATGTTTTGAGGGATTTTTTCCAGCGAGCCGCGAAAAAAGGTCAACATAATAGCTTGCCACCGGGGCTGACCGGCATTCATTTTGATTGATTGAAAAACGAGGTACTCTAATTGCTTTTGACACGGGACTAGAGAATGTGCCTGTGTAAAGATACTTGAGCTCCCATAGGATGTGAGTAAATTTAGACATTTTAACCCTCGGTCCTTGATTAAATAATGTTGAAACATGCCACACTGATAAAGACACTTTATAGAAGCGTGGATACATCTGAAAGTAGTCTTTGGTCACAATTACAGTCTTTAATAGATAGAGAAGAATAGTTTTGATATTGTTGAAGCATACGCAGCTCATGGAGCATCGAAGCCGAACATTTTGCAAAGTAACTGTGGGAATTTTTCCTGAACATTAATGGGGACAGTTTAAACCAAACTTCTTAATTATCATTGTAATGACTTTCAACTCATTGACTAGTGAGAAGTTCAACCAGTTAAAGAGCTAAACCATGGATAGATTTTGTTTAGCGCCCGTAAGCTCAGGGAGAAGTGATTCCTGAGGATAGCATGGCAAGTTGGTCACAGGATGTCAAAAATACTGGCTGAAACAATCTAGTAAACAATACTCGTAAATGTTTTGAGACGTAGAAAAATATCTCGAAAACTTCTCAAAGCAGGTGAAACATGTACATTTGTTCGTTACAAATTGCTTTTAATGCAAAAGTCAATATTTATAGGGCTTTTGTGGTTTATAGTTTGTTAAATCTAGCAAGATACCACATTCCACCTAATAGTTTCAGCACTGAAGATCCAGCAGTTAATTCAAGTTCAGTTGCACGCTCTTTATGATTTGAAATTATCCCACGGTTATTCAAAGGCATGGTGATTTTGATAAGTAGAATCTACATGCATGGTGCAGACTTGAACCCTGTCCTATCTCTGACAATGCTCACCTTGCGTATTATTATGAATTGTTATTATTCACCTTTGTGTTATGATCTGTGAACTGTCCTCAAACCCAGCTTTATCAAATGTTCATATTTTTAATGCCTGTGTTTTCATAACCACGAGAGAGAAGTGTTCTCCCAGCGTGCCATATTTTCGTGCAAAATATCATAAAGAGTTATTCATGATGTACTTTAGCTATCTCTGAAATTGAAATTTAATTTGCGGTGTCTGGGTTTCAACTCGTGCATTCTCTATTTGAGTGCTTAGTGCGCCCAGTTTTTTTTTAATGCCTGAAATTTAGCGTTGTGTTTTGGTTACATTGTACTTGGTTATAATAGTCTTAGAAATGATAGCGCGAAGAGTAGGGCCTACTTCTGTGGCATGTGGAGGGTAAGGATAGAAAACACATTTCCGCAAGTTCGAAGTGAAATGATTTACCTGAGAGTCGAGACGAAAAGAAGGTGGATTACATGCGAGGAATCGAAACAAAATGCGTCCAGTAACAAACCTGACCACTGAAAGCAAATATACTTTGCCCTTTTTCTGATATGAAGTGTTTATTCAATGATTTGCTCTGTTTGAAGATAGATGGCTCTGTGTCTTCTGAGGATAATACTTTTGGCAGCGAAATAACAAAGTTTCAAAGTCGTGTCGACTGGAACAACGAGAGGGAGTAGAAAAACAAATATTTCCAAAAGCTAAATGTATCAAGAAAACTTGAATGCAGTAAAACTTAGAGTAAAAGATCGACGATTTTGCTGAAGCTGGTGTGTTTATATCATATATTTATGAATATTTACGCTCAAAACAATTGCTTTTGCGGTTTGAACTAAATACCAGGCACATGATGAGTTTCAACGTTTGAAGTACGTTTTGTCCCACCATGTCTGAAATACATTAGTACACTTTGAAAGTGTCAACTCCAATTCGTCTTGAATAAAAAAAGCCTTATTCTGTATCAGGCATCGAATAGCCTGCGTTAGTGAAGGGAAGAAAGTATAATAGTGCTGTAAATACATAATGGCTGAACATTGACTAGTCTGCAGTAAATTCGAAATGCCCACCTTTTGAAGTAATTAGCATTGCAAATCAATGGACGAATCGTGTTCGGGTGATGAGCTTGTTGAGCATACCGTGTCAACACCCTGATAAAAACTGAAGGAGTTGCACTTCAAACCCGCTCTGCGTGTTGATGGTACATGGTTACCGCGTTTGGGAGACACCAGCAAGCCAAGGGGAATTGTTTCATAGCGGTCTCGTGGCAGGCAGTCGTGGAGCCGGGGCCAGGCTGTGAATCGGAACACCGATCGGCGGTTGGTATGAGACACCTCCTGTAATCAGCTACAGGCGGGCCTTGCGTGGTTTTCGTCCTTAGAAGTGGCGGAGTCGTGACATGTGAATAGACGGTCCTGTGAAGGCGGATGATTTGGCTCATTTTACTGAGCACAAACCGGGGTGTAATCGCCTTACGAGCTGATACCACTGTTTGTCTGTTTAAAGCTCTACTCTTAAATAAGCTGATACGGCAATCAGAGACCCAACATGTGCCATGTAATGGACTAAAATCTTTATTATCCATGATTACCATAATCCCTCTCAACGCAAACTCTAAGCAAATCAGACGTCAGAAGTTGGTCAAAAGTGAAACTCTGTTTCGCACAACGGCTGTTCCATGTAGACTTTAGCTGACTAAATGACAGCTTCATCGACGTATGTTTGAAATGAACAACGAGGAATCATTTTAATTTGAAACGCATTTCTTAGCTTAATTAACTAACGAATTCCTTTTATTAACATTTTGGCTACAAATGAAAGGATCAAAGTACACATATACACACATG
This sequence comes from Acanthaster planci, assembly GCF_001949145.1. The sequence continues at coordinate 5,287,209 of NW_019091362.1, forward strand.
TACATGTATATCATTGTGGATCTGAAATTTGTGGTGTGGGGTTCGCTATAGCCTAGGTCAAACAGCCGTGACGTATTTAAATTCTACAATTATTATCAAACCTTGCCCCCGTTTGTGCCCCTGGTGCGCTAAATTCTTTCTGTAAACTGTCTCCCATGGATACCACTCAGTCTTAACTGCTCTTTTGTTCTGCCGACAATACAAATGGCACGAGGTCGTTTGCAGTGCACACCGACCGTTCTCAGTTTGTTTACCAATCATTTCAGGCTACTGGAAAATAAAACAAAATGGTGAACCAAAGCTGCAAAAGAGGCCAAGATAACTTTTCCTTACTGCAGACTTGTCGTTAAATAATTTGAGAGGTCCGCCGGAGATTTTTTTAAATTTTGCCCCTAATTTAGATCTCGACCATAGGGTAAATGCTTTCATTGAAACATTGCAGTGCCTCTGTCGCCCCATCGGAGAACGAGCTAACAAATTCTAATAATGCTAATATTTCACGCCATCATGCGTCCATGAATCAGCACTTTCAATGCAAGGCAATTCAAAGCAAATGAGCAGCCCTTGTCGAAAAAGATGATATTCCGCGAGGATGGTAGGTCGAAGATTCGTCAAAACCTCGTAAGAGGTTTCTACGGATGGTGTAACTGAGCCGCACAGTTCTGGTAACAGGATAATTTAAACGATTGCGGATTCTGCACGGCCTCTTCGTGGTTCTGTCTACTGGTACTATCAAACCATTTGGACTCGTTTATCTCTTCGCACCTTGCAAAGTATGCCACAAGCCACCGTGCTTCCCATGGAGTGTATCAATCTAACGGTAGTCTCTCGTCATATATCGACAGACGTAAGATTGGTTAACTCGGTCAGTGGTTCAGGCCTTATTGTCATTTATTTTTGTGCAGCTAGAGAGGGTGACGTATTTCAACATGTACGATGCTATAAATACATGAAAGCCTGCTATATTACATATACATGTAATGCTTTCTGGGCCACAGCAATAAAATTAACAAGTTCTTTGGACAGAACCAAGTATATGGCACATCGTGGACACATTAGTTTGGCTGGGCTGGCGTTAATCAAATCACATGCCATCGTGCGTAGTGATAAAAATCTTCAAATTTGAGCTTTTTTAAAAGTTGCTCCCGTCTATATATGTAAAACCCACATGTTGGGCATACAATCTCATCAGAATCTTTTGAATATTGTTGTCATACACGAGCCCTTTGAAATAGGAAATTTTCACTGCAACTTAACGTTATTAGTACATGTACCAGTGTTGCACTGTTCTGACAACACACCTGCATTGGATGGGCCACTTAATACGACCAAACTAATGAGCCAATCAAGACATTTTGCCTGCCTGACCGGTCGTAACACGTGCGTAGATCAGCTAACCACATTAATAAAATTGGGGGTCTCTAGCATTGACAGGCGGGTGAATCCGAGAAAGTAAAACGCCTGTTCATTACAGTTCTTGTGGCAGTCATACGTCTTCACGTCATACACGTCCATGGCAAGATGTAGGAATAAAGCCCTTGTACTCGTAGGATGTACGAATCATAGGACAAGCTGAGAGCTAATCAGCCTGGCGCAGCGCTGGCTTTGTCTACGATTACGTTGGGACGGTGGGGTGGAATGACACTCACTGTAATGGGAATTATTGGATCTTGCTCCAACACAAGAGGTATTAAAACGACATGTTCTTTCCGTGTACATGTACATTTGACATTTTAATCCGTGACCCATGGTTGATGACGAACCCCCGTCGTGAAAAATTCATCGGAAGGCCAACTGACCGCGACAGGAAAGCATAAAGTCCGGCCCTCGTGTGAAGAAACTGGACATCGCCGAGGGCAATCCCCGAGGGGAATTGAAAAAGAAAAATGAGACAAAAGGGGAAAGAAACGAAAAAAAAATAATAAAAAGGGGGCTCACTGAACACTGTGATTGAGACTTTCGAAATCTAAAAATTAATCAGTTTGAAAGCTCACACCAGAACATGGGAATAGACAGAGAAATTTCCATATTACATTTGGGTTACTAATATTTACGTGGGCCGCCATGAGACAGGGTGAAGCGGATACTATAGCACTGAGGAATATGTTGAGTGTCACGGTTTCTGAAGCACTCAACATCTACCCGCAGTGCCGCTTCACAAAAACGTAAAGGCCCTTATCGAATTAAAGTAGAAGGAAATTTTCCATGTTTCTATAGGATAAATAGCAGTTGCTGATATGCTTTGAAAAACCCACTTCAAAAATGTTCCTTCTTCTTTGGGGTTGTTTCCTAGGCCTAACTGTAGCTTTTTGGTACATGTACATGTATCGCCTTGCCGGGGGGGGGTGAATCTTCCCAATTTATTTCTCAACGCATCACGAATCATCGATCCGGCCCGTCATTGTTCGCGTCAACACAGCGGATCCCGTACACACAGAAAAGCAGATTCACCGTCAACCAGTGTACACACGGGATCAATGCGATTCTAGTTGCTAGCGAGTCCCGTTACCAAGCAGGGGCGCGCGGTGTCAAAAGGTTCACCTTCGGCGTTGCGAGGTCTGTTGTTTGCCGACGGGGGGACAATAGAGCAGTACAAGCCCGAATATTGATCAACACCACAATCTGAATTCTTGTAGGAATTTTAGCCGAATCTGTGAAGCAAAATTTCTACAGTCACACACAGTAGGACATCAGTTAACCGTACTTCGTTGAGCACAGTATGGTCCAACTGAAATCATGTAGAATATGGTCAAAAGAAAGAAAGGGGTAGATTGTATCATCGACGACAACAACCGAAATGTGTCGGCCGAGATGAAGCAATGACGCGGTACGTATGAGGCATTGTGATATGAGCTGTGGTTTCGTGAATGGGTACTAATCATCCATGATTCTACATGTCCCGTACATGAATACGGTCGTTGTATTTCTTAAAAAAATGTAGCGCATCGAAGCTGGTATCTTTTTTTTTAAAGTTAGACCCTCTATCTGCGACAGTGCAATATGCTCGTTCCAACGACTGTTACAGAGAGGGCTCATTTATCGAGTAAATGACCTGGCAGTGAAGCTGGTACAGAATGGACAAGTATACTACGAGGTGGTGTGTCCTCCATAGTACTTGTAGGTCTATTCGGAAATGACATAGGCGATGATTTTGCGCTTTCAGGGTACTCAACGGATACTGTATTTATCTGTGTCATGCACGTTGGAAAGTTCGGGTGGAGAGGGGGTTTTTAAGTGTTGACGTGCAACAATGTGCATTAAATCGCTTCAACAGAACTAACAGGTACTTCCAATAAATTTCTCCCATGATTGACATGTATTTTTTTATTAATTTGTAAGGTTATGCCATGTGCGCTTCGTGACCCTTCATAGTTTGTTAGGAAGTACTGTTGTCACACAAATTTCAGCTTTGTAAAGTAGGGAGCAGGAAAAATTGAAAGCTTACATTGAGTGCGTCGAAGAAAAGATTTTTTTCACAGGCTATGTGTGAAATCAACGTTTTATGACCTTAAGCAAATAATTCTTGTTTGTTCGGAAGAGATGAAACCTTTAAACATGAGCCATTGCAAATGTGTTTAAGCGAATACCCAGTTTGGATAGAATCCAGCGAGGTCTAAATAAGTTGTGAAGCACAATGCACTGGAGGCCCTGTCATGCAAGAAGTGGTATGGTGGATAATACAATCAGTTCAAACTTTCACTTGGTAGTACATGTATTAAGGATCGGTGTTTTTCGCTCTGAAAGCGAGTTTACGATAAAAGTGAAGGATTTGCTGTTGTGTTCGGATTGTATTTAATGATGCGTTTCCCACTACCTGGCTTGTGACATAAGCTTAAATATCCCCGATAACAATAGTACAATTATTATGTTTAAATTCCAAGAGGAGTATTTTTTATACAAATCTCTTTTTGTTTTTCATGTTTGCAAAAATTGATGGACTTCTTGTTGATGAAAATATTTATACCCTCGTGAGAAATTATTTTGTTTTCTTTTGTCTATTTTGTAAAACATGCAGATTCGAGATTTCCTGGAAGAATACCCGAAATTTAAAGGTTTTTCCTTAATGACTGGCATCGATGACTGACAGTATCTTTCAATGGTCATGTTGGTTACTGGCAACGTTAGTCCGCGAACGTACAGGCGTAGAGACCCAGTGGTCAATCCTCGTGCTTTGAGGAGTGGGACGCAAATTCACCGAGTGACCCACACCAGGGCGGTCCCCTTCCGTACTCCGCCTCGAGACGTTTTTTTCTCCATTGAAAAGTCGCTTCCTCACGATGAACTTCAGACCGCCCGCACCAGACCTAATAGCCGACAATGCGCCGATGCGATGCAGGATTACTTCCCTGGTGTTTCCACGAACACCGCTCCGACCCCAGTTTCCAGGCGTGAATCAACCGTTTCAGGGGTCCAGTCCAGATGTGCATCGGTCCCATTGCCAAAAGCCGACGCAAACAACGTGAACTCGGGCGATACCGAAACGGGGCGGAGTGCCACGGCACCACCATATATCAACCTGTCGCTCCAACTTTCTGATTTGGAAAATCTCAACATGAGAGCTGACGAGGTAGCCACGGCTGCGATCGAGAAAGAGCAACAGAAATTCCACGCGGAGAGGCGTCTCAACATCTCCTCGGCAATGGGTGTCCGGCAGCACGGCTCCCCCCGCTACGGAAGCTTCAGTGGGACACCAACAAGAAGAAAACGGCGGGAAAGAGAGCACGCATACTTGTGCATGAAGTTCCGCGAACGGCCGTGTTTGCGGACAGAGAGTTTTCTGAATGACGATCTCTACGTTCAGGTGAACAACTTGTCCAGGGAATGCTGCGATGTCCTCGGGCCAAAGGCCTGCCACGAGTGCGATAGACTGAACAGACGCAGCAATTCCGCCCTTCGCAATGAGGCCAACTTCCCAAGCATCCATATTTCTGCCGCTAACTTTTCAACAATGACATTAGTCAACAGGGTGAGGCCCGAGATGAATACCAGGGAGGTGCTGGAGAGGCTCGCCCACGGAGACATATCAAGGCAGTCGCTACGCCGTCACAGGAGCAGCTCTGAAAAGAGTCAAGACCCAGCTAGCAGTGACAATACTCCAGCTTCGCGTGCGCGCAAAACAAGCGTCAGTGCCTTCCAGGTCCCAGACGGGGTGGGTTTCTTTACCAACTTTACCGACCTAACTGCGCAGATCTTCGCCAGAAAACGAGGGCAGAACAGGCACACTAGGCCAAAGCTGATTAACCAGGGGGTTGGGGACACGAACAACTTACCAGTGATCACAAACGTGGAGCTGGTTCCCAAGAAGGAATGGGAACGAGAGAACCCTGCCAATTACTTTGGCCCGCCCATGCTGTCCCGCGCCGAGATCCAGAGGCAGAAGAGCCATCCGCGCTTCTACGCAGGTGCGCAAGGGAAGTACGAGCTGCCGGAGGCGCCCTCGTTTGACGAGATTACCTTAAAGGCTTCGGGGGCCAGGCACCAGAGAATTCGTCAGTTGGAGGCGCGATCGGACACGCCCGATTCGGATGTGTCCCTGTGGAGCGTGAAATCCTCACGGAAAGGCGAAGAACAGTACTCAGCTTTGAGTGAGGCTGAAACTGATGCAGTCGACGAAGAGGCAGAGTCAGACGCCCAAGCGAGCCAGGCTCTCTCAGATTTAGATAATCAGTTAGAACTAGAAACCGATTCAGCATGATGCGGCAGTTGTGGGTGTCGTAGATGATCCATTTTTGTCTATTTTGACAAGAATTGATTTTGACGCATTCCTATGCCCTGCTATAATTTTATGCATAAAGTATGGAAATTACATATTCTTACACGCTTTCAAAGCAAAAAATTGCTTCATTACAACTAATTTGACATCTTTGAAAAAAAACTGCATACGTTAATTAAAAACGTAGAGGAAGTTGTATTGACACTATATTTCCATATTACAGACATGGATGTATTTATTGGAATCTCTATAAACTGGTTAAATATCGGTAATGTATTTAAAGACCACCCAGTCAGTATGCCTACCAAAGTGCAATTACCACTATGTTATCAAACTCACAATGACTCAGAGAAAATGCAAAACTGGGGTGAATATGGGTATTAAGGTAGTGGAGACCAAACAGTCAAACCAAACAATGTATGTATCTCTTTGGCTATGCTCATCTTTACAAATCCCTTGACTCGATCGGGCCATGTAACATTCAGTTGTTAAAGTTAGATGAGAAAATGTAAAGTCAAATTTCCGTTTTCAGGTGAATGACCTTTTGTTGAAGATAGCGGCCTTGGCAACTTAGTTTACGAAAAGGACAATCTTTTGAAACAGAATTTGCAATGACATTTGATGGTTTGGTAAAGATTCTCGATGTAAAAAGGTAAGCACATGACACCATGATGGATTCTAGTAAGGCCTTCGACTTTGTATGCCACATCAATTACTCTTACTGAAACTCCAGCAAGCTGGAATTCACTATACAAGTGGATCAGCAATTCTCTTACAAATAATCACAAAAGTAGTTTTGGAGGGAGATTCTTCATACCAATAGATGTGACCTCTGGTGTGCCACCGGGCACCCTTCTAGGACCTTTGCCTTTCGTATTGTACCTGAATGACCTCCGATTCCTGGCAGATGATTGCATCCCATATCGAGAAATAAAAACAAAGGAGGACACTCAAGATTTGCAAAATGACATTAATAAACGCTGCAACTGGGAATCATGTCATGTGAATGCTACTCAGTGCTCACCATCAAAAAGAAAACACCCATCGAGTCAACCTACATGGTGAATGGTAAACCTCCTTTGGCGGGTAACAGTTACAATTATCTTGGGATGGATTTGAATCACAGATCAATCTGGATTGATTAGAAGATACTCGGATTGTTTCTCAACATTTTTTACAGCTGCTCAGATAAGGTGACAAAGACTGCTTATAAAATCTTGGCTCGACCTTAACTTGGATGCTGCGCGTGCATACCATCAAGAGCGCAAAATTAAAGCAAACTGGAAACAGTACAACTGAAACCGGCCATACCTTTTGTGTCAAGATTTTCTACGGAACTGAAGTGTATCTTCCATATTGACAAACCTGGGGTGGAAGTCATAATCATCTGCAGTCGCCAATCTCTACCCACCAGCAAATAAAGACTGCTTTAATTTTTTTTCGCATCAAGAACTCTGGTGGAATCACCTCCCTGCAAACATAAGGAAGGCAGCAACTGTTCAAAGCTTTATGACTAATCTCAGGAACCCCCAGATGTCAGCGTTGATGAGGGAGCTCATGCATCCGTCCGTTAGCTACCGCGCGCTGTCTGCAATGTCTGCAATGCGAAGTAAAAGCAGGGTGGAGACAGAAAGAGTTAAGCAACTGGCCCAAAAGTAACATCATTCAAGCAGCTACTTGGTTGGAACCTTTGACCCTATGATTAGATGTCACAAGCGCTGACCACCACTGTATGGGCCACATGCCTACCCCTACCCGAGGCTGTTTCTCCGCAGCTCCAACCATCTAATAAAGAATTATAGAGGGCGTCCTCGAAAATTGTGGCAGCCTACCCCTCCGCACAAGAGCGTCACATGGCCAAGGACATTTTGGATATAAAAATGGACTCGCAATGCTCTTGTTCAACCAAGGCAATAGGCGGCCATTTTACCGGCCATCTTACGGTGATAGTTGGCTTGCTTGTTATTATTGTAACTATTGTTGCAGGTTACGACTTGGTATATATATATATATATATATATATATATATATATATATATATATATATATATATATAT
>NW_019091362.1:5295269-5314497 GCF_001949145.1 Acanthaster planci
GACCCGTGTGCTGATTAAGAGCAATGCGACTGTGATGCTTGTGTACCTAGCTCACTAAACTGCTTTTGCAATGCTCCTGATAGTGACAGAGCAATTCACTCCACACCTTTATATCTTGTTGACACGGGTACTTTTTTATCTCACGTAATCAATTAGAAACGGGCATTACAGGGAATCAAGACGAAAGAGATTAAATACTGTATTAAAGAAACTCATCATTGGAAACCTTAAAGTGACAACCCAGTTGGAAATTTTAAAACTGAAAACAAAATAAATACAAACAAACAAAATCAAATGTGGGATTTTGCTTTGTCAGAGCCCACCGGGCTTCCAATTTCAGTAATGTACACGACACAATTTATAACATTTAATATCCCATATAACGTCTGGCATGTTTGCAAAGATATTCTAGTAAACTATGTTTCTCGGAAAATTGATATAAAACATGCGTAAAACACGTACTATAGAAGTCTTCCAGGGTTAAAACAAAATGCTTGGACAGTAAAAACAAACCATGGGGAGGATGGAAATTAGAAGCTTTAGGTGCGGGCCAGGGGTGTGAATCCAATGGCAATACCAACAACTAAACATTTCAAGCGTTTCCCTGTATCTTTGCAACATTAGAAGGTGACTGCATATAGTAAGACATTTCCCCGTTGATGGCCACATTGATATGAGATGTCAAGTTGATTTCAAAGAGATGGTGGCTGGGAATTGTCTTTAAGTTGTAACTATTGACCGACCAGTATTTGTTTTAGGTTGCCAGGTTGTGGATACAGCGATCGAGTATCACAAAGGATCCGAGGCTCTGTGTACGACCCGGCTTGTTACACGGTAATTCGAACTGTGCCCAGTAGGTAGGCTTCGGACACGAAGGCCCTGTCGTAATAATCGGCAAGGGTAAAATGCCAATAAAAGTTAAACCCAACGTAAATATAGCCGCGGCACCACAGGCAAAACACAAAGGAAATAAAATCGATATGCCAGTCAAACATGCTTCTCAAAACTGGAAGTTTGAAGGTAGTGAGGTTGTAAGGGAACAGATGAATGGAGCGCTGTGGAATTCAGAGGAGAAACAGCGTTCTTCCTAATCGTTTCGGTAAGTTCACTTTTCTAGATCGTTAGACTTCATAGGAGTACATAATTTATTTGTCATTGTGCTTCAAGTTATACGAAGACCCGTGAAAATAGTGGCAGATAAACTTGGACAGGTACCGTATAGCACTGTGGGACTGTCACCAGGACACCTGTTTATATTTCACGAAACAGTGACAATGAATTTGCCAAGTTTCATTTAAAAGGCTAGAAACCATTCTTTTTGATCCACGGTCCAAAATTGCGAGAGTTTTCACAAATTTTAAGGGCCCACAATCTAATGTCATGAGTAGTATTGTTAGACGTTGCAAATATTGTGGAATTCCCTTTTCAATGCAGTATTCAAATCTCACAAACTGTCCTTAACCACTGTTTTTCTGAGTACTGTATTTCCTAGTTTAAGGTAACTTTTTCAGTAAACTAAATTTTTGGATGATACATAAATTGATTTCTTTTGATTCAATGTGTGCATAATTATCATTGTAAGCCTATAGGTTAAAAAGGAAAGCAAAGAAATGAAAGGGGTAGAAACGGGGGAGAAAAACAGAGACATGAAAATGTTGGCTTTGTGTGGCAGTTTTAAAGGAGTCGGGGACGGAATCCGCCCCCGCAACATTTTTCTGATATGACCGCAGTGCCTTTTTTTTTCATTTCAGGGTCTGGCCCGTTAAGACTTTAAGTAACTCATTGCAGTCTGTGGTCATTTTGACACCAATTTTGTGATAATTGAAGATACTGTTCTTGAGCAGCGCCAATTTTTTTCCGAGACAGGTCAATGCTCAATGCACGCGGACAGGCACGCGTGTGGCCTTCGACTTCAAATAATGTGACAAGAAAACTCAAAGTCAAATTGAGTTGAAACTCCAAGTTTGTACTGATTAGGCGAGTTTGTACATGCACACCAAGCTTGACAAATAATGGCATGAGCAATAATCCGGGTGATGGGGGTATATGGCCCCACGTTTTCAGGTGCAGGGTCGGCTACTGAATCATCCCCTCCCTCACTTTCTGCAGTGACCAAAAATAACGGATTGTCAAGAATGTTTCGGACTTCCACCATTAAACCCTATTTATTCACAGGATACGGTCAAAAACATTGAAAACAAAATATTAAGTATACTTTTTTATGAATACTAGCAATTAGAAAACAAGATTTTTGCATCTCTTACTCATTTTCCATTTTAATTTGAAATAAAAAAAATCCAACGTTCCAGCAAAGGTATTGTAATTTCATAACGTTCATTCATATCATTTATTTACTTAACTGAGTGGGCTGACGTGCTTATATCACAATTATTTCTCCTAACTTTTGTGCCGTGAATAGAAAGCCCTTGTATCACAAAACTTTGCTTGTTGGCACCCTTCACGGCACTAATGAGTTTACTGCGGGCAACCTTTTTACCTGACAGGGCAAAAGTCACAGATAATGGCCGTGATACAAATTAGTGTGCTTCTGTGAACTAGTCACGTGCAAAATTTGACAATTTCAGAGAGAGAGATAAGAGGGAAAGGTATATAAAAATCGGCAAGTAATCTACAAACTGTTATGGATCATAATATTATCTTTAGAACCAACAAAAACAACCCCTATTTCAATGACATCCGATCCGAAAGGCGTAGGATTTATGTGGTCCTTCAGTAACGGCAAAGATGTACCATTGGTATAATGCAGTAACGGCAAATTCATCTGACGTTTCTCGACAGGTAAAATTATTAGTTTCTATAGAAGTTTCGTGCCCAGGTGTTGTACATTGTTCGCGAAAGCTCACGAGTATAGGCTACAACAGGAATTGTATAAATAATGTTGGGGTCTATCAAGACAAGTTCATTCTAAAGTGGGGCTAACACGATTACTAACAGACATGAATGAATGCAATTGACTTCAACATGCTAACGGTACTCTTTTATTTTATCACTTTGTAGTTATTGATTACACGATACTGTCCAAAAAGCTGAAAACAGTTCGTATGTATTGGACTTTTTTGTCTGTCAGGGACCGGAAACGAGAAAAGAACACTAGTGATGACTATTCACAAAACTAATTAAACCGTTATTTTTGTCATTAACAAAAATGTAGTTATATCCAAGAAAGAGGTACATTTCCTGCAGGAAATTAATAAAGAGGTAGTCCCTAACAAGAATCTTTCATTGAAACACAGCAGGTGCAAAAGCGGATGGGCCTATCAACAGGCAGAACTGTGTAAAAAAGGTACTGAATTCAACGGTGTCCTTTATGGTCTTTCCATCCAAGAATTCGCTACGTTTTAGCATGTTGCCCATTCCTATTTTTCTCTACCAATCGATTTTGCATCAATGTACCTTTTAGTCCCGTTATCATTGTACGGCCCGGGTATTATTTTTTTTGTCTGTGAGATTAATTTGAAAGAAAGATCTAAAATATGTTCTTTTTAAAATGAAATTATGCACTTGAAAGGTCGATACACCGAGACAGTTATAATAATGTCATTCACTGGGAAGCACCAGTGGGGAAATGGAAGGTAATTTCTCCTCGTGCGTGTTTCCTCTCGTGCGCGTCAGTTGTCATTTGAGCGACAAAGGAGCAGTTGCTATGGGCTACGCAGGATAATGCTATACCTCACCTGTAAAAGGGACTATGATGCACTTCCGTTTTGCCAAAACAACGCACAGCTGCTAGTAAAATTCATGCATTTTTTTCTAGGGGTCAGGTGTTTACCCTTAGGCTTGGAGAGTCGCGTCCTTCCCACCCGTTTGTAGGCGAGACCTTCAATATCATTTTTATACGCCAAATCAAACACAATCAGGTGGACATAGTTGAAGTCGCCTAGTTCATTGTTTGTGACTTTCCCACGTGTGCAGCAATACACAATTTAGCCAGTTCCACATAACTGCCAAAAAAATAAATGATTGATCTATCTTTCAGTTTATTTTGCACCTGCCGTTGCGTCAGCTTACAACGCACATAGGGGACACTGATTATCGGATAGCCCATTCCGCGGATGCTCTGTCAGAACGTCTCCTCCAGTCACTTGGTGTATGCGGGTCGTTTCGATCGGTAGCTATTCTTGTGCACACAGATATTTACTGCTGAAAGGGCGGACAATTGCAGTCTTAAAAACTTGATGAGGGAGACGGGTGGAGAATGTACCTTCTGTGTATACGATTGTAAATAATGAATGCCAAAACCCGGTAGGCTGGATGGATATTTGCACACGATGTTTCTACTGAGCCCGCGTCCACTCAATGATGGATTGGAATATCCACCGACTTTTAAGCTTTCCTTGTGCTTTGGAGTCCTTTTGGTTACCTTCGAATTCAATTAAACTTATGGCTGAATCAATGAACTGGCTTTCAACACCAACAATGGAACAGTAGAAAGCTGAGATGTTTCCAGTTGCAATGAAAAGACCTCAACGACTCCCAGTTAGTGCCATTGCCTACCGTACTCAGGTAAACTGTGTGTACTTCAAGCCGAAAAAGCTAGGAGTAAAATTCAACACGTTTGTTCTTTTGAGACAAAAATATTGTACAGGAAAACCATGGCTATGCATAGCAATGCACATCAGGCACCTGAGACTAACATCAACATTTGAAATGTGCACTTTGGATTAATCCAGATTAAACTAGGGGCAGATTGGGTCCTTTCATATTACTGTGCCTGTCGAAGTGTCTGCGATCGGTCTCGGTAAGTTTGTGAGCGTTTCACGGACTAGAATTATGCCGCTAGTATAGCGCCATTACGTGAAATTCTTCTGTTTTCCCTGTTCACTGTATTTCGTATGGAACGTCAAACTAATGAAAATGGGTATAGTTTGTTCTCTAGCGTGCGAGAGGTGACAGTAGAGATGGGTTATTTAGGTCTAATTACAACAGTCCCCAATGAACCTCATTCGTCATTTTTACACGATTCCTCTTTGAATCTCTCATTTTGATTACAGCTCTTTCTGTTTGCTTTAAAGTGCAAGCTCGCTTAACACAGTGCTACAAATTATAGTAAACCCAGTGTCCCCCTCTCAAAATGTTTTACATGAGGTAATGAGGTCCCGACAGCTCATCTTTCTAGCCTACAAAAAATGGCCAAGAATTGTCATTTTAAGTCACCAACCACTTCTTTCGAAAACCATCTTTACGTTAAGTCTGCCCATCTCGACACTAATCAAGTCAATTCCTGAAGTCTTCAGTGCTTTAACATTTTCCAATATAGCAAACAAGTTTCCCTGCGTTATGTATAGCAATTTCGTCAGAAAATGCGAGCCTTCTCTCAATGTGGGTGTTAGTTTGATTCCGGCCTGAACATGAAGCAAACAAGTGCTACTCGATACGGAGCATGGCTTTGTTCCTGGTTACAGTGTTACAAGCTCAACTGTTGTGAACAGTTTTGTACCCTCTACGAGGAACTGCAAATCAACCTCTGAAGCCCTGACAATATGTGTCACTGAACTCGGTTAATTGTAGTGCGAGGTGTACATTACAGTGAACACAAGTTTGGCTTACCGACCTCCACAACAAAGTCATTTGGAAAATTAAAAAGGTGTTTCGATAGTCATCAAATTTAAAAGGTGTTTTTACGTTTTACGGTCACCAGCGAACGGCAAAGAATGAAGTAGTGCCCTGTTAAACTCACATGCATTGTAATTATCAGATACGAATGACTTCGTTTTAATTAAATAACACCTCAATGGTATAGGAAAATGACAAATTCAGTGGGTTTTTCATGGTTATTCTTATACATTTCTCCCCTACAATGTCTTAACCCACCCAATCCTCTTTTGAAAACGATTGCAGTCGCAGTACGGACGCAACCTGTGGCACCATCGAACATAATGACTCCAAAGTTGTATTGGCCACAGTCACTTTCCCAACTAAAGGCCGTTGACAAAATTTGGCAAAGTGTAAATCAATAGGAACCCTCAACACTTTTCATCCATGCACATAATGTTCACTTTTCATCAGGATTCCAAACTGATGATCCTGAAACCAAAGACCCCCGTTTGCTCTTCCTTATGCAAACTAAAATCTAAACTATTGAGGAAAGTGGCCAAAAGACTCATTTTGCGGGAACCGGTTACATATAATTTTGATGAAAAATTTACAATATTTGCCAAGTGAAGAGGCCGGAAACTATAGGCACATTATTAAGACGTATCTTGATGTCGTGTTCATTTGCTGTTGGAGAGTTGCCATGGCAACTGGCCGACGTCAATTAAACATGAGCAAATGGCTCATTGTTGTCTTGCTTTATTTGGGTCCTGTAAGGTGATTAAAGGAAAAAAATTGATTCACTATTAACCACATTAGATTATTGAATAACCAATAATACACATACAAACGTATTGCTTATCATTCTAATGACAGTGTTTGGTGTAAGGTTTATTAGAATAGGTAATGTATGACGCTGCTTTTGACAATGCCTCTACCATCTCCATGCTCACAACGCCATTCAGATTTACCGCTTCGAGCACGACAAATTCTACTTCTAGTCTTGCCTTGTGTTTGCTCGTAGCCGCCAAGCCAATGTACTGTACACCGCACAACAGGGTGCTTACGGACCATTTGTGGTCCAGAGGAGTGTTTATTTGTGCAAACAAAAGAAATGTTGAATTTCATTACTGATTTCGAAAGAATGGAAATTGCTGACAGCTTCTTGGCAACAGCCTCATCTGTCACTGAACGCTTCGATCAGCTATTTTGTTGGGGCAATTGGTTCTTGAATGTGCTGCAAGAGACCAAGTTGCCATCTCCATTCATCAGCTTCAGCCAAATGCGGAAAATCTCTGAAAGGGAGTAGAAACACACGACTCGTCAAGAGCTGTTAACAAAAATGAGGTTTTATTTGGAACTCGCCAAACCAAGCCTAGCAAGCAGAACCGAACCGACACCTCATTGTATGGGCTTGAGACGTCCTTCGCTGAGCATTTTTCTTAAAAACAAGTTGATCATTCCCCGCTATCTGCAATTTATTCGAATATTTCGATGCTATCTCATAGATGTACGCACTGTTAAAGGCTTCGCAAGAATGCAATATTTTACTTTCATGATTTAGCCGCTATAAGAAATGACCAACTAATTCAACCTTTTGAGATAGACCTTTTCAGGCAATGTTTTTGCTTCAACCCCAGAACCAACTCCTTCCGCATTATTTTGCAATTGAATTTTAACTTGTCCTTGGTTCTAGTAATTATCAGTTCTGAAATTGAAACTTGTATATTTGTGCGTCAGAGAAAGGATCTGAATCGCCTCAAAAGTAAAGCCGTATCTCTTTTTTATCGCTTCAGCTCCAGGATGTAAAGATGGCGGCCTGCTTCACCGTCAAGAATCCCCAAGACGCCGCTATTTACATCACAGGGCTCTCGGCCAGTCACTCCTGGCCCTGCCGGAGACCACAGACCGGTGGCTCACCCGGTACTCTGCCCCCGAGCTCACTCAACAGCCGCCGGCATTCCGACAAGTCACTGCAGCCCAACAGCACTGGTTACCGCCCTGTGTTGGCGGTGACACGGCGAAGTTTACCCGCCGCCGAGACAATGCATTCTACGCCAGCGGCATCTTTAGAAAACCTGGACAGGCCGACATTCACCGAAGTCCCCAGATTACAAGAGGAAAGATTCAGGCGAAATGCAGCATTAACTCTGGGGCGGCCCATACCACCCGTCGAGGCGCTGAAGAGTAAATCAGCCTTTGTTTCCCGGAATGCATCGACAAAAGCCAAACCCTCACTCAGTTTCTTCAGCAAATCAAAGGTTGACCTCAGGACAGGATTCATGAGGTCCCTGTCTCGACCGACTCCGGGCGAACTGGACCTGAAGTACCACCGAGACTCGCACGAGAACAGACGGAGGGAGAAAGACTGCCAACCTGACTTGGACAAGCTAAACATGTCTGAGATCATGTCCATGCTCAAAAGTAAATTACCCGTGGAGAAACGAGTCGGTTTTCAAGACACAACTCCTTGCAGTCAACAATGCCAGGAAAAAGGTGACGCCCAGAATGCAGTAAATGATAATGACCTTGGTATTAAGCAGCTACCGAAAGTAAACTTAAAAGATTCGCTCAACTCACGCGATATTATTTGTTGTGAGCCACCACTTGTGTCCAGCAAAAACAAAAATAAGGACCATAAACTCAGACTCCAAGCACTGTACTCTCAGTTTCGAAAGTACAGAGAAGATGCCAAATCACGGGAAATCGCCATGCAATATCACAATTCTAAAGACCATGATAGTTTCTTTGCAGAGAGAGTTCTTCAGAGACAGTCACGACCTTCAGATGACGAGAAGCGGGCACGAATCAATATCCTAAATTTGGAAAGTTTTGGGTATGATGGAGACTTAGCGGTTACCGATTGCCAGACCACTTCTTCATCAGAGTCGTGCAGCGAGCATAGCAGTTGGTCAGGCTCCAGCGATACCCACACTCCAAGGAGCGCTGCTGCGTTGCTCTTGCACCCTGACTTGCAAGGTGAACTGTGCAGGCAAGGTCCAGCGTGCAGTGGTACGAAGTCCGGGAAGCAAACCCGCTCAACGCGGAGAGTCAGGTACGCAGGACCAGCTCTTGCGCCGAGTTGGGAAGCTAATAGAAGCGGCACCCAGGACAGAACCAAACGAACATGGAAGAACTACCCAAACGACAAGGGAGTTTGCTTTGATCTAGAGCCCCACCATTACAAAGTTCCCTTCGCTGAGTACATCAACATCACTCATCCTATGAGACCTCCTGCCAACACCCCTGTCAGTATTCTCTCTGAAGACGAAGATGAATTATTGAATACAGCGGAGTGGGAATCTGATGGGTGGTCGTTGACCTACCACGCGAAGCGCGCACCCACTCCGTCCAGCACTGTTAGTGGCTTGGTCAAAGGCCAGGTCAGAGTGGAATCCCAAGGGTCCAGTAAGGCCACGATTAATGTATTCTTACCGCAGATGACTTGATCTTTCATGAGTCCAGTTGACAGACACATAAACTTGCCCTCTGATCAAAGTATAGGTGACGATCTGGAAATCTTCAACACAACAGCCTCGCCTCAAGACGTCAGCTTTTACTCAACGTGACTGACATTCGAAGTTTCACAATTTCTGTAGGCCCAATGTTTAACCTCTATCGCTCCACGGGGCGCTGAATTGCTTTATGTCCAAACTAATATGTAGCTTTAAACAAGCAACTCGATGAGGCATTGTGAGTAAAGAAGCTGGTAGCATTATAAAAACGACGGATGTTTTCAGTATAGAAATTGATTTTACTCAATTAATTGCTTAATCATTTAAATATCAAAAGGAAGATTGTACAACTATACGCTGTATATAAGCTGATTTCGTTAATGACACTGATGCTATATATTGTCTCCCATAGAGAGATGGGTAGATCAGAAAGAAGTATTCATAACATGCGAGTCTTTTAGCGAAACGTGGGAATTTTTACCACATCTCCTTCATAATGCGGTTGATGAAACACGTAGAGGCTAACTAGGCCTACTTATTTTCAATAAGTATATAAAGGCATATAAAGCGTATAAGGTGACTGGGGTAGGAAGTGGGTTACCTGCACCCTTTGGGGACATATTACTGGACGTTTGGAGGAATTAAATGCATCAATATTGTAGAAACGGTACACATACAGCATGTCTTCCTTCAGGGCGTTTTTTTTTTTTTGCAGATTAATAAAAAACGACGATCACTTTAGAAAATATTCCAATTTTGCCCCCCAGCAAGCTCTGGATTCACAACCACGTAGCAGATTTGGATCAACTATTACTAGAGGTCCGGAAGAGCTCATAAGTATGGTAGAGTGCTATCTCACTGAAATTCAAAATAAAGCCCACAAGACGATGTTAGGATAAGGACACACGATGCATAATTTGTACTTTATGTATACAGACAACCGGTGCAGTAAAGATTGGAAGACCCCCCTAAAAGCATTATGTGTATGGTCTTATTTTACGCGTACAGTTAACAACAATGCAACGAGATTAGATAGCTTCACCAACGGCGACAATTCCATGAAGTAACCACCTCCCCCTCCCTTGCACGAACAAAAGGCTTAAAGGTCCTGGATCGCCACAGTGTAAGATGCAGTACTGGCGACACCAGGTACCAGATAGAGGCATACTGGGCGAAAAGAAAATGTCTTGAGGGCGCCATGACAAAGCAACGTTGTATACGAAAGCGCGTAAGCTCGGCGGTAATTACTTATTAGTCACTTTACATAACAGCCGGACCCAAAACGCGGGAAGAAGCACCGTAACTGTATCTGTTATTTTCTTTTTGCTTTTACTTGAATGTCATTTCAACAATTTGAGCATCCAACAATGTCTTTTATTTACATACCAATGTTTTCTTATTCTGCCAAAACATTGCTTTGCTTGCGTTTCAGGAAATAGACCATCAAGCCAGCCAGTCAACAGCAGCCACTTTCCCAACGTAGGGACTGGTAGCGGGTGATGAAACTGGAAAAAATGTTGCCGGTTTAATGTTAATGTGGAAACGAAGTCCGCTCAATACATGTACACAAGTCAAGCGGGAGCATATAAAATATTTGTCCTTTTCTTTTTCGTAACCCATGTATATTAAATTTTCAGGGAACATTTAGTCTGTGCGCATGTGCGTCAAATTGTTTCGTGCCCGTGCGGACTGAAGATGGCTGCCTATTGATCGCTGTTTTGAGCTTAGAATGTATCAAGGATCACTATCTCTAAATTAACATTTTTCGACTTTTCTTTGTGACTGATATGAATTTCAGACCTTCCAATTTAATTTGTGAAAGTTAAATTCGAAACAGCCATTATTTATAGCCTTATTTTGGATTTGATGGGTGACGTCTACTGCGAATGTGTTAATTGATAAAAATGTAAAAATCGCTTGTATGTGAGATGGAAATGACATATTTCTCCAGTTTTCACGACCTGTTGTCACTTTGGGAGAAACAAAAAGCACTCCAAGAATGTCATTGTCAAGATGGAAAGCTTATCAAGCATTAGGGACTCTTTAATCCACTTTAGACGTGCTGTTTAGAATAAATAGGCCCACATGGGTATTTACGTACAGTAAGGGGTTCAGTTTTTTCCTGTCTAATCTGACATAATTTTGTAAGTTTAGAAAACAGTCTTCAATTTCCAAGGGTATTTAAAGAAAATGCAAATAACCTACCAAATAAACAGTACATTTTTAAAAACCATTTCAATGACAAGTTCCACGGGGCGGGTGTAACAGGTACACAGGAAAAATGTCACCATATAGAGGGATCCCAGTACGACGCTTTTAGCGTCGATCTGCGCAATTCTGCGTTTCAAAACGAGGCTGTATGTGTCAGCTTCAATTCTTAATACGATCACATGAGTGAAAGTAAGGAGTCAAGAAACGAAATGGTATGTTAAATTCAGACTTTTCAGGCTGCAAATTCTTGTGCAAGAGTCTTTCAGGATGACTTGACACGTAAAATCAAAAGAAAAAATAACGGCAATTTACCGCGAACTAACGTACCTTCGATGGTCGCGTATCTACATGTGCAGTGGGCGTGGTTTAAACTGAAGTGGCGTCACACTTTCAAACCGGATACTGCATGTACTGTGTGAACTACGTGGGCGGGCGCGAGTAACTTCAACACAGAGAGCTTCGGTTTTGATGCGGATATGCAAAGGCAGAGCTAATGTGAAATCCCTTTACATATTGCCCATTGTAGAATGATAGACATGGCATCTCCCCACGTTCATAACGTTATCGATGCCTCTATTGCCCCGGAAGAAATCTTCATTTAGGGGGCCTACCCTATCGGCTTAAAATGACCAAATGAAATTCTATATTGACCAGATTTCCAAAGTGCACAATAACACTCTCATGTGCCCTAAAAACTAGAAAACCGTTTTCTTACAAGTTTGATTTGAGTAGTGTTAGTGTAGGCAATAATGACTAATTGTTATCAGTTCTAAGAAATGTCAACGTTAATCCGAGATTTTCTGCAATTTATTCAATTGAACCACCTTTCGGAACAATACAGAAATGATGTCATCTGAAAAAAAAAATCGCCCGACTATGGGGCCCATAGGGACTCCTTAAAATTACGCAGTAGCAAAATTCCAGTCGATCAAGTAAGTTTAGCAGGCTTTGGACATCGTAAAACCTTTTTCTTTCCGACGTGCAGCCCTACGGCCACGCGCCCGTTGACCAGAATTTTTTTGGCCTAAAGAGCTTTTTATGTAGTATAAATTTTGTTTACTGAAACTGACTGCTTTTAATTTGGAGTCTCAGAAGAAAACTTTGAGAGTTTGTGGCAAATGTAATGTGGCATTTTAGAACTGGTTACCAAGCATCAGATTTAATTTGCTAACTGTAGCTATCAATAAAAAGGTCATCTGATCGATATTACTCGCTCAATAGATAAAGCTGTAGGCCAGGCTAGTCTGGCGTGGTGCGACCTCGACAGCCAATGAGCGAGGCCAAACCACGCGCACAGTGCGTAACGGGACCGTTTTGTTAGCTTTGTTACACAGTAATGGAGCTATTCGTGTAATCGACGACGAAACACAGATTTGGACTTAATAATGAATATCCAGCTCCATACGGTCACATAACGCTTTGGAGACTGCAAATTATAAACCACATTACACTTGGACTTTAAACTTCTAACCATGCGTAATCTGTATACCATTGCAGTATAAAACATCAATGTAATTGCGCATGAGTTTAGTACAGTTTGCAGTTTCATTGTTTTATTGTAAACTGACCAAGGCTTTGTTTTTTTTTCAGTGTTTAAATGCGTAGGCAAGATTGTCAAGTGCTTTTGAAATGTTGGCTCTTTTCTGGCCCATGTTTTCTGTCATCAGAGGCAACAATGAAAATCCTCTATATAAAAGCATGAAAAGCAACACAAAGCGACGGAAGGGACTTCGAGACTGTACCATCTAAAGTCCTTCCACTCTATTTCAGAGATCAAATAATTGATCGTTAAGAAAAGTCCAAATGTTTCAGTTTTCTAAATATTCCAAACCTGCAAAATGGGTAAAACACTTTTTCCATTGAAAAAATGTATGAAAGTATTTTGTACCGATTAAAAAATAAATATTTTTCCGAAATAGGTTGTAAACAAACTTTGTAGAATGTAGTACCGTACATTAAAAGAGTAAAACGATCATTCCCTTCTTGTCGCAATCACCATACTTCCAATAATTGTGATACTCAACCATTTTTAGAATGAGACACAGTTTATAAAAAGAACAAGGATGAAAAACGTTTTGGCAGGAAAGTGCTTTAAGATTTATTCATAAATAGGCCTACCTCAGACTGTCTCCCTATTCAACAAAATGCAATTTGACTGTATATTAACATTTTCATAATGCCTGCTGAGAAGTGATAATGTCCCCTGCGTAAATCACGTGTTGGCATCTGGGTACGAGACAGTTTAATCGATTCTGATTGGTCAAGAGTCTGTGTGCACGCAGCTCACCACGCACTCGCCAAGTCCGTATGAAAAGATTCTATTGGACAACTTGCACAAGGAATATACCATAAAATGGACGGGAGTATTTGGGAAAATGAAAGTAAAATTCTGAAACAAAATCGTTGTAAATCCATCATAGCTTTACTTCTTATAAATCTCTGACACACACAAGAAAGTATTTATAAACTGGAATGAATATGTGCAGCTCGGGCATTAGCTGCGTCCATTCCCCTGAGTCGGTCTTAAAAACGCACGTTTAAGACTGACCAAGAAAAAATTTATTACCTTATTTTTTAACCCGATCGAAATCAAGTTTATGTCTAATAACTAATAATCGTTTTATGCCAGGTATTTGCTTTTACTGGTGTATCTGTGTCGGGAGGTTTTATTTCATGAAGTCGGTTGAGGTATTTGATTTCAAATAGCCTTAATAGCTGAAATTTGAGATGAGATGAACTATTATATTAATGCTGTTATACTGCAGAGTTTAACTACACTGACTCTAATAGTTTCCTTGAGATAGGAAGCAAGTTAGAAGCAGTTGCAATCTACACAGCATCCTGCTAACCAACTTTCCGCCAATCTTCATCATGAAGACTTTCCTTCCAGCAACATGCTGCCATCTGCCCAGTTACAAACACGAATGAACGATGTAAATAAATATAGCGGTGGTATCAGAAATACTGTTTTTCTTTTTTCCGTAGCACATCTCATTATACGTGTACATGAAGTTACGTAGTTACAGCCGGCTGTACCTTAAGTCTCGCCAATACAAAGCGCAGGAAATACGAGTTGAAATCTGGTCGGCGAAATCATTCTACCTTTCCGTACACGACGACGCACGATAGAGAAAAGTCTACTTTGTTTCCTGGAGTTCGTTTCCAAACAAAAACTTGAAACTTTAAATAATACATCGGACCTTTTCTATCCAATTCCCAGCTTTGGCGCAAAAATGACCCTTAATAAGGGTCACAAAACAAAGCATGAAGATCAGACAGTCCAAGGGCTGTGCCAACTTCAGGTGTGTTGTAATTCTCAGCCATACATGGTAGTAGGTAAGCTCGAGCTTGGCATCTTTACGCGGGTTGGCTTATTCGCCAGTTGTTTCAGTTTGTACAGATCTGCCTCCGGTAAATAATCTACAGCATAATTATGGTTTAAA
This sequence comes from Acanthaster planci, assembly GCF_001949145.1. Next base: position 5,309,932 of record NW_019091362.1, read on the forward strand.
TCATCCACAAAACGATGCCATCATTGGCGAGTTGACACCAACCTCTTTCAATAATTATACGTGGAAATGTGCTCCAATATCATGCTGCTCTAGCGACTACCAATGGGTTAATAGCCTAGGAAAGCTTCTCGGTTGTAATTTCACTCAATTGTATTCAATTCTCGGCGGTGACAACCCAGGCAACAGATTATATGTGAAAAATAACAATTACAACAATGCAAATGTGATTTATAAAGTCTCAAACCAATTAAGGCATCCACAGTTTAATACCAAATGCCCCAGTTGAACTTGAAAGCCCATTGGAGAAGAGAAAATCACATTGTAATTTTGAAATGCGTAGGCAAGTATCATTGCAATGATGATTCTGTTATGTCCCATATATCTTTCATCAGGAAAATTCTCACTGAATAGGAGAATATGAAAAACAGCAACAAAGTGACCGAAGGGATCTTCGAGACTGCTATTTATTGTTCTTCAACTCTCATATTCCAGAGTATCAAATGATTGATGCACATCTATACCACACAAGTCTTTGGAAAAACTCTAGATAATCTATTTCTTGAGATAATTTTGGTCTAAAAATGGGTAAAACACTTTTGCCATGAACAAAATGTCTGAAAGTATCTTTTTTTACCAATTAAAAAAACGACAAACAATTTTTTTTTCAAAATAAGTTGTCAACAAACTTTTGCAGAGTGTAGAATAGCATGCACTGTACACAGAAAGTATTACCCCCTTTCTTGTTGCTGTCACCGTAACTTTATTCTCTCTTCAAATGGCCCACCCATAAATTTACTTCCAGTAATTGCGAAACTTGACCATTATTGTAATGAGACCCATTATATAAAAAGAAATAAGGATGTTGAAAACGTTTTGGCAGGAATTGCGCCTTATGATTTACAACCTGATCAAAATCAAAGAGTGTTCATCAAATTACTTTTTTAATGATGCTGTTTTGCTGGTATATTTGTATGGGAGAATTTAATTCCGTGGGTTCGGTTGCAGCGTTTGTTTTCAAGTAGCCTTAATAGCTGGAATTTGAGAAAAATAATGATGAGATAAAATATTATATAAATGCTGCTATACTACAGAGATTAGGCTACCCACCGTTTCCTTGAGGTCGGAAGCAAGTTAGAAACGTTTGCGTTCTATACACCGCATCCTAACCTCCAGCATTCTAACACCATCTACTAGCCCAACCTTTCGCTAATCTTCACCATGAAGACTTTTCTTATCCTGGCGATGGCAGTTGCCCTAGCGAGTAAGTCGAATCTCTTTTTTTATCCCTTTGTGTGTTCTGTCACATCCTCAGAACGGCAGAATGAGCCTATTCGTTATTTAAAACACACTGTAATGTTTCCACGTCTTTAAAATTGCTTCCTATGGTAACACGTTATGTTGTGGTGTTAATAATCCAAAGCTAAATATGTTGCATGAGTGTTTATTTTTGAAATAAACACGTGTTGACGTGTTAATAAATTTGCACACAATGACACATATGGGTGTTTATGACAAGACATAAAAACACGTTGATCGGGTAGTTAACACCTTCTGAACACCGAAACACGTTTAGTTCCCAAAAGTTGCTTTTAAACAGTTACATGTGTACAATTAATGCAAAGACGCATTTATAATGGGCGTTGGTTTTGTTTCGGTGAAGCTGATGTCTTTCTGGAAGCAAGCGCTCCCTTTAGCCAGCATAGGGCTGCGCTGATAGGATGGACTATGGCGTGCCTTTGCGTAGCTATTCCTGATGAAGACCTGACTTTAATTTGCGCTATTGTCTTTGAGCCCAGTTGTCAGTAGTCAACCAAAAATTGTTCTTTTCGATTGTTGTTCATCTCTTTGTAGAACAAAACAGAATTTTCAACGTTGCTCACTGCATAGGATTTATAGGGGATTTATGAGTGGTTGTTCCTCCGTGGTAAAATCAGTGGTCAAATCTCGCCTTTCCTGGTTTTCAGAAACCCATAACTTGCTTTCCCAGTTATCAGAGTAGTTTTCGCAAGGGCCGGAGCAGCATTGATCACATACTGAACCTGGAGTCTTCCATTGATAAAGCTATTTCTAATAAAGGAGCACTCTTGCCGTTTTTTCTGGACTTGGCGTATTGTGGCGGAAAGGAATTGTAATTAAACTACAGTTCCTGGGTATTCCTGCGAGAATCACCAAATTGATCGACAAATTCCTCACAGACAGAAAAAACAAGCTAATTAAGATCAAAAACCTTCTCTGGGCAGAAAGAATCTTGGATAATGGTGTCCCTCGGGAAGCGTTATCAGTCCTCTCCTGTTTCATGTTGCTGTAAATTATCCTTCTCATAACGTTATCGTTAATGTTAATGGTATCACTTTCTCACAATATACAGATGCAATACTCTGTGGAAATCAAACAGAAATATCTCCTACCTAGAAAAGAAAATCCAACAAAACCTCAACTGCATCAGCAATTTGTGCGATAAATGTGGTATTAAGCTATCGATCGTGAAAACTATTTTGCTGTTCTATTCACCTACGAGATATATCAACATCTCTTTAAAAATTATCAACGTCCTTTAACTACAACCTTCGGCTAAATTCCTTTTAGTCATCTTCGACAACAGACTAACCTGAAAAACACACATTGTCAATATGTTGTGTTGTAGCTAAATGGAAGAAGAGGATTAGATGTACCTGTGACAACAGGTGGGGAGCACACTGCAAACCTTCCATCATCTGTATATTGCTCTTATCAAGCCTATCCTGGCGTACGGCTGTGGAGCGTTTAATTCTGTATCATCTTCTCTTAAACAAAACCTTGACAGTATTGAGTACCAAGCCCCCAAAAGAACTGGTGCTATCCACTGCTCCCCTCTCTACAGACCCCAGACTGAACGTGGGGACTCTCCATTAGCTGTTTAAGATCACAACACTCTCACCTCTTTTGCACTAACTGATTAATTCCTATTTTGGCATTATCACGCACCTTCAATTTCCACAGAAATCCTTTCCTGCATATAATGTAACCAAGATTCTCCTCATGAAAAAAACAACCAAATATTTCTAATATGGAAATCCCCAATGAGAATTGGATTAACTCATTGCACATATTATACACTGATGGATTTTACGACACAACTATTGCTGTTGGGTGCAGTCTCCATATTCCCCAGTTTAAATACTCCAAAGGATATCGGTTGAATGACAGTTCCATATTCACAGAATACTGATTGAGAATGTCAAACCCCTCCATACGTGTATTTTCAGTGATTGTCTCCGCCAAATTCGAGCCATATCTAAACCCTTTCCCCAGCATAACATTGTTTGCAATATACGCCATACTCTCATAAGCATCCGGGACCAACACAATGTCGTCAATTCTGAATGGATCCCCCGTCACTGTGGCATCCCTGGTAATGAGAGATCAGATCAGACCGTCAAATTAGTCACCAAGAAAGACTCTGCTGACCATTGTATCCTCCATCTGGATAGCGAAATCAAACACACTCTAAAACAAAATCTCGAAGAAAAATGGGCAGAATCAATCCTATTCAATCCGAAATTAGATCCTGTCAAGAACATCAAATGTGAGCCTTCCTTCTCCTGTATGAACTGGGGGTGGAACTCCATCAAGGAGTTATAATGGACAGATTAAGTCTTGGAGTATGTAAAGGCCTAAAGAAATTCCTGTATCAAACTGGTAAAACCCAGATGGACTTTGTGAAGTGTTTGCTTGCACTGACGACATCGAACATTTTACACACCTCTGAGGAAAACATGTTTTCATTGATTTCATCTGTTCAAATAAATATGGAAGCATCCAAATCGAATGCAGTGCCAGTTGTCTTCAGAGCTCAACTATAACAAGCTAAAAAGGGCTTTTTCTGTTCATGCCAAGATGTGAATTCTGAATGTAGATTGCGCCATTCGGAGAAAACAGAGAAAACGAGGGGAACCCTGGCCCTGTGTTCTTAGTGGATAAACCCTTGTGCATGCCAAATAATGCATGTAGCCATTGTTTGTAGCCAATGTTTGGCATGCACAACGGTTTATCCACATGTAACAAATTCATCCCACAGAAACAAACCCTCAAGCAATCAAAAGGTCTCTCCAACACACAGATACACCTTCAACTTCTCACACAAAACAACACAGTTACCACATTCTGAAGTACATCAAATAATGGAACATTAGTAGTTAATCCATCCATTTTATCCTGCAGGGGACGAGAGATGCAAGTGGTTGGATTAAGCGTCACAATGTAATCACTTGTAGGTGTTGCTAATCTGCAAATCTTCCATCGGGGTCATGACCCTTAAAATGAACCGGACACAGTTCGGTTTACAGGACTTCCTGTGGCGCTCCCTGTCCCCAATCTTTCTCCCGTACAGCTCCTCATCATTTACACTGCTGGGAACCTGCTTTATATCACTTTCTTTTCATGTGCATGTCTGTATGTCTGCTGCTACGTATCATCACCAGTATTTTGCCGCATGCTTTTCTACGGTGTGGATTTGCGCCCTCCCGTTCTACCTTTTCCACTGTTTATGACAGAAAGAGCGCATGCATGCGCTATACGGGCCAGTAC
>NW_019091362.1:5315153-5328122 GCF_001949145.1 Acanthaster planci
ATGGCTCTTTTTAACCAATGAGGGGTGCTTTATACCCAAGGCAGATACTAAGATCAATCCCGGCCGTACGTAACCTACGCGTACTGACGGTGGAAGTGTGCACTGAAAGTTTTAATATTACGATGACAAATAGACCTCAGTTTCAGTAATGAACTTCTTACTTATTTAATGGTTTTGTCTTGGTTTGTCATTCCTGATCACTGAATAATTACGCCCACAAAGACAAACAACAGAGCCTGAAAGTAAAAGGTAACGAAGCGAGCTTCTGGAACAATCGCTCAGTCTGCCTACGAGGATTGTTATATTGGACCGTCATATTACGTTCGATAGTTTTTGAACCATTGGATCATTTCTAACAGAAACCATCCCAGAAACCATCATGTTGGAATTTCACCTTTGCCTTCCTCATGTAATACTGAGGAAAATCACCTGGAGATGGGTAAAAACGAAATTAATCAACGACCTTTCACTTCGGGCAATAATTATTGTTCCTAGGTCTCCTTGTTCACGCACCTTTGTTGTCACTCCCCGTGCTTACGTGCGTGAAAACGAGATTATACAACGTTGCAAAGGTTTACCTTCTTGCAGTCGATAGGTTCCATATTCACATGAGTTGACATGACGCAGTTGTTGTTAGCAAAGCGATTAGATTTAAACATTAGAATCTTTTGTAAAAGTAGATTATTGCTTTAAGTTTATTTCCTAATAAATCAAACAGTCAGTAAAGTATCTTTATCTGTTTTCTTTTTGGCTTTACCGACGGACTTCGGTTTACTTCTGTGAATGTTTATTTGCCTAGGAAACTGCGAAATTGCACTGTTCTTCAATCTTCAATGTACTTTAGAAATGGGTCAATTTTTGGCAGGATGTTCTCTTTTAGGTCAGGAGATTTTTAAGTGTCTATAAATTGATCTGCTTGCAAAGGCCTTTTCCGAGTTGAGTATAATTGAACGAAAATTATTAGGCCCTACCTATTCTAAAATATTTTTAGGTTTTCCCTACCCAAGGATTCAGAAAGCGCGCCATCAGGGGTCAACTTTCAGGCTCCATAGGAATTAACATTGATCATGTTAAAGGGGAGTCAGTGTGGCGTATAGGTATTGGTTTTTCCTCAACTTCCACCTCTGCTGCGTGGGTTCGATTCCCGGCTCGGTCCACGTGTGGATTGGGTTTTCAGTCCCTACCTGATTCCGTGGGTTTTGCCTGAAATATTCTCCTGGGGTTTTCCTCCCATCTCGTTGTAAATCTGAGGGCCTCCGTGGAAAGCAATGCTGTCACTGATCGGTGCTTACTCATTGAAAACGACATAAACCGTTAAGATTCGGTTGTTTGGAGGAGAAAACAATCTAAAACAAACAAACAAACAAACAACCCAACAAACAAACAAATCTAAAACATTCACACGTTTCTCTACCTCAGTCCTCTTTTGGAGAATTTCATAACAACCTCCAATTCTTTATTTTATACCTTTTATTACCTTACTAAAACGTCAACAAAGTTTTGTTCAAGAAAAGAGCTTTGGACAACAACTACTAGTTTTGCCAACTCACTATTTCTTGATTCTGCGTGAACGATAGGGGAAGACCTAATCTAACGAAGAAAAAAATGTTTGAGATTGTTATTTTCCCTAAGTGAACGAAAATTATTTCCTGAAATGAAAAAGCTTCTTGCGTGCAAGTTTTAACGTAGCCCACATTATATATGCAAATTACTCTTTAATTGAACGTGCGCGGTTCAAACGTCCAGCTGAATATACGTGTATTAATTGTTCAAGAATGGTCACGTGACAGTTTCTCTACCAATAGGGATGATTAAATTGTATTTATCAATAGGGAATAACTATACTCGGTCGATGGTACGCTCTTATTTTTCAATAATTTAATTTAATTCTCTTTTAACATTCTTCTACCCATGTTACGGTATGTGCCGCTTTTATACAAATTCTGTGTTAGGAGATTGTCGAGCACGCGGCGCGTACCGCTTGAGGTTGCACACAGCATGGAGGAATGACACAGAATGTGTTTGCCCAGGCCTATAACATCTGGCCAATGACCACTGTCTGGTATGTAATGTGGTTCTCAACCATTAGACCCTTAATTTGTACCCTATGATCGCCGAGCAAATCTTTGCTGTTAATATACACCCTTCAAACGCTGTGTACTATAAGAAAAGTGTAGGAAACTGAATATTCATGTCTCCGTTTGTTCTTGGAATGATCTCACAACAGAATCTAATTTGATTACGCAGTTGCTCCTTGTGCTAGGCCGAGTGCCCTTCATGTCCATGTCAGTTTCTGTCCTTCTCGAACGGTTTCTTTTGGAGTTATTTTGGGAATTAATGCCCAAGATGTTATATTTGAACCACTTGTATTACGGCATTTATACAAAAGTGTATATTTTGTGATCACAGGATCACTCCTGTGATGAAATAGCGCATATTGGTTTTTTTATGAAGTTAGCTTTCGAGTGGTGGTCAATATATTGTTGGTTAGTCTTAGTCAAATTCGTTTCAAGTCTTTGAAAACTGACGTTTGGAGGGACAAAAATAAATTAAAATCATTAAATGAATAAGACAGTTTATCACTAAGTGATCAAATGCTTTATTCTCAGACTTCATAATTAGTGTTTAATTGGTTAGCCACAAATAACTGCACTGAATAAAATAACTGCAAATAACACAAATAATTGGAACAGTTTGAAGCTTAATATATGCCAAAGCAACTGGAAAACTGCACATAGCGCAATGGAAAGATGGTCTTTGGTACATGCACGGGTTATGCATAATAATAGCTGCATGTGTATAAGGCCATTAGCAATTCTGTGCCAACAAGGGATCCCGAGCTGTGGCAGAGAGTCAATCAGCTGCTTTGGTGGCAGCTTTATTATGAATATCCATTGTAATCTGTCATTGCTGTAGACAGGGTGGTGAAACGTACTTTACAGAGGTCTTTGCACTTGGTTTTCTGTAACATAATTATGTGTGTAGTTCTCCTATGTGTAACAGTCTGAATGGATTGTAATTTACAAGCAGTACTCTGTGTTAGCATGGCTCTGTGAAGCTGATAAACCAGTTAATCCAATTACATTGCAATTTGTGACGAGAAAAACTGAGGAATCTGCCCTATGCTTAACTACCAAGAAGGGGGACTTTGAGAATTAGGCGGTACATCTTCTATAGTTGAGGGATGGCATGATGAATTTAGGGGACGTAATTTTGATTTCAGTTTTGTCACAGTCTTTATGGAGTAAACATCAATTGCAGCTTTCAAACTTTTGATTACCCACCTTCGCCCTATCTCCGCCTTGTGATAAATACCTTGTGAGAAGGGAATCTTGACATTGTGCTTGGCATGATCGCCAATCATTGGTTTAGTGCTTCCTGGATGCCCACCGGAGCCATTTATTCCTCCCGGTGGTACAGTTCGGGGAATTGTATCCTGCGCAAACATCAGTTATCGTGGCACATTTTAAGCAGTTTTTGGCGGGAATTCGACAGACACTGTCAAGAGATAATCATAATGACCAATACATTTATTTGACCATTTACAATTGCTCTAGCATACAATGGAGGCACTATGACAGTATTTTCAATGTTTTGTGGCAGAAACTCGAATGGCTGCATGGAAGTTCACCAAGGACCGTTCCTCCCATAACTCTAACGGGGGAACACTGGGTGCCTGCAGGTTTAATAGTTCAGGTTTAGTGTTTTCACGACAGAGTTCTTATTGGTATTGATTTAACATGACTGTTGGCGCTTACAGGTTTCAGGGTCTGGTATGCCCGAATGTTATTCAGCATTTATGTGGTGAGCCACGTGTGTTATAATTGTTACATTAACATGGTCTGGGGTGCCATGTTTAGAGTTGTATAATGGTGGGCCAGGTGTGGCCTATCGATGGCCTGGTGTGCCATGTTTATGGTTGGCCTGGAGCGCCACCATTGCACGTGTGATGGTCTGGTGTGCCCTAAATATTAACATGGTCTTGTGGGCCACTGTTATGGTGGGCCTGTTGTGCCCTTTTTCATGGCTGGTTTGGTGTGCCGGATGAAAATGCGATTTTGTTGCGAGTTTGCCCCCCCATTTCTGGTATCAGGCAATATTCAGCAAGTTTTGGAAATAAAACAAAGCTGTGGCAGAAAAACAAACAAAGTGAGTGTGTGTGGAGTGATTTATTTCATTCTGAGAATTATGGAACAGTGTTTCAAAATAAACAAAAGGTTTATTCACGATGGCAAAAGAAGATATTACGTTGGAGATTTTTCTCTTCTCTCTATATCCTGATCACCGCGATAAGTTAAAGTTAATCGCATGCACTTGTTCGGGTAAGCCGCAATCAGCAGGTATAATTGGACTTTTTTGGAATGTTTTCCATTATTTGCCTGACTGGGCGGCGACCATCAGAGCACTTCGAACAGCAGGAGTTGTTACTCCTCTTTTGTTTTTCCTCCATACACACAGCCGGTACTTTATCCACCGTTTAAGAACGACCATTTGGCAGGCTCTATAGGCCCAAGGAATGACTAATGTTTTACGTATTTATGATTTGCTGCTAATTGCATTACGCATTATTGAATTCATAGTAAATGATGACAACAGCTGCAGCGTGTTTGGTTTATAACGGGAAGTCATAATGTACCCTTTCTCTTGTTTTTTATCAATCTATTGACAATATGAAAAACGGAAGTTAATCAGTAAATGTAGTTTGGTCTGCTCGTTCCGCAACAGAGGCTGAAGTAACGTGATGGGCTCTATGGAAGGAATGCCTAAACTGTCCTGAGTATATTTGATTTTTTGCTAATGGGGTTACGCATTATTCAATTCTGGATTAAAAGATGACAACAGTTAATAAGGTGTCTTATGTCTTATAATGTGTCCCCTCTCTTGTATATGTCTGTTGGCAATATGAAAAACAGAAGTTCATCAGTTAATGCAGTTTGGTCCGCTCATTTCCATAACAGAGGCTCAATCAACGGACGAAATCACCAATTTAGTTCAGTTCGGCAAGATGATTATGTGCCTGGGAAACATCGGCTACACTGAAGGTTTGAAATACAACGGTTATGGCTGCTATTGTGGCTACGGAGGGAAAGGCACACCCGTGGACGCAACTGACAGGTTGGAATGGGAGTCGATAGGGTTAATTTGCAGGAAAAAAGAGAAACGAAGGCTGCATGGCAAATATTTTCAAAATTGCAACAAATTAATTTAATTCACAAACATGTGTATATGTGGTATTGCATATAAGAACGCGTCCTACCCTTTAAAGCCAAACTAGTGAAAAGCTCACTCAAACCACTCCAAAGAGTGAATATAATTACAAAAGCTAAAGCCATAATGGACAGCTCTGTATAAAACTAGACATCCACTTTGTAAGGTTGGTTTTCACTCCATTTGTTAATAAGGGATTCGCTCTTTGTGAGTGATGCATTTTTCACTCTTCTTCATTAAAATACAGTCCAACTTTAGGAATTGGCACAGAATCATTACCAGTTATCGCGAGATTATAATGGTACGTGTTAATATTAAGCCCAAACTGTGAGCGATGCACGTCAACGTTACCCGTAATACAAAAGTTGATGTATTTCTCATCAGATGCTGTAAAGTGCACGATGAGTGTTACGGGAGAGCTGTGGCTGAAGGAAAGTGCTGGACTGTCGAAACCTACGCTACCACGTATTGGTACGACAAATCCACGTCTTCTGGGAGCTGTTCCATCAGATGCTGTGAGATATATTTACATATTTCGATCCTGTAAATTGTTTGCTACCGGTTATATTTCGCTTGGGAAGTTGTTGATGATTATTTATGATTGGTGCCCATTCCATCGATATTATTGAGCTTCCAACACCATGGGCACGTAATGGGTGGCACGGGTGCACATTTAAGTGAACAGCGTGCATTAATATGTGTGTATACGTGGCAGACCCGGTGTCCAATTCCTAATGGAGTTTACGAATCCGCTTGTGTGAGAGGATTGTGGAACCAGACTACATGCACTTGATAATGCATTACGGGGTCATCGAACAAAACCAAAACGCTCCTCATAATTGGACAAGAAAATGCCATAATTTATTCTCGGTCAATCAAAATATTTTTACATATATGGAAAAAAGTTGAGCAAACCCACGGGAGAGGCATTTCTTTTCCTTTGGACCCCCATAGGAAATACTACCTTTTACAGGTTTTACTCGATTTTTGAATAAAAAAGGCCACATGTTCTCAGCTGAAATCTTAATCGGTGTTCAGACCAACGTAAAGAGGAGAAATCAGGCTATTCAATGTTGAGCGAGCCTCTAGTCTGGCTATTGCTCTAAAATCCAACTCGTCACTGCCAATTACCAATTCAGTTTGCTGATTGTGTGTTTAGTTTACCGATAAAAAAAGGAAAGGCGCATCAAACAGCACGATTTGTGCGTGATCGCTACTTACCGCATGTGCGCGCGCCAGTACTACGTACCTCTGCGTACTGTGTTCCCGATCGGTATAGCATCGCTTTCGCCTGTTCATCACGATCATCATGCCCACAATGTAACCCTCTTTTTTTTCCTCAATTATAAAAATAAATTACCGTTCCATTTTAATAGAAATCGGATCTCTACAATATTGTGTATTTATACATCTTTAACCAATAAAACCCTACAAACAAATGTTAAACACTTCAAAGAGAGATCGTTGATGAACTTATTCCTGTACCAGAATCATGCATATACAAACCGGGTTACGGTAACCGAGGTTATTCTTATAAAATAACAGGTTGTGTCGCAAATGGTTATAAACCGAAATGTCAAGCAGAACAAAATTTGAACATTTCAGTTGTAAGCAATAGTGGGTTAATTGGTCAGTCTGAAGCCCCCGATCCGACATTTGTATATTGGCTCGATAGCAGCCGTGTTCAAGCCGGGTACCAGTCACGGCCTCCCATAGGCCAGTTGCGCAGGCGTGCAACAGACCTTCACTAGAACTCGCGCAAACGTAGTGCGTGCACTACGTTTGCGTTTGCGGTCGGGTTCCTACAGTAATCAAAACAAAGGAGACAGCATTTGCAGTGTTGACATATAAATCATGTTCCCTAACTACGGAGAATTGATAAATTTTTTGGCAGGGCTTTTCCACGTAGAAGGAGAATTTCAGATTCAGAATAAAAAAAAAAAAAAAAAAAAAATTGACTACTTTCACATATTAAGATTTAGTATCTTTACCAGTTGTAGTTTTGTAATGATTAAGAATACAAGCTTAGATTAAGTTACACAAATAGCCCTTCGCTAAGGCAACAGTGGCTCAACACATTACCGGCATTACCCATCTTGTGCAGCGCACGTACATTAGGATCTAGCTGCAGGTCTCTCTCCAGTCGCTTCAAAGATTTGCGGGTAGCGCCACGATGGCCTTGGCGAAAGACTAACGCAAGAAGAAAAGGCGCCTTTTGATTTGAAATAAACTGGAAGAGAATTGCTTTTCCTGCAAGCATCGTTTACCCAATTCAAGGGAAGTGCATGGTTTCGAGGAAACCTAATTAAATCCACACGAGCAACAAATGCTTTATGACGAGAACATTTTTTTTATTGTTTTGTTTTGCAGGGGAAGAGGGTGATTACAACTTTCTTGTTCCAAGAAAAGCATGCAAGACCTTTGTCTGTGAATGCGACCGCAAGGCGGCGCAATGCTTCGCCGACAACCGGTCTTCCTTCAACAGCAAATATGTCAGCTACAAGAAGGACACCTGTTAAGTCACGTATCTGACTAGCACACCACAGATGGTTGAGAACAGATTGGATAAATACTGGAGTAAGAGCTGACGCATTGACAAAATCATAAAAAATGACTCAAAATATGACCGTAGAAGCCACGTAAACAATATGGTGACATTAATTTGTACAAGAGACTTTATAAAGTATGAGGAATTAGATATTTACACATAAGACAATAATTATGACGAGTGTGTTTTGCAATGAGAACTGATATCCAGCAATTTAAAAACCATTTAGACTTTCCTCTCCTGATAATTACCAAACCAAAAATGACAAAACATTCGTTCTGAGGCCCACATCCTACACGCATAACGAGTGGGTTCATCATCTGAGAAAAGACGGATTTTTAAATTTTTCAAGATTTTATATTACTGATAGTAACGGTAAGAAAACTTGCACTAACGGCTTCCAAACATTGGAAGAGTCCATCTTGATTTTCAAATTCGTAATTTCAAAGCCCAAATTTTGTTGACTTACACGACATGGGGAAAGACTGCAGGGAGGGGGATGTTGGTCCTCTAATCCCAACAAATCTATCGCTTCCAGGAACGCCTGTAACTTGAAAGAAAAAAGAAATTTAGCGATTTTTCCTCATATTCAGCTTCCCTCCCCCCGAAACTTAACTTCGCAGAACCCTGGTAACAGGGGTATCCAAAACATCAACATTTATTTTAATTTTGGATCTACCAAGTTTGGAGGTTGTCAAGTTTAATGGTTGGCAAGTAGCAGCTTGGTAACAAAAACGTGATATGAATTGTAAAAAATCTAGAAAAGCTTTTCATGGGAAATGGCATTAGGAAATCATGGCATAAACGAAAATAGACAAAATAGACTTATTCAAATAATCCTCATAAAATACACCGCAAGCAATAACTCTCAGAGCCCCTTTCTGATTAGATTCCAGCAAATGTAATTGATTTCTCTTAAGAGAACCATGAAAAACTTGAAATACGTAATAACTCTAACGCAGACTGTGTGAAGCAGGTATAGAATAGATATTTTATGAGTAGGCCATATTGAATGGAAAGGGGGGTTAACTTTCCTATTTGGGACCCAGAGAGTAAAAGTGAAAGCAATACAAATAAAGGTTTATCGCAAATCAAAAGTTTGTTTATGCTGATGAATTGTTTTTAAAAATATGTGAGTATTTATATCAAAATGTCTTTTAGCCACATTTAAGAAAAATGAAAGTGAGGCTTGGAACCCAAATAATCTAGCTGCACACATTATATGAGCAGGACAGATTCTGGGAACACGATCAGAAATGATGTACCCTGGAACAACAGTCATACTAATCCCACTCGTCGTATCTGCCTTGAGCAGGACTCACCAGTTGAAAAGTGCCATGTTGGTCGGGAGTGTTCATTTTGTTGGTAGCGATGTGCATTTCATTGTCTTCCAAGAACCAAATATTCTGAACTTGCCCCCGTCCACATTTGGATAGCATAATTGATATTCGGGTATTTCCGGGCCGTGTATGTACGCATAAAAGGTATATGTTTTCTTTTGCTTGTTACCCACATGTAACACAATGTTGCAATGTTCAGTCGCTCATGTTGCCTTTTAACGCATTTTTTGGGAGTTTAATTCAAGATTTCAAAGTGACTGCCAACCTTAACAGCCTGCATGTACATATAAACAAAGGATCCACCCAGGGCTTTCATGTGACCCTTGACATATTGTATCATGAACTATTCATATCCGTGGTCAATACCTGACCTAAGATTTATCTAAAGCTGTCAGGGAACCTTTGGTCAGGGAACCACACTGCAGCCTGCTGTACAACTTCGTACCCAAGTTCAGGTCAATACACGTGCAGGAAACAATACTTTCAATTCTGGAAGAGTTAATGTGCCCCATTGGTCACGTACCACGACAAACAATATACGCTCATGTTCTGCCAATCCAGTACATGCGTTTTTGTGGCATAACATGATCGATTCTCTACAAAAAAAATCATTATCTGTTACCGTGGTAAAAATTGAAATGGAAAGCGCGCTTTTTACATTAGAGTTGAAATCCGGTTGGTAAATTCATACTTTTCGCTAAACGTGTACTACGAGGCACGATAGAGAAATGTCCACTATGTTTCCTGAAATTCATTTTTCTAAACAGAAACTTGGCTCTCTGCATAGGCCTAATGCATCTGACCTTTTCTGTCCGATACCCAGCTTTTAGCATAAAAGACGGTTAATAAAGGTGACAAAAACAAACGTGATAATCAGACAGTCGAAGGGCTGCACCAACTTCAGGTTTGTTGCAATTTTCACCCATACTGGTGTAGGTAAGATCGACCGTGGCATCTTTACGGGTTGACCCATTCATCAGTTGCTTCAGTTAATAATCTGGCATAATGGCTGAATCCACCCATACAACAATACCATCACTGGCACATGTAGACACACAGAAATGTAAACGAACAGCAGCTCATGGGAAGTTCTTTCTTTCTTTCTTTCTTTTTTTTTGGGTTAAAGACCCATCCCAGTGACCATGATTAATGGTCCGGGAAAGCGCCTTGGTTGTGATTTAATCCAATTCGATTCAATTTTCGGTGGCGACAATGCAGGCAACAAATAACATGAAAAATAACAATGTTATTAAGCCCGCATGGGTGAAGATTAATATGGGAGTTAACGGGTTTGGTGTTGAGTTTTGGTAAATATAAAAACTCGTCCACACAGACCTTCCAAAATCGTGCCAATACGTTTTCACGAAAAGACCTTTGCACAAAAACCACAAGCTTTGCACACTTTTTCTCTAATTTGTTTTCAGAACATATAGTAAGAATGTGCCTAATCCTACAATGATAATGTTTTGGACCAATATATGTATTTCCAGTAAATTTGCATTTCCTGAGATGAAACAACTGCTTGCATGGTACGAATTCTCTCAGCCTCATTACGTATATGCAAAGTACCCTCAAAATCGGTCATATGCAGTTCCTAAAAGAAGTCCACATAATGTAGGGTGCGATGGCGTTGTGTGGACTCGCACATGTTCACACACACAAGCGCAAGCATGTATGTGTATACTTGTGGGGTATTTCCTTTGTTCTCGTGTACAAAACTCCCACACAACTCGGAAAAAAATTCAAATGACTGCCATTCCAACCAAATTCAGTTTCATGGGTTGAAATTTCGACCGTATGTCCCTTATATGAAACACTTCAATTTACGACGGATGAATGGCACTTGAGATTTCCTCCTTTTGAAGTAAATTTGAAATATCTATTTCGTGAAATTCTTATGGGGTACCACTTTAGTACCCCACAAGGATCAAAACTGCCCTTGTGGGGTACCCTCTACTATTCCGGTAGCACCATATACAAGCGCACCCACACTTACCTTACATACCCTCTGTGGACATTCCTTTCTTTTCGTGCAGTTAACAAAACTCAGTGAAAATACTTGTTTTTCTTGAACCTCGGACACGATTTTCAGTTGGATTTTTGTAAACGTTTCCTTGACTGCTCTGGACGTCCTGTGGACGTGCTTAAGTTCACAGAATGTATTCCTTTCCTGCATCTTGTGGAAATCTTTTGTTCACAAGTCCACACTGTGTATGTAAGGTTAGCGTAATGTATTCTTCTCTCTCAAAAACACTTTCAGGGCATTTTGGGGTCAAGTTTATCCGTGGCAAAATGAAGAGGAACAGTCAGGGAAATCATCATAAGAAATCCAGCTTGAAGGAGTTATTAGTTGGAGAAAAAAGGAACATTTTCCTCAAGTTTTTAAACACAGAATAACAAGGAAATGTCCACACTTTTTATGTAAACAGGGGTGGGTTTGTGTGTGGGTGAGTACTGCTGCCCCAATTTCGGGTCATATTTGACCCGGAAATGTCATATTTGACCCGTCATGCTGAATGGGACCCAATTCTGGGTCAATCTGACCCGGAAGTTTTTAGAGTGTAGATTATGGAAACATGGTCAACGTGAAGTTAGAGGGGTACACCAATTGGTGTTCTGTACTAGAGCTGCAAGTCTGACTTGGATGATTCAACATGGTCAGTAAAGCAATTCGTACACACAATTTACAAAGTCACAAGTGTTATTTTGCTGACACGTTTGTGGTTTTATTGACTGACAATATATTGTATTATTGATATGTAATCTTGTGGCTTCTTAAGGAAATCAATAATTTATTATCAATGTTTAAATAAGAAAATGAGATGATAGGAGATGGTGCACTTGATTTTAATTATTGTAGATGTTTGGTTTTGAGGTTCAGCGTTTTTCCATGTTTTGTGGTTTTTGTGTGTATTAATGGGCATTTTGTATTAAGTTCTGTTCTCACACATTTCGGCCAACGAGTGTAAAAATATTGCACTGAATTTTTAGTATATTAACCTTGTAAGTATAGTGTGTAAAAAATTCCAATACCCTCTGATTTAAAACTCAATAAATAATGTCTTGATAAAAGAAAAATTACAAATTATCCTTCATTAGCAATTTACTTTAAAATGTGAGAATTATCAGTAGGATCCTGAGCGAATAGGTTATCTTGAAAATCTGTTGATTTTAGTCTCTCAATCGTTCTATTGTGCATTGATAAGGAATATTAAATAAAATAGTTCCAATTACGTTGTTATAGAATTGAGGTTTTTTGGTTTGTTTGATTTTTGGTTTTTGGTTTTTTAAATTATTCCTCAACCACTTCAACTCTGTAGTGTGTTCTTAACGCATTAACTTGTCCCACTGATACTTCGTGTTAAGGTGGATCAATGTCTTATATCAATAACTCATATTATCCGGAGTATAGACAAACATTCGAAGATATATTTGATGTAGAGCGTCAGACAACGCAATAACGCATCCTTCCGCATTTTGTTAATTTTGTTAATTGTAATATCTGTGATAGCGTGTACGGTTCATGTTCAAGGTTGAGCCATTTAATTGCGTTTTGTGTTGTTTGTTCTTTGCAAATTAATTTTTGAATTGTTTGCCTCTTGAAAAATTAATTTAAAATATATATTTAAAAAATTCTGTAGCAGTGCCAAGGTCAACCTTGGACTTTATGCCTAGCAATTAATTATCTCAATGTTGATGCGGTAGTCTATCACTCATAAAGTTAAAAGAGTTTAATATGTTGACTTAAATTATGCGTAACGTGAAGGCAAATAAGAATTTAACGTCAAATTTAATTGGACCTTGTACCCGCTACATTCACTGTATTCGAGAGGTTCGCCATCGACCTTCAGAAAGTTTCCTCGAATTTGCGTC
>NW_019091362.1:5353923-5368324 GCF_001949145.1 Acanthaster planci
CCAAATTTTTGTTTTGATGAATTTGATATTTGTGATAGTGTGTACTGTTCATATTCGAGCTTGAGCCATTACATTGCCTTTTGTGTTGTTTATTCTTTGGAAATTAATGTTAGCAGTGTTTGAGTGAGAGTTTAGTATAGTTATTGAAATTTAGTACAAATTATCGATTAACTTTTACCTGCAACAGTTTCAAAGTGAACTCTTGGACTGTCTACCCCGAAATGAATTTGTCTCAATGTTGATGCGGTTTTTTATCACTCGCAGAGTTATAATATTGTCGATATGCGTGCTCAAAATCAACGTTAAGTGTAGGCAAATAACAAATAAAGTCCAACTTATGTGGGTGTTGTACCCGCAACATTTAGTGTATTCTATAAGTTTTAAATTGATCTGGTTTTAAAGCTTTTTTTCATCAGTCAGTTTTAATGTAAATGATTACTTTACTTCGTATTCCACACGTATCATTTATGAAAAGATAAGTGTCCCTATACCTGTGGAAATCACTGACACTTACGCTAGCAATAATTTTAAGAGGTGTAGACGGCAATGTCTCACTTCCAGTCGTTAAGTCCAATAGAGCCAGGGCAAAATATGCCCTCTCATTTTCCCAGTATTTGTTAATTTTTTCAATGAATAACGAGCGATTGTACTCATTACTGGAAGAGTGCCAACACGGTTTGTGCCCTCTTCCACGTGTGCCAATAAAAGCCCCAGGGCGCTTAAAACACTACAGTCTGTCTGCGTCAGTGTTTACGATCAAACCTTTGGCTCCCATGTTGTGGGGTAAGTTTAGAACTTTAAGTTGATACTGCAAGAGACATCCAAGATGTTGATTGTATGGTTAACAGCTATTTGATTAATGCTTGTAGTTTCAAAAGCGTAAATTTAGCACCTTAGATATAACAGTGAAGTTAGTTTTATATTGGACATTCACTTGGTAAGTACAGCAAATGTCGTATTTCTTGGAAACACATTGGACATTCACAGAGGTTTGTACAGTGAATGTCTCATTTTTGAGATGCTGGACATTTGGCATTCGGATAGATTTGTGCAGCGAATGTCTCTCGTTTGAAATACTGGGTATTTGACCAGTGGGTATAACGAGGGATATTTATGTCCGGGCACCTGGGGCTGCACACATTTTTCAAAGGAGCACCAAAAGACAATGAGCTGCAGCGGCCTACAGCTGCATGGATTTCCAACGGGGGGCACGGGCATTTGCTGGGGTAACGTGTCCCCGTGTCCTCCCTAGTTATGCCATTGTATTTCACTCTGGTTTGTTCAGCAAAAACCTCTTTCTGAGCAGTGAACATTCGGATAAGTTTTTACATCAAGGATTTTATTAGACATTTGACATTCACATAGTTAGAAATAAACCCGTAGGAAGTTGCAGTTTGTTTTTGTTTGCCAAAACCATTGAACACCTTCTGTACGAATTATTCACTTAGTTCATGTGGTAGAAAGACCAAATTTTGATACTTCTATAAAAATTAAGTAAAATACGCTTTTGCTGATAAAACGCAGAATTATTGAAAGTAGAAGATTTGTAAAAATGATTTCATGCAAAAATTAGCCATCTCCCGTGTAATAAAATGTTTGCAAACTGGGTCTTAATGTAACATATGTTTCCGTGCAAAACTGTTTATAATGCACAATTTGTAACGGAAACATTATAATTAAAGGATCATTCTCACAGTTCCAAATTAATGCTTTGCCAAACTTGTGGTAAAAATGAGGACCAGGCCAATCCTTGTACCATGTCAATGACGATA
Organism: Acanthaster planci; assembly: GCF_001949145.1. Next base: position 5,355,696 of record NW_019091362.1, read on the forward strand.
TCAGGGGGCCATTCCGGGCACCACAATTCAAACCATTCGTATCGATTTTAAAACCAAAATGGTGCAAATGAATTCTGGGTTGATGATTTTCTGTAAAAGTGTTGTTTTGGGTATAACAAAGACTCGATTAAATCAGGTGGAATGGAAATAAATACCTTTATTAATGCACTAACGTTGGATTTTTACTTTTTACAAAACGTTTTCGATTAAATTTTGTTTAATGAAAACGTAAAAAAATGCGCATTTTGATTTATTTCAACATATGCTTCTGAAATCTTAATATTATTTTCTTTATAAGAGTGCAAAATACACTGGCATAACCTTATCATTGTACACCGTCCATACATTCTCTGATCTTTGCAGTCTTTTTTTAACTCTATCGATGCTTAAAATTTAGTCCTCGTGAAATCACATTGTTTCTTTTTCAAAACAGTCCAATCATGCTTGATTTCGTTCCTGCATCTTTCTAAGCCTGGAAATGTTTTATTGAACTTATAATTAGCTTTTCCTCATCCATTTTTGATAGGCTTTGAACGCACGGAACAAAACGCGAAACTATCAGCGTAGTATCAACATTTAAAACAACCACAGACTTCTAAATTTTTCACACCGTAAGCATCAAGCAACTGGCACTAATTCTTCAATATTTCAACCATCATCAGATAACCTTCGCCATGAATTTTCTCGTTGTTATAGTGACTACGGTTTCCCTGGCAGGTAAGTTTACGTCCTTTAGTTTACTCTTGAAGCATTCTTTATTATAGCCCTATGAACAGATGGTGCATCACTTGTGTTTACCGCTTTGCATCGATTGGATAATTGTAACGACTCGAAGCACATATAACCAACTTAACCGTACTTTTTTGTACTTATACATTACTGATATATCCATCCACCACTGAGTTATTAAAAAGTAGTACAATTTGTTGTGATTGCCAGTCGTAAGCTGCAGGTGTTACCTCAACCTCTGATGCACTGTGTCCGTATACGACTGTTGTTCACCCGATTGAGAGATTAGTCGATTAGTTGAACGGGTCAAAGCTGAAGTGTTCGTGGTGCCTGTCGTCTTTTTCACATACACAAGTTCCATTGGTCACCTTTCGTATGAAATGATGTAATATTAATGATAATGCTGACACGTTTCGATTTTAAGAACGATCGTCAAACAAGTCATGTTGTAGGCTATTATTTCGTTTTCTTAGCAGGTGTTGATACTTGCAATATATACACAAATATTTATGTAAATTTTCTTCCTTCAAACTTTCAATATTTTTTGCCCTGTAATACCGGTAACAAGCCAACATGTTCAACTAATTGTGTTAGGATGACTGCTCAAATTCCAAATAATTTTCATTTCTCTCTTTGACCCGACAGGCGCTGCGTCAGCAGGGGAGATTCAGAACCTATACCAATTTGGCAAGATGGTCATGTGCCTGGGAAATCTTAACGTCCTGGAAGGGTTAGAATACAACGGCTATGGCTGTTATTGTGGCCGCGGCGGGAAGGGCACACCCTTGGACGACACTGACAGGTACGTAACACCAATGCTTAAAGTCAACCCTTTCAAGCTGATTTGTGCTAAGCTGTCTCTTTAAGGTTCATCCTCCTCCCCTCCCAAAAAGAGTTCTTTTAATCAAATGTTAAAAAGAGTGCTAATAGTTGTAATTTTCAGGGTAAGTCTCTGAATGGCATACTTGGCCGATTTAAAACAGGATTGCAATATTTCCATTCAATGTCCTTGTAGAGGATTTGAGGTTAATTCACTGGTTCAGTCAAAAACGTTATGTGTCGACCAGGTATCCACAAACTTTGGCATTACTGAAATACCCAGCGCCATTTGTAAAACAAGTCCATAAGTGCGAAGCTTTAAGTGAATAGAAAACCTGAATTAGCCACCACTGTATATGATACGGCCCTCTGAGCTCTGGACCCTTTTTATTAAATTACATTCAAATCCGTTTCTATTCAGGTGTTGTAAACAACACGACGAATGTTACGAGAGAGCAACGGATGAAATGGGCTGCTGGAGCATAGAAACGTATGCCACCACTTACGACTACACAAAATCCAAAGTTTCTGGCAAGTGTACCATCAAATGTAGTAAGTCATAATTATTAAGTTTGATCTATTCTTTACATTTGGATTCATACTTTGCTGCAATTGGATGCACGTACTTGGTCATGTAGTCACAACTGCGTCAATTCAAATAAATAATACTATCTTAATGAAAATGAATTTTAAAAACATTGAAGAGTGAAATAAGATATAAAAATTGATTCGCATAAAATTTCTTTCTATCAATGAATTTGAGTCTAAGCAGTAAGCTTGATGCGCCTGCATTGTCAAATTACCACAAGCTATTGGTCCAAAAGGTATATAACGGGCGCGCACCAGGTGTCAATCCAGTTCGTGAGTGTGACGTCAACCTTCGGGCAGCCACGCTCAAAAGCGAAGACTGTTTTCTCCACTTGGAGATTCTGATCACCGGGTCAGTTTACGGTCCACGTATGTTCATGCTCCTCATTTAGTTTACAGCCAGAAGCCAGTAAAATGACTTTTTGACTTGGACATGTGGATCCCAAAAGTAATTGATCAACATCGAGCTCAGGGTGAGAGTGTACGTGTATGCCATGCCCAAAATCCGAACATCTAGTTTTTGACCGCTGTCGGTCGTGTCGGACTCAGTGCAGAAATTTGAATCTGCATGAAAAACGAACTGCATTTCAGGCAAATTGCTTTTTGATCTTAAAGAAATGAACCAATGGATACAAACGATTCATCAGTCTTCCAGACAGTATCACCGAAGACCTGAGGGTGAAAATGACGAAATTGGGTCCCAATGAAAAACGAAGTGAATTAAAAAAAAAATTTCTACCTAGAAGTAATGAACTTCTTGATCACAAGAGTTAGTAGTCTTTCGCGTGACATCAAAGTTATTTGAGGGTATAAACATGGCAAAATTGTGAAAATTAGACACAAAGTTAGCAAAAAACCCAATATTTTTTTCATGAAGTGAAGCGACACGTGTGCGTCGGTTCGGGGTAAGCAAGCCCTGAGCCCACATTGGGTGAGATGTTATCCTCCAGAAAGAGAGAGCAGTCAATCAAAGTTAATGATACTTGATGGTGGGTTTATTGACTTTCAGCCGTAACAAAATCTCAGCTACACCAAAATTCAGCTGAGACAAAGTCCCAGCAGAAACAAATACCTGCTGTAGCAAATCCTGAGTAAAAATAACTTGCATTGCACAGTCATTATCTGTGATTAATACAATCATATATGATTCAAATTATAAATTACAAAGAAAATCACACCGTCATCCAGCACCTTGCCAACAATCCCTGGATTAATTAAATGTACTTGATGCGCTGCATGCGTTCAATGCTGTTCTGCAATATGACATTAAATTTTAGCATAAATAAAAACAACAATAATGACAGCACCAGAGGAGTAATTGTCTGCAAAGTAAAATGTAAACCCATAATGATCCAAATGTGTAACGTTATTTGTGCAGTTGTGTCGCCCATTGACAGCTTGGAAAGATTATAAAAGCACGCTCGCACAAACTGCAAGTCCTGGGTCAGGGGTCACAGCAGAAAAGTACAATGTACATGTACACAAGTTCATGCATCCATGGCACGTACACGCACCGGTCCACCCATGCCATACTACATGCACGTACATTGAAACGAGACAGGAAAGACGTGAGAAAAGGTTGCGTGACTGAAGTCACTAAGAGAAGCAAAATGTCCCCAATTTACACATAAAATAAATACATGGCGTTCGTGAAAAGGTCGCCAAGATGCCCAATGTCCCTCTACGAATAGCGGATATTTACCAGTTGGCCAAATCACTACCAGAACGCTGGAAAGCCGTGTGCTCAAGCCATGAACTCAGTGTTTCCCCTTGACATGTTCTGGTCAAGACACCAAGACTGGGCAAGTGCACTTAAGTAGGCGGAGTCCCACAGATTATTATCCATATTCATGAGTTCTCAACATCCATAATTATCCTTTGTCAAAAAATGGACATTTTCCCCTTCAGTTCGTTTCGGGAGTTCCAATTTCTTACCAGAAGTTATATATATCACCATTTGATAGATTCTTTGCAATTCATTCACACACGAGGTCTTCAAATAAATGGCAGGACAAATCCCTCAAGGGGTTACCACCGATATTTGTCGTCGACTAGAATATCAATTTTCAGGCCGACCATATGTTACTATTGCGCATGCGCGAAAACACAAACTAAATGCAGGCACAGTCTATGGGGACCGAACACACATCGGTCGTGCCTAACCTGTACGACTGTTTTATGGTAGCTAATACATCCCTCAGGTCAGCTTTAACTGCACTTCATTGCGCTGCTGTGAAAATACAAGTAATATGAGGTCGCTACCCAAACAGCCACGACCGTGCAGTCATTTCTGTAACTGAACAATGTGATCCAGTTCCTGGTAGCGAGCATATATGGCGTCCTTCAGGTGGCTGATCCTTCAAGAACTTTTACTCAGCAGTAGTTGGGGTCTGGCCAATGGTAGTTTACAGGTTTGTGATGTATGCCTGGAGTGAGAGCTAAAAAAATAAAACGTTATGACCATATTTGGTGATACGTGTCGATCTCTATCACTGCATCGTTGACACCAGGATTTAAACCACGCCCACTGCACATGCGCTGCATGTATAGAGTTATGGATGCATTGATCGCCGTTTACATGGAACCATAACCGGAAGTTAATGCACAACTTCAGCGACAATCCAATGGGAGCCTGCAAATGGTGACGCATCTGCCTGTGTCACTAACGAACCGGTGGGAGTTGTGCCATTGCAGTCATGGCTTCTAACTCTTACTGTGTTGCACTGTATACCACTGACACCAACTCTCTTGTGCTTTTTTATGTTGAGCGTAATCTTGTGATTAGTAGTAGTAGTAGTAGTATTAATGGTTTATTTCAAACACTGTGATTGTAGCTCGGAGGCTGAATTGCCACAGTAAACACATATTAACTGTTCAATAAATAAAACATTAAAGCATTAAACAGTTAAGGATGTGAAGTAGACGCATCTCATCTAAAATAAACACAAAACAACAAGCAGAAAATGAAAATCACTTAAAAAAATAAAACAGAAAATTGCACTGTTATGACCAATGCTCACAAAAACACAAATCAACTACAATCAACCCTTAACAGATCAACAATTCAGCAGACTTACATAATATGGTATGGGACTACTGTGACGTTTGGTCTTACATGCTAATGTGGACAGGTTTGTGGCATTTCTGAGTTGATATTGCACTTGACTATGTCTCGACTGTGGTAACCACGTATGGAATGTATTGGAGGACTTCAATTTGGCTGCAAAGTCTGAACAAAGGTCTTTTTGACGACTTTGAAGAGACACAAGATTGCATTTAGTCAGAGCTGATTCAAAGTCATATCATAAACATATTTCAGACTCAGAACCCTGTTATTAACAGTGTTCCCAGAATTGACAGTTCCATTGAATTTAGCCAAAAAACCTAGTGGGCCAACTTTTGTCCCTTGAGGTAGACCACCTTTCAAAACATTGAAGTCAGACAACACATTTTTGTACCTGACACAATCAGAGCGCCGAGTTAAGAAGTTACATATCCACGGGATTAAAGATGGGCGTGTGCCCATACGAAGTAGATCCTGAATGAGAACATTGTAATCAACATGGTCAAATGCCTTACTAAAATCTGTAATTACAAGGATCCTTACTATAACTTCTTACCGTGACGGATTCAGCATGAGAACAAAAATTGTCTACAAGCTTAACAAGATAATGAGTTGTTGATACCCCTTTTGTATAACCAAATTGGTTTCGATCTAAATTCATGTGAATATCTGACGTAACCCACTAAACAACAAAATGTTCGGCCACTTTAGCAAAATGGTTAGTAACGGCCGTAACTAGCCCTAACTTATTCCATGTGAGCGGATAACACTTTTTCGAAATAGGAACAATAATTGCCTTTTTCCACTGGTTTGGAAAAAGACTTTCCTGGTACGATGTATTAAAGATATTTGTGAGCGGCTTACTCAATTCATCGGCAAAATCAAAAATAACTGGTACTGGGATTCCCTTATGCGTACATTTGTCTGGGGATTTATTATTGATTTTTCAATATCTTTCAGCAAATTGACTCTGTACACGTTTTTGGAGGCACTGTTTTGGTAACTTAGCAAAATTCGATCGTCATCAAAGTTATACCAAGCAACCACCATGAAGCGAAAACAATACGTAAATATTCAGGTCGTGGTGACGTCATCAAGCAATTTATTATTAAATTTTGAATATTTAAATATTCCATTTAATTTATAAAAATCCATATAAAATCAACTGTGGCCTCCCGTAACATTCTGTTTGCAGCAAGTGCAAGGAGAAAATGTGGTCTTTAATTCATCTCGTGAGGGTCAAATCACGTGAGCCTTTCTTCCAGTCGGAACCAGAAGTGGTCTTATTGCTTAAAAGTGGTAATAGGTATCACGTTTTTTCAACGGTGTTAGTCTGTTGGGGTATGGTATTCTTCAAATCATCTACTGACGACGTCACCTAATTGTTGAGCGCCCTCTAGCGACAGGTTAAAAATTAAAAAAAAATGAATTTTGCATACATGTCTGTGGCGAAGTTTGTCTGAATCGTCTGGAAATTGATGTAGATAATCATCTTTATCCAGTTAACACGTGTGTGAATTGTGGGGCTGATGACGTCATCAGACTGGAAGTTACAATAACAACTTCTTTTATTTTCAAAATTTGGTAAAAAAAAATCAACTGTAAGAGATATAGACGTGAATTGTCCACGAAATGCTCCATGAGATGCATAACTGGTGCACTAATTCACGCACATGAAGCCCTGTCGACAAAAACCCCCTTACAATATAAATTGCCAGCTCAAAAATCCCATTCGCATACTGTGTCTAGGCTACTGTGTGCGTGGGGCATATTCTTGGGACTTGGCAAATTGCCGACATCGTGGTGGGGGAGAGCGGATCGTATTGTATGGAGCGCCAAAAGGGACAAATGTTTAAAATGTTTAATCTGTGCCTTTTCCGCAATAACTATAATGTTTGGTTTTGTATATTGTATTGTACATGTCTTATTGGGTTAAAACCTTGCAGGTAGTGAGGAAGGGAAGGTTCACAAACGGAAACTGATCTCACCTGATGACAATACCATCAGCAGACGAGTCAGGTGACATTAAAGATGCCTCCTTTAAAGTAGTATATCTCCTGAAGCGTATATCCAATTGGCTTCAAATCCTGCAGATATCTTGAAAAGGGAGTGCTTTAGAGGAATTTGGACATCATGTGATAATGACGTCATCAGAAGACAAGTTACGTGACATTAAATGTGCTCTCTTTACTGCCTTATATATCACGAAGTAGCTGTCCGAGCTGTCCTATCGGGTTCAAATCTTCCAGATGTCTTGAAGAGGTAGTTTTTAAAAGGAATGCTGACCTCCTGTGCTGATTACGTCATCAGGGGATAAGTCACGTGACGTTACATGTGCACTTCTTAGGGCATATGTCTGATAGGGTCCAAATCTTGCAGATATCTTGAAAATGGCGTGCTTGAGAGAAATATTCACCTCATGTGATGATTATGCTATCAGGAGACAAGCCACGTGACATTAAAGATGCACTCTTTACGGCCCTATATCTCCTGAAATACGTGCTGTATCTTGTTGAAACTTTGCAAAAGTCTCAAAACTTGAGAGAGAGGATTTATTAACGAAAAATGACGATGTTATGATGCCTGAGTTCAAATGTACAATCCAGTGTTGCCAAACAGAAAGATAAGCTTTCGTTTCTTCCCCGTCTTCTTCTGCGCAAAATCCCATTTAATATGTGGACGCTTTTTCTATACACGACTTTAATGCTTTACTAATTTGGATATTCAAACTTGTGCCAATGAAGACCCCTTATGCGTAGAGGTGTCTACAAGAATGACATCATGATGACGTCATCAAGTGATTTATTATTGATTTTACGTATTTAGTTTAGCCGATTGACCTTGTACACGTTTTCAAGACACAATTTTGGTTGCTTGGCGATTTTCATTGATCATCAAAGTTACAGCCCGCAAAGGCCATGATGCAAAATAAAAGCCTAATTTATGACGTCATGGTGACATCATCTCCTTATTTGATATTGATATTTGATTATTTTTTGTCCCATGCCAGCTGACATTAACGGTACACTCTTTAAGGCCCTACATCTCCTGATGTACATGTCAGATTGGGTTCAAATCTTGCAGATATTGTGAAAAGGGGGTGCTTTAGAGGAATATTGACCTCATGTGATGAAGATGTCAATAGGAGAATAGTCACGTGACATTAAACGTGTACTATTTAAGGCCCTATATTTCCCTAAGTGCATGTCATGATGGGTTCAAATCTTCCAGATATCTTGAAAAAGAAGAGCTTCAGAGATTTATTAACCTCATGTGATCATGATGTCCTATCAGGAGACAAGTCACGTGACCTAAAAAGTGCACTCAATAAGGCCTTTTATCTCCTGAAGCAAACGTCTGATCGTATTTAAATCTTGCAGATATCTCGAAAAGAGAGTGCGTTAGAGGAATATAGAAATTGTCTGATGATGACGTCATCAGGAGACAATTCCAGAGACTTTAAAGGTTTCTCTTTAAGGCCCTATATCTCCTGAAGTCAGTGTCTGATCGTGTTCACATATTGCAAATATCTTAAAAATGGGGTGCTTTAGAGGAATATTGACCTTATGTGATGATGACGTCATCAGGAGACAAGTCACGTGACTTTATAAGTGCACTACTCAAGGCTCTATACTTCCTGAAGTACATGATCTATCTGGTTGAAACCGTGCAAATAACTTAAAAGGAAGGTGTTTTACACAAAACATGACTTGATGTGATGATGACTAAGTTGTTCAAATGTACAAAGGAATGCAAAAAAAAACCCCTACGTTCTGTTGTCAAACAGATAGATAAGCTCTCGTTTCTTCTTCTTCTTCTGTTCAAAATCTCATTGAATTTGTGCACCTTTTCATACACATGACTTTAATGCTTTTACAACTTTGGATCTGCATCAAACTTGTACCGATGAAGGAACCCTATGCGTAGATGTGTCTAGAAGAATAACGTCATGAGGGCATTTTCAAGTGGTTCATTAATGATTTTGCAGATTTATCTAAGCCCGTTGACTTTCTACACGTTTACAAGGCACACTTTTGGTTGCTTGATTTTATATTAATTTTTGAATGTTTTGTACACTTTTTTTCAGGGGCCTGACTATGAAACTCTTATAAATGTCACTGGTGATATATTATATGTTCTTGCTTTAAACCACAGGCTAGAGAAGGTCCAAGAAGAAAATCATCGTAATGACGTCATCATATGCAACGTGAATTGGCATTAAATGTGTAAACTTCAAAGCCTTAAAGGCCAAGTCCTATCTGGTTGAGATTTTGCAGATAACCAGAAAGACAAGAGCTACAGACGAATGTTGAGGTCATGTGATGATGACGTTATCGTGGCGCAAGTCAAGCGAGGTTAAAGGTGCACTCTTTAAGGCCCTATATCTACTGACGTACATTTCCGATTGGGTTCAAATTTTGCATATATCTTGAAATGGGAGTGCTTCAGAGGAATATTGACATTATGTGATCATGACGTCATCAGGAGACAAGTCACGTGACATTAAAGGTGCGCTCTTTAAGGCCCTGTGTCTCGAAAGGACATAGAACAACGGAATGAAAGTTAGCAGATATTTGAAAGAAGACGTGTGATAAACGAAAATTGACTTCATGGGATGATGATGTCGTCAGTAGACGAGTCATGTGACATTAAAGGTGTATCCTTTAAAGCCTTATTTCTCCAAAAGTATATGTCCCAGCGGGATGAAATTTTGCAGATACGCAATCACAACGATGGCCTTTTCAATGAAAAGCAAAAAAGCCCATGTTCTGTTGCAAACAGACATAGAAGCTCTCTCTTTTTTTGGCCTTTTCGCAATTTTGCAAAGAAGGCATTACGTCTGTTCTTTTTTATTTACTTTTTCATACACATGACGCGATACCGACAAAAAAAAACCCTTAAAATATAAATTGCCTACTCCGAAATCCCATTTTGCATGCTGTGTATATGCTACTGTGTGTGTGTGGACACCAAATATCTGCCTGCAACATAGACTGCGCAGAGTGCGTAAGGCATATGCTCAGGACTTGGCAAAATGCCGACCACGTGCTGCCGACAGCAGATCGCATTGCATGGAACGCCAAAGGGACAAATGTTTAAGATATCTATAATCTGTGTTTTTTCCGTGGTAAGTATAATGTTTAGTATTAGATATTGTATTGTATATGTCTTATTAGGTTGAAACCTTGCGGGTAGTTAGGAAGTGGAGGTTTAGAAACGGAAATTGACCTCATGTGGTAGGCAATGCACTCAGCAGACGAGTCACGTGACATTAGAGGTGCACCATTTAAAGTACAATATCTCCAAAAATGTATATCCAATTTGGTTCAAATGTTGCAGATATCTTGAAAAGGGAGTGCTTTAGAGGAATTTTGATTTGACGTTATGTGATAATTACGTCATCAGGAGTCAAGTCACGTGACATTAAAGGTGCACTCTTTAAGGCCCCATATCTCCTGAAGTATATGTCTGATCGGGTTGAATCTTGCAGATATCTTGAAAAGGGAGTGCTTTAGAGGTATATTGACCTTATGTGATAATGACGTCATCAGGAGACAAGTCACGTGACATTAAGGGTGCACTCTTTAAGGCCCCATATCTCCTGAAGTACGTGTCTGATCGGTATCAAATCTTGCAGATATCTTGGAAAGGGAGTGTGTCACACCATGTGTCTGTGCTTCCCATGGAGGACGACGGTGAAGATGGAAGAAATAAATTGACTATTCGATAAAACGCAGGACCATTAATTTATGTTGACCATACTGGTATATCTATTTAATTATACAAAAAAAATAATCACAAAGATTACTGCTAGAAAAAAAATTAAAATTAACATTTGGTTAACTAGTATGACTGACTCTGGTGCCAAGTGACACGACACTAAGATTTCCACAACCAGTTTACTCTCTGGAAATAAGTGTCCCTGGCTATATGAAATTCTGAAGAAATATTCCCTGTCCAATAACTGTTGGCTCACTGGGCAGACCGGAATGCCAGAATGACGTACCCATCTGGACACTGTCCTTGCCCACAGGTGAATATGTGTAAGTTGGTAACCAGTTGACCGGGCTTGTCCAACAAAGACAGGTACTTATCACACACTGGATTGAAGACAGTTGGGTACAGTATGGTGTTGCTCCCGACTTACTTCACATCGGAAACAGGTTATCAAGAATATTTCAACACAAATCTACACAGGATATCTGACTCCCACGAGATGTGGTCCACCAAAGACCTGGAACCCAGTCTCCGGGTAGCTCCGCAGTGGGAAAAGCCCCATTAATACGATGCATAATTGTTTTGCGAAAATAAGCCCATATAGTTCGAGAGTGAAAATTACTTCCAATATTTGTACTTGTATCTCGATCCCTAGAGAGAAATACCCTTCATGAAAATTTATCAAATTACAAAATGCCAATGCCAATTTGACACTTATGATGTTTGTGACTTTAGTTACAAAAATATTCCTGGAAATTTGTCCCAGGCAATCCTGTTACTCTTAGTTACATATTAAACAAATTTTAAATAACTTAGAGTTTCTGTTAAAACTGGCTTCTTAGGTTGGGCCGCGCCCTGGTGTACTCAGTAACACACACAATTCCACACAGGAATATATGGTGACCCCACACCCTGAAGGCTTACACAGCAGTGCCTTGGGTATGCACAAGGCTCTTTTAACCAACCTTTTAAACAGAGTCGCTCAACCAAATCTGAATTTGCATAATATCATTTACATGTCTAAGATCTAATGTTTACTACGCTATTAGGGCAGACTAATTTCTCAAACGGGGGAGATAATTAACACACAGAAAAATGTACTAATAAATAAAATGTGGCAGTGAAATAAGTCAATTTCCTTCAATTGTGACAGAGTGCTTTGGATGAGTTTTGACTTCATGTGATGATGCCGTTTTCAGGAGAAAAGTCACGTGACATTAAAGCTACGCACTTCAAGGCCCTAGGTCGTGTCTGATGGGGTCCAAATCTTGCAAACTTCTTGAAAAGGGGGAGCTTTAGAGGTATTTTTACCTTGCCTGATGATGTCATCAGGACAAAAGTCACGTGACATTAAAGGTGCACTCTTTAAGGCCCTGTCTCTCCAAAAGGATATGGCCCAGCATGTTGAAAGTTAGCAGATATCTGGAAGGGGATGTGTGTGACGAAAATTGACCTCATGGGACGATGACGTCATCAGTAGACAATTCATGTGACATTAATGGTGTATCATTTAAAACCTTATTTCTCCAAAAGTGTATGTCTCAGCTGGTTGAAATTTTGCAGATATGCAATCAAGACGATGGCCTTTTCAATGAAAAGCGAGAAGCCCTATGTTCTGCTTCAAACAGACATAGAAGCTAACCTAGAAATAAACCTATTTACTTTGTGCAAGTTTTTTTCTCTACACGACTCTACCAAGTTTCCAACTTTG
>NW_019091362.1:5414642-5433520 GCF_001949145.1 Acanthaster planci
ATTTTTTTTTTTTTTTTGGCTTTTTCGCAATTTAGCGAAAAAGCCTTTGTAATCATCAGGATTGTTTTTTTTTTTGGGGGGGGGTGGCCGTAGACTTTTCACACGTTTATTCCTGCAGGACTTTTGCAATTAATCTTTGTCGCAAAGCATTCAAAATTGACCTAGGCATAGTCATTCTTGCATACATGTACGCTGAAGAGTGACGTCATGATGACGTCATCAAGTGATTTATTATTGATTTTTCAATATTTATACACGTTTTCGAGGCACTAATTTGGTACTTTAGTAATACTTGATTGTTGTCAAAATTACAGCAAGCACTGACTATAAAACAAAGATAATATTGACTGATAACTGTTCACTCACTGGGCAGACGGCAATGCCAGAATAACGTACCGATCTGGACACTGTCCTTGGCCACAGGTAAATATGTGTGAGTTGGTAACCAGTTGAACGGGCTTGTCCAACAAAGACAGGTACTTATCACACACCGGATTGAAGACAGTTGGGTCCAGTGTGGTATTGCTCCCGACTCACTTCACATCGGAAACAGGTTGTCAAGAATATTTCAACACGAGTCCACCAAAGACCAAGAACCCTGTCTTCGGGTAGCTCCTCAGCGGGAAAAGCCCTTTAAAACAAGGCATAATTCTTTTTCTAAAATAAGTCCACATCCAGTTCGGAAAATGAAAATTATTTCCAATCTCGATCCCTAGAGAGAAATACCCCTCATGAGAACTTATCAAATTACAAAATGCCAATCCCAATTTTACACTTATGATGTTTGTGACCTGCAAAAACATTCCAGGTAATTTGTCACAAGCTATCCTGTTAATACTCTTAGTTACATATTAAACAAAATAACTTACACTTTCTATTAAAACTGGCTTTTTAGGTTGGGCCACGCCCTGGTACACACAGAACCACACACAATTCCACACAGGAATATTTGGTGACTGCACACCCTGAAGGCTTATACAGCAGTGCCTTGGGTATGCACAAGGCTCTATATGTAGACCTTTTAAACAGAATCACTCAACCAAATCTGAATTTACATAATACTCATTTACATGTCTAAGATCTAACGCTTACTATGCTATTAGGGCAGACTAATTGCTCAAACAGGCGAAGATAATTAACACACAGAAAAATATACTAATAAATAAAACGTGGCAGTGAAATAAGTAAATTTCCTTCACTTGTGACAGAGTGCTTTGGATGAGTTTTGACTTAATGTGATGATGCCGTTTTCAGGAGAAACGTCATGTGACATTAAAACTGCACACTTCAAAGCCCTATATCTCCTGAGGTACGTGTCTGATGGGGCTCAAATCTTGCAGATTTCTTGAAACGGGAGTGCTTTAGAGGTATATTGAACTTACCTGATGATGACGTCATCAGGACAAAAGGCACGTGACATTATATGTGCACTCTTTAAGGCCCTGTATCTCCAAAAGGACACGGCCCAGCGTGTTGAAAGTTAGCAGATATCTGGATGGGGATGTGTGTGACGAAAATTGACCTCATGGGACGATGACGTCATCTGTAAACAAGTTATGTGACATTAATGGTGTATCATTTAAAACCTTATATCTTCAAAGGTGTATGTCCCAGCTGGATGAAATTTTGCAGATATGCAATCACAACAATGGCCTTTTCAATGAAAAGCGAAAAGCCCTATATTCTGTTGCAAACAGACATAGAAGCTCTCGTTTTTCTTCGTCTTCTGCGCAAAACCTTTTTGCACTTTTTGCACTTTTTTTCTCTACACGACTCTGCCAAGTTTCCAACTTTAGATCTTCATCAAACTTGTACCAATGAAGACCGTTATGCATAGATGGTCCTAGAAACAGGACGTCATGAGGATGTCATCAAACTATTTATTGTTGATTTTTCAGTATTTTTTTAAGCCCATTGACTTTTTACATGTTTTCAAGCAAACATTTTGGTTGTTCAGCAATATTCAAATGTCATCAAAGTTACACTGAGGAAAAACCTCGAAGCAAAGATAATTCTTAAATAATTTTGTCAAAAGGACGTCATCAAGTGATTTACGATTAATTTTTGAATACTTAAATATCATGTTAAATATTTTAAAATCAATATAAAAATCAACTATGGTTTCCCACAAAATTCTATTTGCCGCACGTGCCAAGGTTAAATTTGGTCTTCGTTTCATCTCGGGTGGGTCAAATCAAGAGACCCTTTGTTCCGGTAGAAACCGGAAGTAGGCTTATTGTTTAAAAGTCGCAATAGGTATCAGCTTGCTTTTAACGGCGTGAAGCGCATAAGTGGTGTACTTCTTCACACAGATGAAGCGCCGACAACGAAAACTCCCTTACAATATTTGCAATGCTGTGCATTGACTGCTGTGTACGTGGACGCGCAATATTTAGCTGATACGTGTGGCAGGCAGCGCACAGTGCTTAGGGCATATACTCTGGACCTGCCGACATGCCAAGCATGTGGTGCCGAGAGCAGATCACATGGTATGGACCGCCAAAACAGACAAATGTTTAAAATCTGTAATCTTTAACATTTAGAACGGATGATATACAAAAGAGAATAGTTACATGTTGTTACCAATAAGTAACAAATACATAAGTATCGTTCAAATCAAATTGAAATTGTACTCATGAACAAATCAAAGTATAATCTTTTCAAATATAAAACGCAAAAAAGCCGCTTTGCGTTGTTCTTGGACAATCAGCACGTCTAGTTCTTCCTCTTCTTGTGCTCAAAAGTCCATTTGTTTTGTACACTTTATTCTGTACACGACTTTAGTGCTTTTCCAGCCTTGGATCCTCATCAAACTTGTACCAATAAAGGACCATGATGCACAGATGGTCCTTGAAAATGACGTCATGATGACATCATCAAGTGATTTTATTTTAATTGATTTTTCAATTTTTTCTTAATCCCTTGGATTTGTACAAGTTTTCAAGGCAACATTTGACTGTTCAGAAATATTCAAATGTCATGAAATGAACACCAAGGAAAGACAACGAAGCAAAGATAGTACTAAAAATAATTACGTCACGATGACGTCATCAAGTGAGTTATTATTAAACTTTGAATGTTGTTAAAATCAACCGTAGCCTCCCGAAACACTCTTTTTGCGGCGAGTGGCAGAATAAAATTGGGTCTTCAATTCCTCTCATGTGGGTTAATTCACTTGACCCTTCCTTCCTGTCAAAATCAGAAGTGGGCTATTGGTTTACAGTGCTAATAGCAATGATAATATATCGCCGCGCAGCGGCGCAAGATGGATCACTGACCGCCAGAAAGTGTAATCGGCTACGTGATGCTGCGGCGGCCATTCGAGTAAGCAAAGTTTCCAAATGTTCCTGGATGTGTCAAAGCATGTGTCAGCAAGTGAGATTCGCCATCCTCTGTCCACTGTCCGGCACCTCAATGCAGCAATGGGCAGTGCAAAAGCCCAGAGTTGTCCTTTTTTCAGATTCCCCAAAATAAAGAGAGGTAATTTATGAATTATATTTAACATTTTGTTCCTTCTTTTTTTCCGCTCAAGCTGTTCATGTGTCACGGTTTTCTTCGTGTGTATTTAACACAGGCCAAGGCTAGGCCTAAGCTTGCTTAGCTCCATGCCCATGGTGCCGTTTTTGAAGCGTAAGAACAGCACAGTTTTTGTACCTGCATACTTAGACTTTGGTTTGGTAAGCCCAGGCTAAACTTAGGAAACTTAGTGCCAGCTTTGACTGGGGGACACATTATGACATTTGACAGCAACCAGTGTAAGATCATTCAGCCTCAGGTTAGTGTAGGCCCACTCACTATAATACAAGAACACAAACAGTTGTCAAGCACTAACGTTAATTTAACGTGGTGCAATAACATTGCCTTCACTGCAAATTCAATTAACCCCTGTCCAGCCTAAGCAATAAATTCAACTCGCATTTTTTTCAGAAAAATCTTCGTAAAAATTAAAAAGGCCAAACAATGTGATATGCTAATATGCCTTAAAAAAGGCATATTTTATTTTTCCTGCAATACATGTACAAGGATATTTACCAATAAAACACTGAAATTCAGAACTAGAACACAGATGAAAAATTTAAGACAAAATTTATTGTTCATGAGACCTGCCACTTGTATGTGTGTGTCACGCGTGAATTAATATTGGTTATACATGTAGTCCTACCTGTCATCTTTCCTTCTTTCGGTTTCAGTAAATTCCACTCTGTATATGTCTTCTTGGACTTAACACCACATAATAGATAACACTCTACACTATATTACGAATAATGTGAATGCAGCAAAAATAAAATAAGCAAGTTAAAGGCAATTTGGAAGTACATTTTCTGCTGTTTGTCAGAAATTGAACAACATCACTTCAGGACATAAAGCAGATTGTGTGAATTTTTAAATACAAGTGTGTTTGTTCAGTCTTAAGTAGTTAAACCATTTCAACCCAAAATTCACAAAAAACCTTGCAGGTTTACAATGTCAAAAACATTAAATCAAATAGGGGTAGTATACCATTAGCATACAAACAAATCTGTAATTAAAGTAACTACCGGATTTTTCATGAGACCTGCCACTTGTATTGCCCTATTCTGAAGGATGCAGAAATCTTGGAGGTGTCAGGCAGAAATGTTCTGCTAAGACCCAATGCCCTGTTGGATGATCCCTCACTCCTGTTTATACATAACAAGACCTATGACACATTTAAGTCAGACCTTGGATCCTTGATAGCACCCTCCGTGTGCTTCCAAGCTTTCTGTTCTGGGCGTGAAATGGTATTCCACAGAGTGTTTGATGCCCAGAATATGACAAGGAAGAGTACTTGACTTGACTTGAATTTGTGCAATCTTCATTAGTGTGCGAATTCACTTTTCTTTGGTGTACAAGAACACCTGTATGCATGATATCAAAGTAAAAAAATTGACTTGATGTTATGATGACGTCATCTTGTGACAAGTCACGTGACATTAAAGGTGATTCTTCCAAGTGCTATATCTTTTGAGGTGTATGTCTGATTTTGTTGAAACCTTGCTGATATCTTGGAAAGGACGTGCTTTATTCAAATATGGACCTCATGTGATAATGACTTTATCAGGTGATAAGTCATGCGACCCTAAAAACTTCACTGTTTAAAGCCCTCTATCTCCTGAAGTACAAAGAAGCGTTGTAGTCAAAGATGTACCTGGTGTGATGATTACGTCATCAGACGAAGAGTTAAATTATATTGTGCACGCACTCTTTAAATCATGTTATTTCCTGGAGTACATGCCTGATTGGGTTGAAACCTTGGACCCAAATGGTCATGATAAAATATTCATGCCCTCAGATTTGTGCAGTAGATTCGTTTTTCAAATTAACTAAAGGATGCGAAAAAGCCCTCTGTTGTTTTGGACAACAGACCGATGACCTCTTTTTTCTTCATCTTCCTCTTCTTCTGACCCAAATCCCCTTTGTTTTGCACACGTTTCTCCCACCATCGACTCAAGTCCCCTTTGCAACTTCGGATCTTCATCAAACTTCCATCAATGAAGAAACCCTTGTGTAAAAATGACGTCATCATTACGTCATTAAGTGATTTATCATTGAATTTTTGTACGTATTTAAAAGTACATTTCTTAGAGCCCTATATCTTGTAATGTACATGTCCCATTGGGTTGAAATTTGGTAGGTAGCGGGAAATGGAAGTGTTCAGACAAAGTGAAGTGGTGTAAAGGGTTTTATTCTCTATACCTTCTTAGGTCCAACAGGGTTTCTCGATTTCGTCATTATGACCTCAACGAATGCTAGAATTATTTGTTGTCAATATTTGTAGCTCTGGGGTTGATCTTTTAGCAAAATGTGAGAAATGGAAATGAGCTAGAATCTCAAATATACAATTAGTTTTCTTAATACATTTAATGGAAAATGCGAAAAGCCCTTTGCTCTTTCCTTAAGACAGACAAAACCTATATTTTGAGCTTTGTCTTTATACCCACATGTAAGGCCGTTAATGGCTCTCTCTGGCCATTTATATTTCAGGCGTAAACGTCCTACATTGAAGTGTGGCTGTGACTGCAACAGTGTAAAATAGAAATGTCAACAGAGAGCCATTCACAGCCCTACGTGTGGGGCTAGTTCCAGACATATTCACAAAAGTGCAAACGGGACAGAGTAACTGTCTAACTTGTCCAGATGCTAATATTCACTTTTGTTATGTTACAGAGAAAGAATCCGACTACTGGTGGTACACCATAAGAAAGAAATGCAAAGCCTTCATATGTGAATGCGACCGCATCGGAGCGCAGTGCTTTGCCGACAAGCGGTCTACCTTCAACCGAAGTCTCATCGGCTACACCAAGGACAAGTGTTAGTTGATTTGCACGCATTCTTGAAGTGTTGAAACTTTCATTTGGATTACCACAGTTTCAAGACTTTTGAACGTAGTAACAATTTTACAGACGCAAGGGTATATAGAGGACACGCAATGATATCAAGAAAAATATGTCTCAGTAATTCTACGCTCAATTCTGTTTTCTCGACAAACTGAAGCTCAATTGAAATTTTTTTTCTGAACGTTGGTGCATCTCGTGGGTTCGAAAAATATCTGAAACCAATTTTTAAAAAATGCAGCCATCAGGCTTGCATCTAACATATCAAACATTGTAATGGCGTTTTCTGCTTCAAAGTGAGCCAGGAATATTTGGGAAAGGAGAAACTGAAGTGATCCGGAAGTGACGTGCCCCTTTCCGTATGGGTTTCATATCTATTCGGAAAAAAATAAAAGCCAGGCCACTCATACACAAGGATGATAATGAATTACATGGGTTTGATCAAGAGCTGTTCAAATAAGACGTGAATGTAACGTAAGAATAAAATAGAGTTATATTGCGCACCAAAGAGTTGAGTATTAGATTTTGTTAATGTGCCGGAAGCAGTGGTTAATCGGTTAAATTAATGTGGCAAATCAAGTTTCTTGTGCACATTTCGTAAGAGCAGCCACTGAACAGGTCCATGGATGTTCAAACAAAAGTAATCGCCAGTGGTTTTTTATTTGCTCATTATTTTGCTTCTTGATATGGACAAATTTGACATCGGCCCTTTGCCGATAGCTAATGTCCACATAATTCCCTATTGGGTATATGACACATACTTTTTCATGATGAAGTTTCACAGGGTGATGTAGGTGAGCCATTTGAGCGAGACTGTTTGTCACATTCAGATCAATAATTTATCGTTTTCAGTCTATAACCAGGACGAGTACTTTTTAAAATGACCTTGATCGTTTGCCTGTCGGTGCAGATGCCTTATTGGGTACCTTAGGTTCCTTATTAATGACAGCCCTCCTGCCACTTTGACACCAGCACAATGCCAACCATTGATAAAATCACAGCATCAGACATTGTAATTGATTACGTATGGGGGCCCCGTGCACCCCCCTCAACTTAACGACATCAATATTCTTAGGTGCATTTTAAGGTCCTGTACCACCTCTTAGATGTTAACATTGGAAAAAAAACAATACTCTGAGGATATCCAAGATGGCTGCCAAAATGGACCCCAAACATGGTCCAAAATGGGAAAGGCCTTATATCAGCAAGTTATACCCAGAATCACAAATAAATTTTTATTTACATGTTCTGTGCTCTCAAAAACTGATTTTTGGTGATCTTCGTTTGCCACTATGCTTCACATTCAAGATAGGGAATGTAAGGATCACCAACATGGACGCCAATGATAAATCCATAAATTTCAGCCATAATTGTGGTAAGTTATCCATTTAACACACATTAAAGAATTTGGTGCATGTTTTCCATCCTTATTTGTTGTTTGCATCCTTTGTTTTCCTACCATTGATCACATTGAAAATGGCTTCCAGTATGGCTCCCAAGTAGCAGATTTGAAAAAAGCAGTGCCTCTTCCTTTCGGACCAGAATGTACCTCGTGAGTAATTGGGAAATGTATGTGAATGGTGAGATAATTCTGACTAGTTTCAAATGAAAATTGTGGTCCAATAACAAGTAAGATTTGAAGCTTTGCATGGTGGGTGAAACATGAGAAATGGGTTTGCGGGTACACCATGGAATCAATCTCTTTTGGACGAGGTGTGATTCTTAAAAGAACCGGTAAGTATAAATTTGACGTTTCGGCCAGTGTGCTCTGGCTGTTCTCAGGAGAGTGTGCCGGACTGGAGTGGATAGCTGGTTATAAAGGTAATCCGGAAGCGGTGGAGCGTGGAACTGTGTGCTCTGGCTGTCCTCAGGAGAGTGTGCCGGACTGGAGTGGATAGCTGATTATAAAGGTAGTCCGGAAGCGGTGGAGCGTGGAACAGGATCCGCGGGTTCGGGTAGAGAAGACCCTAACGCCTTTTCGGCTTCGGGTAGAGAAGACCCTAACACCTGGGTATGGGGCATCGGTTTCGGGTATAGAGGACCCTGCTGCCAGGGAGTGGGTGTCTGCTTCGGTGCTAGTAGGGGGCGCCGGATGTCGCTGAGCTTGAAACCTGGTGTACGGTGTTATGGCGGAAAATCTCATTCTCATCAAACCCATTTCTCAGGTCCAATAACAGTTGTAAATCAAAATTAAATAAAGAGAAATTATGAACAAAACGTAATTTGAAAAACTTTGAATATTCACTTGGTGGGATGAAAAAAATTAAAATTTAAAATCCATTTTGATTTGAGGTATGTCCCACTTCTATGACAGAAATTGAGCGGACAAAATGTCTAAACTTAGTAAATCGTCGAACAAGAACAAGGTCAGCCGTTTGACACCACCATCTTCACCCAGCTCTGGTTCAAACATCATCTGTGGATAGCAACAAACAACGCCAACACGCCTCCAGTGACCAAGATTCTATTCTTCATTCACTGGACCAGCCCTCCCCGGAAACACCTATCAACACAGAACGAGTCTTTCACCGCATAACTGACACGTCCAATGGGTAAAGAATCTGGCATAAAAAGTCCGAACCGGCTGGTCTCTGTCAAGAACCACACCACCCAACAAACACATCTCCTATCAAAGGCAATCGCGACCAAAACACCGCCAAACTACGTTGAGATTTGGGTACGTCCACCTTAGCCCCATTCTTCATTCTTCGAACGGTCGAGGAAACTATATTAACGAACGGCGAAACCTATTCGATTACTCCACTCGTCAAGAGGAGTGAAGATAGAGGAAGCACCCTTACCAAAAATTCTGAAGACCATCACATCCTCCAAAGAGATATTTCCAGCCACTCCTACCATACATAATTTAAATTGAGGAATATCACAAAGAAAACCCTGATGTGTTCCTTACTATCATTTCACATGTCTTAATTGAGGAATACAACCACATACCCATGAACAATATTCCTTTTCACTCCCAAACAAAGTCAAAGCAGTGACCATGAGAAAACTAAATGAAAGCTAAATAGACTCTGCCCCCTTTTTTTGTTCTTTTAATTACAACAACACAACTTACATCAAGTAAATGCTATTGAGCTCAACCCAAAAAGGATACGATCATATGGTAAAAAATTTACATGAGATACCTGGCATCAACTGCAATCAGAACCCTGTTTTCAATCTGAATCAGTTTTTCAGTTATGTTCAGTTCACTGGTTCATTTCCACTGCATGGGGTGGAGCCTCCCTCTAGCAAGGAGCAGCCAATACAGAACCTCAGACCGTCCACACCTGTCTGGCAGTTGCTGAGTATACAAAGAACAGTCCACTGTGTGCATGTACATACTGTACAAGCAGTGCTTGCACATGCATATGTAGTTTTGGCACGGTACATCAACAGTCACCACTCAGGCTGGATGCGCTGCCTCACTGGTGAAATCCAAAGCTGGACGCAGCACACACCAACAGCAGTGACGTCTACCGGGAGGTAAAAGTTGAAAAGCCTGGGGCTGAGGGCCAAATAAAACATACACTGTATCCATGTACATGTAATGATATACACATGCCCTCTTCCCAAAGATCAACAAACTGATGAAGTAATTATACTCCAATAGATCAACATATTATATGTAGTGACATTACATACACATGTACTGAAATTATGAAACTAGCAGTACACCTGCAATTTAGAAGGACCAACTAAGTAACAGCTATAAACACATAGCCATGCCTTTTCACATGCATCATGGTCAGTGACTCCTTAATATGTATGCATGACCCTTAAATCTTTCTCAGTGGGGATTGACATGACATCTCTCCTTAAAATACACTTAAAGAACACACTTATAACATGAACAAGAATAACTCGTGCAACATGTCATCCAACTACTGTACCAAAAAACCCTTATCAATCTATATAGGCCAAATCGCTTAACAATTACAAAGCTTTATATATGTTTGTCATGTTTTGGCTAAGCCTCTTTCATGTACACATGGTCCCGATATGCATTGGAAGATATGCTTTACGTTAGCCCCCGGAACTATAACACACTCAGACCAATTGGCTTCCCAGGAAGGTATTTTTAATCATATTTTCTAATAATTATAAACTCACCTTAGAGCCAATGATCACATGAAAAGAATCAATATAGTTTGCTGGATAAATTGAAGATTACGCCATTATAACACATGCTGATTTGGGATCAGTATTTGTATATTTTTGTCAGAACTGTCGCAAAACATCAGGAACATGGCGGTCATTGTACGCGTTAATGTGAAGTGCAATGCATGGCTATTGTAATATCGCAGGAGGGCGCACTAACACAGCACATTGGGCTACATAAACAATGAAGAGAAGACGCATTCAACGGAAAAAGAACAGTTTCTTTACAACATGCACAAAAGCCAAGACTACCAAATCCAACCGGGTACATTTATTAGCGGAACAATATGACACATGTATGACCGACCTATCCGAAGCGGCACTAACACAAACCGAAAAGACCACTTGAGGCAAAGGTTTCAACTTTATACCCAACCCCACTAAACCAAACCGCACCAATCGAAGACTAAGTATTGCATTCCAAATGCACAAAAAAGATCTAAAATCCATCCTTTCAAACTTCCATAAGCCCAGCATCCAAAATCAACACGTAGTGCAACACTAGAAGAACACTTGGAAGCCACCAAATTCATGCCAAACACTAAAGCTAATAAATAATACAAAGGATACAGCGAACCGCACAAACCATATCAAACCAGTCTTCGTTACCACCTACAACCCAACCAGATGTTTTCCACTGTGATCCATATCAAACAATAAATAGACATGGGCACATTATTCAAAGCAATGCTATATCCTCGGAAATCCTTCCGAAACCTCCATTCATTGCTTTCAGGAAAGCCCAAACATCCTAGAAAAACTAGTGAGAGCTTAACTACCACTGAACATAACAGAGCCCAACCCAATCCCCACAGGCTCGGGCTTCTTTGAACGGCCAAAACAAAACGCAACACTCAATGTACTGCTCTCCCTCGCTGAAAAACAAACCGAAATCCACGGGCTGGCTATAACAACAATAAATGCGTATTTTTGGCACACAAACTCTGTCCCCAACCACCTGTGAGTTCGTACGATTGCGTCTCTGGAATCACCCATAATGCAACTGATGAGTCCCATACGAAGGAACGAAAGCATGCTATTGTTACCTTGAGGATTTGAAAAACAGTCCTCTACTCGCACCAGTCAACCAACAAATAAATTGAACAATTGGTAAAATTCTTATCTTCGCTCATAATCAAATTCTCGGACATAAAAGGGCAGTTTTTTACATACTCCAACCAGGAGTTATTGCAAGTCACCAGAGACGAATCGTCAGTGAATGGGAAAGTACCATCATCTTTTCACACTACAATACTTCAACAAATAATCTCTCTAAATAGGAACAGAACTTTTTTAATTTATTTAGAAATAAAACTAGTTTTCTTTTACTTGATTTGGAAGTTACCCCTCGGTAGAGGGAGCGGCCTCTTTTGGCGAGTCCATTGGAGCTAATTAACATTTAATTTCTTTTTAAGTCCAAATTCCACGACTACTTATCATATCCTACCCCCGAACATGCTGAAAAACCTGCTTTAGTCATTTTACAGCCACGGCCTCCCCTAGCAAGAAAAAAATGCAAAAAAAATCCAGACGGCCTTGAGCCAGCCTCCAGGCAATTCCCGTAGGATTGTGTGCTAAATTGTTCCTTTGTGCACATTCTAATGGGTTGTTTACAAAACGGTGTTTGGGGCAGGCAGTGGAATGTTCTTTATCAGTGACAGCTGTCTGGAACTTGTCAGAGGCCTCTTTCGGCTGTCTTTGAAGTGTTATTTTTGTTGGGCCGTTGTGGTGGTGGTATGGTTTGGCTGGCGCGTGGCAAGCCCCCCCCCCCTTTCAAATCAGCGATGTCAGCGATCAACTATTACGAAGTTACCAAAATTGTGGCTTAAAAACTTGTACAAAGTCAATTGGCCGTAAAGTTGTTTGCAGAAACACTGTTCCTTTAAGTCCATGTCACGTGATTTGCTCTTAAACTGAACAAATGTTAGGAAATATTATTTCAAATTCAGACTTTTAGGTATATTTCAGATCGAATGACACAGCGTAAAGTACCCGATTACTCTTTCGTTCTTGTAGTAATCATGAGCCGAAGTAAGAACTACTCGTTCACTAGTGTTAATTAGAAAAAACGTGTACAAACCTATGGGGAACAATTAAATATTCAAAAACTAATATAAAAAGTGATGCCGTCATCATAACGTCATCCATTTGCAGTAAATCTTGTATCAGGGTTTTTGTTTGCCCACACTTTGGCAACGATCAAACATCTTGAAGTTACCAAAATTGTCGTCCAAAAACACATACAAAATCAATGGGCCATAAACTCATTTGCTGAAACACTGCTCCTTTAAGTTTAAGTCGCGTGATTTGTGCTTAAACTCAACAACTTTTTATGAAATATTACTTCACATTTGGACTCTTAGGCATATTTCAAATCATGTTAATTAATAACGCACTGTAAAGTACCCGGTTTCTCTTTCGTTCTTGTAGTAATCTTGAGCCGAAGTAAAGGATTACTCGTTCACTTTTGTTAATTAGAAACACGTGTACAAAACATGCAGGGAAAATAAAAAATTCAAAAATCCATTGAAAAATAAGGCAATGACGTCACCGTGACGTCATAAATTAAGCATTCATTTTTAATCTTAGTCTTCACGGGCTGTAACTTTGATGACGATTGAGGATCGCAAAGTAACCCAAATTGTGCCTTGAAAACGTGTACAAAGTCAATGGGCTTATATAACTGTAAAAATCAATACTAAATCACCTGATGGCGTCATCATGACCATTTATGCAAAAGGATTCTTCATTGGTATTAGTTTGATGAATATCCAAAGTTGCAAAAGCACTGAAGTGGCGGTGACAAAAAGTGTACAAAAGAAACGGGCTTTTGAGCAGAAGAAAAAACAAAAACTAGAGGAATTGCGTCTGTCTCAAGGACAGAATACGGGGCTTTTCGCCTTTTTGTGTGAAGGAAAGTGCTTTGTTGGCACAGCTCAAAATGTTTCAGAATGTTCATATTCATACACTTGACCATAACCTGCAAAACATGCAACCTAATTTAACTGAAAGTTTGTTGTTTTCTTTTTCCTTTGTAATTAATTAGCTGTCTTTTTCCATTTCTTATTTTACATAGCGCTTCTCTTGCTCTTGCTTTGATTTACGATATCACCAATCTTTGTTTTGTTAACATTTAATGTATTCATCGTTTTGTTTTAACATTCATCCCACGTGTATGTCTTAGTCCGAGTGTTTTTCTGTCAATGTATTAGTTTGTCGATTGATCTCGTTTTGTTTTGTCAGGGCATCTTATATATAGATAGATAGATATAGCTTCCAGCTTCTTAAGATGCCCCATATTGCTATCTTCATTCCATCTATGTATATATCCCTCTCAAGTTTCCTCTGTGTGTATGTACTAGTAATATTGTTCTAAATATATCTCCTGATAATTATTTTTCTCTGTGTGTATATGATAGTAATATTTTTCTAAATTTATCTTCTGATAATTAATTTATATTATTTTTCTATATGGCGTTATGGAAATAAATGTTGTTGTTGTTGTTGACTTGTCTCCTGATGACGTCATTATCACATAACGTCGAAATTCCTGTAAAGCACTCCCTTTCAAGATATCTGCATGATTTGAACGAAATTGGATATGCACTTCAGGAGATATAGTATTTTAATTGAGGCACCATTTAATGTCACGTGACTCGTCTGCTGTTGGTATTGTAATCACGTGAGGTCAATTTTCATTTGTAAACCTTCCCTTCCTAACTACCTGCAAGGTTTCAACCCAATAAGATATGTACAATACAATAAATAATACAACAATACGTTCCAGTACAATGCAATCTGCTGTCGGCAGCAACAGGTTGGCATTTTCCAAGTCCCCAGTATATGCCCTACGCACTGTGCGCCGCCTATGCTGCAGGCAGATATTGGGCGTCCACACAGTAGCATATGCACAGCATGCAAATTGGATTTTCGAGTTGGCAATTTATATTTTAGGGGTTTTTGTCGACGGCACTTCACGTGTGTGGAAAGGTGTACCAGTTATGCATTTCATGCTGCTGACTTCAATGTTTTGGCTGTCATCTCATGCACAAATCACGCTTATATGTCTTACGGTTGATTTCTTTACCGAATTTTGAAGAATAAAAGAAGTTTTAATTGTAACTTCCGGTCTGATAACGTCATCAGCCCCAAACTTCACACACGTGTTGACAGGGTAAAGATGATCATCTACACCAATTTTCAGGCGATTTGGACAAACTTCGCCACGGTCATCTATTCAAAAATCTTTTTTTTTTTTAATTTTTAGCCTGTCGCTAGAGGGGGCTTGATAATTAGGTGATGTCATCAGTAGATGATCTGAAGAATACATTACCCCGACATACTAACACAGTTGAAAACAACTTGATACCTATTACCATATTTAAATAATAGACCAATTCCGGAAGGGTCACGTGATATGACCCACACGAGATGAATTCAAGACCACATTTTACCCTGCTACTTGCTGCAAACAGAATGTTGCGGTAAGTCACGGTTGATTTTGTATGGATTTTCATAAATTTAACGGATAATTTAAATATTCAATATTTAATAATAAATCACTTGATGACGTCATCATGACATAAATATTTCAGTATTATCTTCGTTTTATAGTCAGTGCATGCTGTAGCTTTGACGACGATCAACGATTATTAAAGTACCGAAATAGTGCCTCAAAAACGTGTACAAAGTGAATGGGCTAAATAAATATTTAAAAAATCAATAATAAATCACTTGATGACGTCATCATGACGTCATGTTTCGGTATACGTATATGCAATAATGACTATGCCTGTGCAAACTTGGAATGCTTTGTGACAAAGATTAATGGCAAAAGTCCTGCACAGAAAAAACGTGTGCAAAGTCTACGGGCTTTGGGCCCAAAAAGAAGACCCCCCCAAAAAAATCCTGAAAATTGCGAAAAAGCCAACAAGTGCAAAACATTGAGTTCCCAATAGCGTTGCCTGCGTGGTGACGATTAGGGGGAAAGCGTGTTACACTGGAAGTAAAGACCATAACCACCAGTATAACTGCAAATTACAACCATCATCACATTTGGTTTTTCAATATCATAAATGTTGGCCGAATAATTTTAAATCCTCTTTCCCAGCTACTTACAGCGCCCTCATCTCACCCTAGGGTAGCAAAACAAATATGCACTATTACAAATCAGACGGTGAAAAATCATGACAAAATCAATCAAAAAGATGGCATCGTTGGTAGTACTTCTAACAAAGGGAAAGGTTTCTTTAGTTAAAAAGTGTCTGTTTAATAAAACGTTTCTTGTAATAGTTTCCTTTTTTA
Source organism: Acanthaster planci (assembly GCF_001949145.1). The sequence continues at coordinate 5,430,461 of NW_019091362.1, forward strand.
CACTGTATATTTTCTGCACTTCTTGAAGACATAGGATGTGTTTTCAATTTTCATCCAGTCGTTCCAGAGCTTATACAAATCTTTGACAAAGTTCTGCATTATTTTTGTTTTCAATTTTCAAATATTAGGCCTATGCATCGAATGGATATTATACTTTTATCGTACTGAATTAAAAGGTCTTTTACAGAGAGATCCGTGTTTTGGATGAAAATTCCAACGAACTGCACTGCTTTTTTGCTGCATCAGTTGTAAACAAAATAACGTTGTTTTCTTCACTGTCGTATATTTATCAAAGTCTACCCGCTTTTATGCCCTATTTATCCGGTCCGCCCCCGAAATTGGAAACTTCCGATAATTACAGCAGTAAAGTTGACTGTTTTTGTAATTGGACGCATCTTCTTAGAATTTAGCTCAACAAAATTCCATTAGCCGTTAACCTATATTGCATCCTTGTTTTCTATGAAAAGAATTGAGGGTTAAAAAGCTTAGGCCGGAATTAAATTTCAGATTAAAACTGATCGAAATCAATCCAGTTTACGTTGAATAAGTCCATGCTATTTTCGTTTCGTGCGAAAGTTCTTACTGCTGCTGGTATATGTGTTTTTGAGAGTTTTTATTGTATAGAAATTGGTTTGTTTTACGGTCACTTCAATGGCTAAAAATTGGAAGAGAATAACGGTATGTGAAAGTATGTAAATACTGTAGTCACTACTAGGGGTTAACCACTGACTCCAATCGTTTCCATGAGACAGGAAGCAAGTTTCCAGGAGCGGACGGGTCCTTTTCAGCCTTTGGCATCCAAACATCGGCCTTGTACCTGCACTGACCTGGCTTCCTCTAATCTTCACCATGAAGACTTTTCTTCTCCTGGCGATGGCAGTTTCGCTAACGAGTAAGTTGAACCTTTTTTTCATCTCTCCGTGATTTCTTTCAAAAACATAGGACGGCGTAATTACACCTTCAAGAGTGCATGAATTTCTAAGAATTCTCAGACCAGATTGACCGAGAATGCGTGTCACGAAGGGTTTGAATCTTTCTTCCTGGCCAAAATCACCCGTCAAAGGGTAAACATGACCAAAGGCAGAGTTTTGTTGGACCAGAAAAAGGCGATTTTATGACCTCCCCCAACAAAAAGGGTCAGGCCTCAACAAAGGACCGGTATCCGCGGTAAATCTGAACTTTGGGGGGTTAATGTGGAAGCATGAACTTCACCGTCAACGTTAGACTGATGAAGAAATGAATTTTTGTTCGTTTTTGTTTTTGTAGTCATCATTTTGTCCTGAACCACGTGGTACCCATAAACTCATTCCGTACGATTGTCGTTCAATGCCTTTTATATTACAATTCGTTCAACAAAACCGGTTTTACAAAATCGTTGGTGAAGAAGCTTGATTTCTCAGTTAATGCGTTTTTCGTCCACTTGTTATGACAGGCACTGCAACAACAGGAGAAATTAGGAACGTGTATCAGTTCGGCAAATTCGTTATGTGCCTAGGAGATCTCTCCTTGTCACAGGCTTGGGAGTACAACGGCTACGGCTGTCACTGTGGCCTTGGAGGGAGTGGCACACCGCTAGACGACACTGACAGGTTAGTATGGCGATCATTAAGTTGAATTTGCAGAAAACGTAACTTGATTTGCAAGTAGATTCAGTGGTAGCAAAATTTTTTTCTAACTTCAAACGAAAATGGAATAGGAAGCCTGCAATCCATTAAATTTTGAACAAATTATTTCTGGGCCGATCTTGTTGTATTATTTTGTGTGGGTTTACTAACAGTAGTGATGTAAAATATTGCACTTTTCTCGCTATAATTCGAAATGCTACAATTTGAGCTTGTCCGGTTAATCAGAGGTACAGTATGCATTTCAAATAATTCCGTCCTTTATCTCTGCAGTTGATAATTGTTTATATTATATAAGAGTTAAAACGGTATAAATCATTTCCTCGCAAATCGTAGTAAAGAAACGAATAAATCCGGAATCTCTACAATAAACGCTGTACTGTGCAGTCACTAGGATGTGTGCACTCTGCACGTTACTGAAACCTAGAAACCTTACCCGCTACCATTCTTCTATTATAACCCAGGTTAAATTTAATACCGGTAACACAGCTTTATTTCCTTGTACTGTAAAAACTTGCCATCGATTTAGTGGATCATAATGACGACAATGCTGTTAATCAAAGTGTTAAACTGTATGAACATACCATGCTCAAAAATGACAATTAAATTAATTCAAAGCCGAATAATTTTTCTCTTTATTTTCAACCATTTTTTTTCTAAGGACTTGGGTCCCAGTGGGATCTCAGACCTTCTGTCCTATTATATTTTTTCCTTTTTTCGGATAATTTTGACTAGTTACCGAAATCCCAATAAATGGGTACACAGAATTCACGAACACGTATACAATAAGAGCATTGATAGTGCTTGGAAAAATCGTCTCAATTGATCTTGCACAGAATCATTGTCAGCAACTAAGCGCAATAATAAAGACTGTTTCATATTGTTAAGGCGAATGTAAAAGCAAAGCATATTATCTTAAATCACAAAAGCTTTGCAGCCAAATTTGGCTGTATAGTTTAAACGTCGTATCCGAATTTTTTCAGCGCGAATATTGATTTTACGTCGCTAATTCGCGTTTTTGAGTTCGCAAAAGTTCGCTGCAAAGCTCTCACGTCACTTCAATTCCACTTGGCTTTCACATTCGCCTATCGTATGAGTTGGCCTTTAATTCGGTATACTAAAGTTACCCCATACACTTTACATGATGCATTCCTCGACAGATGCTGCGTTGATCATGACAACTGTTACAAGAGAGCTGTGGACAAGGGCAAGTGCTATACGTGGGAAACCTACACCCTTCCTTATAAGTACAAGAAATACAGGAAGTCTGGGCGCTGTGGCATCAAATGCAGTAAGACATATATTTACAGATTTTGATCATGTGAACGGTTTGATACTGTGCAGTTTTATTTCACGTGGCAAATTACTCAGTGTTTATGGTTGGCGCACATTGAATTGATACTAACAGTCGATTCGTAAAGGGGTCACATGTCCTCAA
>NW_019091362.1:5434037-5468537 GCF_001949145.1 Acanthaster planci
TCAACGTAACGTGGATGTACACTGTTCCTGCTACGAGTCCCCTTGGCTCCTGAAGGTTTACACCAAAGAGGTGATATATGATGTAGCTTGGGACTTTTAGATGGCATTAAGATTGACGATATTAGCCTATCGACAGGTGAGGGAAATTTAAATCTTATACGGGGAAGCACAAGATCAAACAGATGGATGTATCATTTGCGGGTACATTTGTGAACTGGCGTTACGTAGACTGGTCGTCCAGTGCACACCTTGGGTTAAAGCTGTATATAAAATCCTCCTTCGCTTGCTGCCTACAAAGGCAACCGTGTTTACCTTGGATTGTATTGACGACAATGGAAAGTTCAGGTTTGGTTACTGTATATCTTGCAGAAATCTTCGAGACATATCATGCTAAGTTCGGACATTATAAACAATGCTTGCAGGTTGTTTCTTTCTTTTCCAAGTTCACACTTGTGAATTGCAGCCCCATTTACTAATGAGTGATTACAAAGCAATCTATAATACATGAAGAACATTTTGTTCTAATTCTTTATAAAAACGCAGCAGTCCGAACTTATTTTGTGCATCGTTTTTTATTGAGATTATAGATATCAACCAAACCAATGCCGAAACTGAGTTTAAGAAAGACTTATACACTAAATCTATTTCCAAAGGGAAATGCTGATTTTTAATTATGGGTTTTGCCCACTGCTATATCTGACACGGACCCTCCAGCCAATTCCGGCGAGCTCGGTGGCCGAGTGTTAACATATCTGCACTAGTAAGCAGGAGATCACGGGTTCGAGTAGGCCTAAGCGTTGAATTTTTTTAGCTCCCGGACATCGACGAGCACGAGCTGTTATGAAAATGCGCCGAGTTAAAGGCATCACCCATAATTAAAATCATATTAAATCCGCTTGATCAAGAAAATTTTATGAAAGAGCACGTTTCTTTCTTTCTCGTTTATTTTGGGTCTTGTTTGGTTATTTTTTCTGCAGAGAAAAGATCCCAATACGGTTGGCTTTCCCTAAGAAAAGCATGCAGGGTCTTCATCTGTAACTGCGATCGCAAGGCAGCGAAATGTTTCGCCGACAAGCGGTCCACCTTCAACCGCGGTTACGTAAACTATGACAAGAGCACCTGCTAGACAATACGCTGGCTGATACCTGACTTGTACACCGTAGATGACCAAGGATGGACAAATATCCGAAGTAGTGAATTAACTTAATGACTAAATTAACTAGAAAATATGACTTGCTTAAAAAATTTCACAATTTTGACATATAGTACTTTAGTGTTATGGGGTCTTGTCCTCCTAATCAGCAACTAGACCCCCAACAAATTGTAACAAAAGATTTTTCAGCAGAATATAGTTCTATCCAATGAGTGGCATGCACAAAGTTTATCAAATTCCGACCACTGGAAGGAGTTTTATTGGGGGGGGGCTTTTAAAGTGGTCAGAATTTGATAGACTTTCTGCCTGTCGCTCATCACATCAAGTAGGGCTGAAATCCGTTGAAAAACCTTTTGTTAGAATTTGTTGGGGATGAGGGTACTTTTTCACTTCAATCTACCCGATATAAACACCAAAAAGGGGAAACAACTCACAGGATCTACAACGATAAACAAAGTTTCTTTAATTCGCTCAAAATCTAGCGTACAGCTTTCCGCACTGCGGTCAGAACCACAACTACACCGTTCCGACTCTGCTCCAAAACAGATTGTAAATAATCCCCGCCCGTGAACTTTGCCAAACCCTTCCTGCGCCTGCCAAAACCGGATCCGCCGGCGCCTGAGGCTGTTCTAGTGGTAACAAAATATATATTAACGGTCGGTTACAGTACGTTCATAAACGATTTGGCGATATTTCATTTCCGAAAATTGTCATTACAGATTTACACACGAGACAAATTGAAAATATTTCTGGCTATGGCTAATATGTATAGCGATTTTAACCGCCATTTGCAACAATCAATCTGAATTGTGGCAAAAAGATGTCGAGCTCTCTGACATTTTGTGTTTGTCGTCCTTAGGCCCTAAATTCCAAACACGCATGCTGAGTTTGCAGCTCATCATTTACGAAGATTGAATAGGGCCTAGAACCTGAAAGTAAAAGGTCACGGAGCAAGCTTTAGGAACCCTCGCGCGGTCCGCCCAAGGGATTTTACATTGGGTCGTCCTATATATCACGTTGGATAATTTTTGGAAGAATATTTTCTAATCAAAACCCACCCAGCAAAACACTTATGTTTTCCTGAAGTAATATTTAGGAAAAGCCATGGGTTAAAACGAATTTAATTAACGACCTTTCACGTCCGACGATATCGTACCCAGGTTTCCTTGTCGTGCACGTTTGTTTTCACTCCTAGTGCTTACGTAAAAACGAGATCATACAATTTTCAAAGATTTGCCTACCTGCTGACGATGGTTCCAGATTTCGTTGAATTGAAACGCAGTTGTTGCCAGTAAAGGTTACGTCAATTCAACGAAATCTGGAAGCCATCGTCAGCAGGTAGGCAAATCTTTGGAACATTGTACAATCTGGGTACCTATAGGTTTCATTGTTCGTGCACGTTTGTTTTCACTCCTAGAGCTTACGTGAAAACGAGATTGTACAATGTTTCAAAGATTTGCCTACCTGCTGACGATAGCTTCCAGATTTCGTTGAATTGACGTAATGCAGTTGTTGGCAGTAACATTTAAATAAAGTATTAGAATATTTCGTGAAGGTGTATTATTCCTTTAACCTTATTACCTTATAAATTAGAAAATTCCATAAAATATTTTAATCTGTTTTTATTTCGGTTCTTATCAACGGACTACCATACTAAATTCAAACCGTAAATGTTCAACTACGTACAAGATCGCTGAATTGGACTGTTCTTCACTTTCGGAAGTGATTGGTCCATTTTTGGCATGGTATTTCTCTTTTTAGGTCAGCTAATTTCTTCAGTTTCTGCAAATTGACATCCTAGCAAATATTTTCCAAAGGCCTTTTCCGAGTTGGATTTTTAAACAAGCAACTGAACAAAAAAAAATAGGACGAATTCTAAAATGTTTGAACGTTATTTTTCCTATTCATTTGTTCCTAAAGCATGCCACCAGAGGTCAACTTTCAGGCTTTAGTAGAAAAGACGGATCTTAGGTTAATAATTTTAGGGGGTAAAGGTACATAGCAATAAAGAAATTCACAGTGGCTTGCAATAATTTGGATTGTAAATTTTGATTCTCATTTCTGAATTCGTGCACACGAATGCACCTGGCATTGAGAACCTCCGATGTTCACAAAAACTTCTAGCAGGCTCCTTGCAACACTAGAAAGAAAAACAGGCCTTTTGCACCCCATCACTGCTACATGCATCTCCATACTTAATATATACCCTTTTTATAACGGTGAGAACCCTGATAACACAACTTGGCTGCATGGAAAAGGCATGATATAAAGATTGGCCTATAAAACATAAGACCACAGCAAAAAACTCGACTTCGCGACTGCGTTAAAATTTACATCATCTAGCTTCCTTTTTCTACCTGTCTTCAGCGCAGTTGTCCCGAGTACTAAAGACTATTAACCATGGGCGTAAGTCCCAGGTTGGTTGGGGTACATTCCCCACACTCACTTTTTTGTTGTGAGAGAATGTTTTGAAGCTCACAACAACTAAAGTATTCAATATCACTCAAAAGGGAAACTATTTAAAAAGTCATAAAAAATCCATTCTGATTTTACGTAAATATAATACATATTTATACGTTCATTTACATCATGAACATAGTTTCGTAATTATGGTGTTGAGCCCCCCTCCGCTTTTCAAATTTCAATCACCGGCCTAGTCCCCCTTCCCTTAAATCCCTAGCCCCTATTTCCGGCACAAATTTACGCCACTGCTACTAGTGCTAGATAGACCAAATGCTGTATATGTGTAACCCTATTTCCTCTGAGCTTTCAGCATTTTAGGGGGTATTTATAGCTGTTCCTGAGATCTTCATATTTTTTCCAAAAACACACAAACATTTCTTCCAATTTTCCTTTCCTGGCACTTATTTCCTAAACAAGCTTATTCCACGCGATTTGAACGGGTCCACCATCACCGTATTTACACACATCATAAAATGTAGTATCATTAACATAATTTCACCTCTAGTAAAGGAGAATAAAAATCAGTAACCACAATGATGAAAAAAATAAGAAGCCCATAAAAGCTTTGTGCCTGGTGGTACGGCATTATGTAGCCAAGCATGCTGACATTGCCTGGCTGGGTTTAATTCTTTGTTTTATTCCACAAACAAAAGCTTCTAATCCTAGTATCCTTTGACTTCAGGATTGATTCTTAAATTTTATCAGGAGCTCTGACTCTGGTAAGCGACAGTCAAAACTTCCCTCACCTATTAATTTTTCCCTATCAGTTTGATAATACAACTGTCCAAATTAAGGTAAATTAAATTAATAATTCCAATAACATTTTCCAATAATTTCAATTTTCATTAGATTTAGTTATGTTTAATACAATCTAGTAGGTAAAAACTGAATAAAGATTGCTACTGACATCAAAGCACGAGAGGAAGTCCTCCTTTATATCAGGCAAACTAAAAACGAAAGTCGTCGGGACCATCCAGAAGAAGCCGGTTTTCATGATGTCACACAAGGCTCTGCTATCATATGAGTGTTTATCTGGGCAAACGCCCCACGTGCGTGAGCGCTGTGCAAGCTCGCACTTACCCATGAAGAGATCGGAAAGTGAGAGCGACTTGGCATTGGTCTTCCATCGACAATGTTGATCAACATTGGATTGTACGATAAGGATGAACCGTCCCAAGTTGAACCGGAGTAAGGTTTTGATGAATTTCAGGCACATGGTCTCGGTCTTTGGCCGAGAATAACATGCAACTTATTCTATAACCAGTTGTTTTCTCAGTTCTTGTGTGTAAAAACCCTTGTGATCGCCACAAGGTCAAGAAACTCTTGGGGGGACGAGAGAATTATGACATCATCAAATCGCTAGACTTGTTTGCTGCCCTCATCAAAGCTATTTTGTTTTAATACTGTGAATATTCTTGCGGTGGAACTAAACTCCCAGTGTTACCTTTTTTATCTATAAATGCAAAGAGAAACTGCCTCTTTAATCATGATATGGGTAATAAAGACAAATTCCCTTTAAAGTGGGAGATTGTCCCAAGCATGGCCAGAAATCACGTGGTGCGTTCGTTCTACCAAAGGTTAACATGATTTAATCCAGATCCTGTGACTTCTATATAACTTTATCCCTGCACGATGCTACTTTAAGAGGGGGTGTCAATCATGGGCTGATCCGGGAAGTTACTGAAACAGGGCGGGCAAACCTCCACTCCCATATGTTTGTGCATAAAATGCTGCTCCCACAGAATCCCTACTGCCACTTGTCTGCTATATATTTGTGACGAAACTACTCTCTCCCCTCTTTTGAAAGTGGACCAGGCCACTGAGTCAATGGCTCTTATTTTCAGCGTGTCTGGAGCCTTCTGGCCGACTGGCGCCGACAGCAGATAGTTTACTGACTTCGAGTGAAATAGAGCTAAGACCCCCCCCCCCTTGGAATCTGGTGTTGGCCGTGTGGAAAGAATTCAGTGAATTCTTTTGTTTTATTCAGAAAGCTAGCGGGAGAATGTGATTTGTGTGTCCTATGTAATAATATTATTTGACCGTAATAGGGACAAACGATCACAGGCATGTAAAAACTGAAAACGTGCCACGTTATGTTAAAGCAATGTTATTGATCTGAGTTGCATTATTGTATGCACGTCGTGGGAAAGATTGTCTATGCACATCAGGTTTACCATTTACAAACCCAACCTACAAAATTATAGCAAAAACTTGCGGAAAGATACGAGGACATTTCTTTTCAATTGATGATGAAAGGTTTGATTCAGGAATGTCTACAAGATCAGTAGATTTCCATTTTCTGGGTACACCCTTACTACTGATGAATTAAGTATTACACAAATGGCTTTAACAAGGAAGCGGGTATGGTCAAGTTTGGCTTTCTTACGGATTGCTACTATCGCCAGTTGTTTAAAAAATGTGACACATGGTTGAAACACATGGTTGAAATGGTCAATCTTAGCAATGATCATTGTGATGATGACGCAAAACTCTGCCAGGGCACGTAGAAATGTGATTAAACATTAGCTCATGCTTAGTTCTTAATTTGTTATTTAAGAACCGATGACGATTGGGCACCCGATCCGACTACCCACCGCTACTTCTAAGTAGGGTTGCACACCAAATAAGCCATTCTATGAGTAGGTCGGTATCATAGGATCGTAGCATGGACTTCGCCCGCCACCCTTGTAAGCTGGACCAGTTTAGCTCTTGCACCGCAGCAGTGGCTCTCTGTTGTGTTTCAAGGGGGCACTTTTCATGCCATGCTTACAAGCTTGGCGAATGTAGTCCTGCTACGATTCTATGATGCCGACCTACTCATGGCATGGTGCAAACCCTACTTATAAGAGGCGGTGGGTAGTAAGATCGGATGGATTGGGTAAAATCGAAGCGCAAACTATTTGCAGATTGGTGCTGACAACTTAACCAGTAAACAAATATGATAACAATGAAAATGATGACAGAAATACGCTTTTAATGTTCCAGCGAAGCACTAGTTGTGTCTGTAGTATTAGCTCGGAACGATCAAAGATGCATTAACAAATATTACACAAATGGATGTACAAAACACTGATATTACAATGCAGTGCCTGCTTTGTAAGCTCAGTGTGGTTTTGTCGTGCCATTGCGCTACACCAAGATTCCCTGGTGCGAATTTATGGGCTCAAAAGAAGTTCCTGCTGTCTGCCTAACTGGCCAAAAAGAAACGAAAACACGTTTACTGCTCCTTTATAATAATGGGAGTAATTTTTCCTCAGCTATGAGTATTAATTCACATATTTTTTCCCTCTTCATACCCGCTAATTCCCTGGCCTTTTGGAAGTTCTCGAGAGCATGGTTGAAAAGAGCAGTTGAGGCAACTTCGAGCAACTGGTCGTTTTTTCTGGTACCTGGGATGTATTCTGTATGAAAGTTACCAGTGATATTCACCCAATGGTCAGCGAATGGTCGTCGATCGAGCGTGCCCGCCACCGTTCTAAAATGTTAGAGCAGTTGCACCGTAGGCTAACATGTGTGAAAAAAAAACGCATTTAAACATCCAGCCCTGAACAACACAGCCAGGGCTCAATACATCCATCATAAAATATGCACGCCAGTGAAGTGTTATTATTACAGTCAATGTCTTACTTTTTAGTGAAATGAATTTTTAACCTCCATTTTCGATGACTGCCAGTATATGTAAAAACGCCATATGGAGCCCGAGGTAAAAGGTCACGCAGCAAGCTTTTGAAACCCTCGTGCGGTCCGCCTATGGGGATTTTATATTGGGTCGTCCTATAACGTTCGATAATTTTGGAAGAATAATTTCTAAAAATGAAACCACCCCACGAAACAGTCATATCAGAATTTTTCCTTTGTCCTCTTTGAGTAACTTTTGGAAAAATTAACCTGGATATTGATAAAACTATATATACCGCATTACCGTTCCTATGTCTCTTTGTTCGTTCATGCTTGTTTTCATTCCCGTGCTCAAGTGAAAACGAGGTTGTACAACACTGCAAAGGTTTACTTACGTTCAGTGGTTGGGTTCTAGATTCAGTCGAGTTGACATGACGCAGTTCTTGTCAGCAAAGGTTAGATTAACCTTATCAGATCAGATTAACCCCTCCAATGTTGCGTTAACGGCTGGTGCGCATCCATGGCGATCCACTTAAACATTGGAATGGGGGGTGGGGGAAATGGGGGGTGGTTGAAGGTGGGTGCAATCTAAACTACCCAAGTCTACGTTAATGCACACTGTGAAATGTTTCAAAGCATGGTATTATAGGCACATTGGTTTCTGGCAATTCTTACAAATCACAGGAGTCTGTTTACGTTGGGTTCTCGTAATGCAAACAACCCAGTTTTGATTTTGGCCTTGCCTACTTCTTCCGGGATGATGTCCACTTGAAAGAAGTGCAGTTTCAGGGGCAGGTGGTGTTGAGTTGCTCGTCCTGCAGGCGGACAACAGTTCATCGATGACCTGGAACCGGAAATCCAAGCTAGTGAGTCGACGCTTTGTAAGGATGCTGTTGTACACGATGGTAGCATTAACCAAACAGATATCAAACATGTCAGGGATCTATGACGATGCATGTAGTACTGACACATTTGTGATGCTAAGTCACTTCCGCCCATTTACTTATTATATAATCGTTGACGACAGCAGGTCTTTGGATTGTACGACGTCTGGTGGAACTTTTTTGCAACGAATGTCTTTAGTGTCACTTTTGCAGTCGCCATAATTAGTCAGAACTGTTACACATTTTGGGGGCGTCCAGGCAAACAACACAAAGTTGCCCTGCTTTAGAGAAAAAAAACTGGGGTGGATCATGTCGGTTCATGGAGACCTTCTTAGGGTTTGCACTGTCTGTAATTCATTGTATGGTATAGTGCACAGTTCCACGAGCTCCAAAGCCTAGCTGGGACCACTTGTGCACAAGAGTGGGGCTAGCGAACCAATTGTCCATAAAAACAACATGGCCTTTGTTTTCCAATCTTTTCAGTAAGTCAGTGACAATTTGGCTTGATGCTGTAAGGTTGGGTTGATGGTTGACTTTAGCGTACGCAACAGAGTGCGAGATGATTTGGAAAAAACATTTCAAGCCATGTTTGGCCGAATTGCGTGGTACTGTTTAAATCGAGTCGACCATTAAACATTATGATAGTCTCATCCGGTGAGAGGTTTCGTCTGGGCTTATAGATCCTACGAAACAACAGAACTACAGTGTCCAGTAGCGGACCAACTTTAGACAGCTTGTCACGGGGAGAGTCGTCTGCTGTGTTGTCGGCAAGGTGGAGAAATCGAAGGATTGCCAGCAATCGGGCGCGAGACATTGCCGACAGATACAAAGGACTTCGAAGAACTTCGCACCTGGACCAGTACATTGCGTAGCTAGGCCTTTTGTTGATGCCCATCGGGTGCAGCAGTGCGACAAAGGCCCTCATTTCAGGAACATCGGATCTGCAGATAGCGTCTGATCTGCTTATCGGATGGTCTCCCTTACCAGCAATTGCAAACTGCTTCACAGAAGAAGAGTTGAAATATCTATAGGGGTGACAGATGACTAAAATTCTGGCTACACCCAGTCGGTCCAGAGAAGTTCACAGGTTGTGGATTTTGGTAAGTGGTGGTTGCTTGCCATCCAGTCCTGCGTTATTGAAGAATAATATTAGGACTAATAAGAACAATATTTACAAAGTGTTAACAACTTTGTTTTATTCAGCTGTTTATTGAAGAGGTGATACATCGGGCTTCCCTAATTTGGGATGGACTGAAATGCCTATTCACACACACTGCCTGTAAACTAAATCTTGATTCACCACTCCTTTAGTCATATACACGCACACTCTCAAAGTGGTATTCTGCCAAAGAAAGCGTGTTCTATTTTCCGTACGATATGTCAGTTAATTGAGGGTGATCTTTTAATTTCTGCTGGGACACCATGACAAGTTAATCTGTATTGAGACGGCACAGTACATTTACGGGTTTAAACAAAAAAGATTGGAATCCTTCTTTTTCCTTGATTAGCAATTAGGATTCGTGACACATTTGGGACATCAGGAAAAGTATGGCGAGCCTGCTAATGGTTAGAAAATGCAAAACATTGTAATGGTTATGATATGAATGACTGATACTAGACTGTCTAGTTGCAAGGCTGTACATTTGTACATGCCTTAGGCCTACCTGAAGTTCGGCTCGGGGATGCCTAGTGGCTTTGATGTGGTGAAGGGTGTGTTTGCAACTAATTCATCATAACTGCCTTCTGATGAGAACGAGGAGGAAGTTGCATCCGAGAGTATTTTAGAGCCACGATCTGCTAAAATTTCTTCGACAATGTCCGCAGCCCCGGCCATTTCGCCTCTTGCGGTTTTTGTAGGGACGCATCAAGCGCGTCTCCAAGCCATATCGTCCAATCAGAACGCTTGAGACGATGTCAAACGGGCGAGAGTGCTATGTACATTCCTGTTGCTGGCATTTTGGTCTGTGTTGCAAAGAGGAACGTTGGTAACGTAGTGACACTGAAATGGTGGGACACAAAGGTTCTTTGGTAAAGAACACGCATGCTACTTTGAGCCCAGCTGACACGTCTGGGGCTGAAAGGGTTTAACATCAGAATTTTTCTTAAAAGTCGGACATTGTTTTAAATTTATTTCCTTATAAATGAAAAAAAAGTTTAAAATATTTTGATTTGTTTTTATTTGGCTATTTAATGCGCAGTTGGAAAGGGCTGACACGATTTGTGCACTCTGATTGTTCAACACGTTGCAAACTGTTGGTGGCACACCATAATGAAACAGATTCCCATGATGACCTCACCGTGAGCACCAAGGCTGGAAATATCCTCAGCAAGGGTAGCAAAGGCTACCGCGCGAGGTATTACTAAAATGACATTTGTGATATTGTATATCTCCACATCAAACGAAGTGAAGATATCAATTTTCACACAGTTGAAGTTATAGACTCGTTTAGAGTTAAACCCCTGATACAACTCCAAGCTCGAACAAAAGATATGCTTTACCACCAGATATCAAAACAGTAACTTTTTTAATTAGGTTTTTAAAGGAGGTAGGCCTATGGGCGTAATCTTTACTCCTTATTACAGCCAAAGAACTTTTTTATGTTTCATATTTAACCATATTCTCGCTTTTTCTTCTGCTTTTATTGATAACATGAGATCAAAATAATTTCATTAGAGACTTGCAGTTCTAAACAAACGTGTAAAAACTGGATTCTGTTGCCGATTTTATTTGAACTTTTGCATTACATCATTCAATAAATTGGGGATAATTATCTACTTGGTACTGTTTTGCTTCTCTTCTTTATTTCGAGGCTGTATTGTAATGTTTATTTCTACAGCAAAACTGTTTAATTGCAAGCCTCGCATCGCGAGACAGATTACCAACTTCGAAGTTTTTTGAAAGAACAAGCAGCTAGCAGTTACCCTATACTTCAGTATTTCAACCGTCATGTTTTCCTGGCGTGTACAGTTGCTGTGGCGAGTATGTTTGCAGCCTATTCACGTTGCGTTATTTGTGGGTGTATCTTCTATTACTTTTTGCACATTAGTTTCCAAATATAACAACTTTATGTATCATATACTCAACCATACGCAAACTTTACGCACTGCCGTATCCATCCACCATGGAATAGTTTGAAACTTTGATAAGTCTCTACGATTGTCTCTGCTGTCACCTCAACTTATATTGAATCATGCCTAGTAAGACTGCTGTTCACCCAATTTGAAACTTCAGGTTTTGGCTAAAGGAACGGGACGAAGCAGAATTAATCGCTACAGACATCGTCATTTTAACACCGGCGCTCTTTTGAGCACTTCATATGTGAATTCCCGGCACATTCAGATATTCATGCCGATCGTCAGACAAAACATGTTGTCTACTATTCGAAGATTTTTTTCAAAAGGAAGTGTTTTAGTAATATTTAGCTCAACAATATTAATCATTCATTCAAATTTTAATAACTTGCAGGGTTTGTAAATGTTAAAGTTTAAGTTTATATAAACGGCTACACTTAATGTATCAGGTTACAAAGGTTTTGCTTCCTGATTGTATGACTAATTCTTGCTCTTTGGCCTGACAGACGCTGCATTAACAGGGGAGATTCAGAACGTGTACAAGATGATCACGTTCCTGGGAGATCTAGGCTACTCGGAATGGTTAGAATACAACGGCTATGGTTGCTACTGTGGTTACGGAGGAAAAAGCGCACCGCTGGACGACACTAACGAGTAATACCACAGCTTCTAATCAACCCTTTCAAGCTGGTTCGTGCTAAGCCTACTCTACAAGGCTTATTCCAAAAAAGTGCTAATATCTTTCATTTTTTCTGGTAAATTCCTGAATGACATATCTTACATAAAATTTGGCATATGAAGAAGAGAGTGTAATACTTCCAAAGCAAATCTTGCCCATCACTAAAGGTGGTTTGAAGTTTATTCACTGGTTCAGTGAATATTGCTTTGTGTCAGGTATGCACAAACTCTTGCTCTACTGAAATGACCAGCATACTTTGCACTAAATGTACATAGGCAGGATACTTAATACCTATAAGACAGCAAATACTGCAAGACATACTGTCCTCTAATTATTAAGTCAATAAAAAAACTTAATTCTTCTACACTATGAATTATACAGCCGTATGAGCTCCGAACTTTTCCATTTCTCTATTTATTCAGTTGCTGCAAACAACACGACGACCGTACTGCTACGGGAGAGATGTTTTGGAAGACGTCGGGCGCCGGACCGCAGAAACTTACGCCGTCATTACGACTACGAGTAACGAATCGGACAATAAGCATCACATCAATTTCTAGAATTACTAGCATCCTCCCAGGCACATCAGATCTTTACTCGGGACAAAGAGAAGTGCCACATTGTGATGCTGTTAGACAATTCAACTGCAGTAGCTTACATCAAGCACAAAGGGGGACACACGCCTCACCGCTGTACCTTGCAACAGAAATGTAGAAGTGGTGCATGGAACTCGAAATCACACTCGCAGCATACCACATTCCACGCACAGAAAACCTCATTACGGATTCCTAATCACGACTGTTTGTAGACAGACACAAATGATATATACACAAATAATGGTGCTGAGCACTCACGTTCTTCAAGTATGCACGAGGCTAGAGCTCTATCCGACAACCGACTTGTTTACCTCAAGGATAAATTATCAGGGGGCAGTAGCGATAAACATGTTTTCAATATCATGGATGAGAGAACAAACATATACGTTTCCACCCTTTTGTGTCTTAGCACAAGTGTTGGGAAAAGTAGAAGTAAATCAGGCAACAGTCCTTGTAATAGCACCAACATCGACAACTCAAGCTTTGTACCCATTCGTTATTGCTCAAGTTAGCCATGGCACAACCAATTCTCCTCCCGCACCAGGAGAACATTGTCACGTAGCCTCTTTCGGGTCAACCACATCCCCTGAGCAATTCCCTACACATGTCAGCATGGTTACTTTGAGGAGGCAGTTCGAAGCCACAGATTTTTCGTCAGAGGTCGTTCAGGTCATGCTTTACAGTTACAGCGAGTCAACACCCAAACAGTATGAGTCTGCATGGACAGCTTGGTGTAGCTGGTGTCATAGAAGGGGTCGTATGATCCTGTTTTTCACCTACAAATGAAATAATGGAATCCCCGGTGGCTTGTGGGAAAGATGAAAGTCTAAGTTACAGGACATTAAGGTCTAGATGGAGGTGTCCTAGTCAGTCAATTTCCAGAATTAAAATATGCAAGCTTTTTTTTTCAATTTTAAGAGACCAAAGTATGCTCTTACTTGGGATAAGGAGCCAGTAGTCATATTACATTCGAAGTCTGCAACCTGGAGCTCAGTTGTCTGTGAAGATGCTAACCCTTAACACTGTCTTTCTTTTGGGATTAGTTACCTTAGGAAGGGTTTTGTCTCTTGAGAACATTAGCATAAGGAACTTGGTAGTAGCGTATAGCTGTCTGAAGTTTGTACCGTCCAGATTACATAAGCAGCATAGGCCAGGCCACGATATCAAGGGAGTTCACTGAAGCCTTTAAGTATGCGCATATTTATCCAGTGCAATATCAGTAGTACACTAAAGTGCATGCCGTGGTTCTGAGACCCAGCTATTTATCAGTCATCAGAAACCTAATCAGAAAGGTAGTTTCCTCAATAATAGTCATCGAATGGTGGAAATACTTGGCTCAGCGGGTGTTGATGCAGAGTATTTCAAAGCTCATTAAACAGGAAGAGCAGCAGCCTTTTGTTCCCATAACTAGGAGTTGCCCAGTAGCAGTTTGATCGGCTGAGTCAACTTTCAGTAGATTTTATCATCAGCCCGCTGTAACCTCCACAGTTGCAAGTTGTCCAGTATTTGCCAAACACTTCCCTAGTTTAGTCTGTGTTTTGTTCATCTGTTGGTTTGTTCATTAAATTGCCTGCATCTCGATTATATTGTTATTTATTTGCCTTGATCCGTACTTACCTGCTCTGTTTGCTTGTTTCCATTCTTGTCTGCTCCTAAGCTTGCTTGCTTCCTTTATTGCCCGTATAACCGTGTAATCTTCCCTTAATTTTAGGAATGACTGTTCGACTCAACTTCAAGAAACTGCTAAATGTCGGCTTCATCATTCCGCTTACAAGCTTTCATTCTTTTTGTAGAATGCATTTTAGTAGTAAGTAACTCTTCATATAGTTTAGTGACTTTAAGCCCTGGAAGCTTCAACTTCAAGCTTGTACAGAACTTCACATCTGCTCTCTCACCAGATATCAAAGCAAAAAATTCTTTTCAATTCAGTTTTAATTAAAAGGCGTATATGAATCAATTTCAGGAAGCAATGTATACTTTGCAGTGCCACCAAAGTCCGACATGATGGATTAAGATAATAAAAAGCACTTTTTTTGTTTTATATCCAACCATATCCTTCTTCCATGGGAAAACATTTTGTCAGTAGTCAGCTGTCGATACATATTGATTGGTTTTTGTTCTGCTTAAACTGATAGCATAAGATCAGGAACAGGATAGACTTGAAATTGGATGCAACCGTGGAAAAACTAGGTTCTGTTGCCGATTTCATTGGAGTTTGTTATTAAATCTTGTTTTGTTTCAGCTTAACTGCTTCATTGTTTGTTACCGGTATTTCTATAGGCTTTGAATACATGTGGAAAACCCATGGAGGAAAAAAGTATAAATGCAAGTCTTGTATCGATAGACAAATCACCGACTTCGAAGCTTTTCATGCAACAAGCAACCAGCAATTGAAGCTAACTCTCTATTTCGACCATCATCTGCAATCCTTCGTTATGAAGTTTCTTGTTTTTCTGGCGTCTACAGTTGCTCTAGCGAGTAAGTTTGTAGCCAATAGCTCATTACCGCTGTATCAGTTGACGGTGCATGTTAATTAATACGGGAATAAATATTTGTACGTTTGAGACCAGATCAGGAGAATGGACGCGACTAAATATAATGCCCGACCCACAGGCGAGGGCATTCTTTCTCCTGATCTGACGGTATCAAAAGTTAGTTGAAGACCGACAAAGTGCATATTTATCTCATTCATCAATGCCGTTTTAGTCAGTGAGTGGAAAGTAGTCAATATGCGATAAATATTCAAGGTTTTGTTCCAGGATCTACTTACATTTTACGGTATTGATCCTCGTGCGAGTTGTCCAGAAGAACCTCTTTAAATGGACCTGGCGAGCGCACGGTAGGTTCTGCTAGCCGTAGCGCACACAGACTCTCAGAAATGGATTAAAACCACTGATGTCCAGTATAAAGAATGGATAAAACATATCTTCCGAAACTCGTACCGCGTATACGTGTTTTCAGGAGGGTAAATAACGAGTGTTGCATTTTTTGCGTGCACTTTCAAACAAACTTTTTCAAAAACTGGTTAAAGTTATTGCACTTCAGTCGTCGGATTTCGAAGAGAGCTGAATTCTGCTCCCGGAGTGGATACTGTTGGAAAGAATAATGGTCTGGATTTGCACAGCAGTAAATTGCCAGAGATCGGTGGTAAATCAAGCTTGGTAAATCAAGGAGCAGCTTTTCAGAAAGTTTCTTTTTAATGCTTGACTGTAGGCCTAAATAGTTAATGACAGTCTGTCTAGCCCATCGGGCTTTGTATGTGATACTTCACCATATCAAAGTTGGGATCGTTTGAAAGTGAATGATCCATTTGTCGTTTATTTTCTCCAAAGTTCCCCGGACAATTCTCCAAGAAAACCATGATTTGTATTTTTAGATCTGAAGACGCACCCGAATTGTGTGGTAGACGATGTGATATGAGTGACAGAATTCTTCAACAGGGCAGAGATGATACCAAAGCGAGAAACAGGGAGCTGACGTTTCGGAAGTAAAAAACAAGGAAATTCAAAGTCAACGCTATGAAAGAAACATTGTCTAAATTATAAAAATTAATCGTTCTAACTTCTCAGTTAAAACTGATTTTGTCATCCCAGAAAGTAGTTGTTAAATGTAAATCTTTGTCAAGTTTCGACCTCGGGTTTTTTAATATGATCTACGGTAAAAAAAAACGGCCGTAGTTATAGTTAAGCTGTTTATTTATAGCTGTGCTCATTTGTGCTTGGTACATTTATTCAATATATCAATGAACTTCAGTACAATGTCTCCTGTAAGTGTATAATATTAAAATTAAGACTTCACTTCATTTTGTTGTTAAAATTTTTAGTTTTGACTCAACGAAATCAGACGGGAAACACGTGGACAGTTTGGACATCACATTTACTGGCACAACCTATTGTGGGTCTTGGTGGATTTTCAAATTTGTACACACTGAACAAATATTGCCCAAGCAAGACCGTAGATAGTCTTGGTTGCAAGACTTTCCATTTGTTCCACGACTCGAACCATCACACGTAATACACTGTACATACGCGTATGTATATGTACAGGGCGCATTACCTCACGAATCTTCAGCACAGGAAGGTCTTGGATATTTTATAATGTCTTGGGCGGCAACAGATATGGTAATAAAGAAAGATATGCATTATTTATATTACATGACTTATGATCATTGGAAGTTATGACTCTCAACATACTTCGTGTTTACAAACTACGTTTTCCAATTTAAACATAGATTAACATCAGAGTGGACGGGTGTTTACCGATGCCCACAGCTAAGCATTCACTACAGCCAAAATGTTGCCATGAGCGCATTTAAGAAAAGAAATTGAGCCATTTTTAATTTTTGGCATGTTGCACCACGGTACGGTCACGATGTATGATGTCCCTGCTCGCTTGAGCACTGCAAATTTGGTCTATTATTTCCCCAACCTGGAAACTTATCGGGTAAATGATAGACGAATAGGTGAATATGAAAAGTTGTTACAAAAAATAATCTATTGGCGTATCTTAAAGGTATGTTACAACTTAAAGATGGCATTTTGTGCAGAAATCGAGATTGGGACGCCATTTCGTTTTCAGTTCTCGGTTGAGTGACACCTTAAACTTATATGAATAATTCAATATAAGGCTCAAATGAGGCTATTGATTGACTTCCTCGAAAAGTCGAGGAAAAACACCAAAAAACATAAGAAATGAAAGCAAAATGTACAAGACCTTCCTGCGATAACAATTCGTATAGCGAGAGCGCCCTCTAACAGTGTACGTGTTTGGTTCGTGTCAAAAAAAAAACAACTGGAAGGTCTTGTAACCAAGACTAGACCGTAGCCAGTATGTGTGAAAATGAATTTAAGAGACAAACATACACAAAAACATGTTAAATTTGAAGCGGGTTATTTAAAAATAAAATGGTCAGTTAATTCCGAAAACAATCTAGCAACATTCCTAGTTTTTAGTTATGTCGTTGTTCAAGCGGCAATGACATCATTTCCATTTGATTACTTAATAATGATGTCATTGCCCTGCAAGGTGATGGGAAAATAACGAAATTGGCAATGCCAGCAGCTAACATGGCTGCTGTTGCTGTTTACCATGTTATCGTTGGAGTCTGTGGCAAAATTGTTTGCGATCGCTATTTTGGAGAATCACCGCAATAAACATAGAATTTTCCACCGTGATTCGCTGGATATTTTTAATGGCAACATTTTCATGCATAAAACAAACTTGGCAAAGCTTTATTTTTCGCGTAAACCTTTCCATCGACTTAAAGGAACTCGTCTAACCAACAAATTCAACACCTCCAGTGCCAGATTCGACCAAAAAATCTCCTGGATCGCTTATAGAGATACCAAATGAAAGGGAAGTTTGGTTTAGATCTGGGTTAGCATATTTCCTGTGAATTGTATTGCCGTTTTGGGCCAATAAAGAGTCCGATGTCATCTGCAAACCGTGATCTAAAAATACCTTTAAAAAATGTCTTTGCACAAGCGAACAGCGTATGCATCAGTAGTCTGGCGTCATCGCTAGAATGTGTTTTGGTCCCCGACCTGGGGAATAATATACTTGAACTTTCTGTTTATTTTTTGCTTGCTTTTCGAGAGGGAGGTCGATGGCTTAGCCGCAGTCCCATAAGAAAAATGTTTTCCTTTATAATCAATTTTGACTAAATGCACAGCATACAGCATCATATTACCGTCCTGAAACGCAGCGTGTCGAATAACCTCATTGCCAGTGTTTATTAAAGAACGGTCGCGTTGCACGCTATTGAATGGGGAAACTCTCCAAGGTATTTATGGATTCACTTTAATCTGCATTTTTTAAACTTTACTGCGCCCATGCCTTACGCACTTCAGTATCTAAGTCCACCATGGAATGGTCTAAAAGCTTTGATAATTTGCAGGATTGTCACTGCCGCCGCCTCAACTTATGTTACAGGGTGCACTGTATGACAGTTGTTCCTCCATTTTTGACTAGTGGAACAGGACGAAACAAAAGTAATCGTAGTAGACATCATCAGGCGAATCATGTTGATGGTTATTTCAAGACCAGATATTCCTCGTCTCCCTGAGGAAGTGTCTCACTATAAAATATATAGTTGCACATCATCTACCTTTCAAATTTCAATAATTTTCAGACAGTGTACACTGCTTAAGATTGATAGATGGCATTAGTTTTTTTTTTTAAATGCGGTTACACTTAATATATCAGGTTAAGAAGATTTTCTTCAAGTTCAGCTTATTGCAGCATAAAAAGCCAAATAATGTTTGTTTCGCCTGGACAGGCGCTGCATCAAGAGGGGAGATTCAAAACTTGTACCAATTTGGAAAGATGATCATGTGCCTGGGGAACCTTGGCTACTCTGAAGGGTTAGAATACAACGGCTATGGCTGTTATTGTGGCTACGGAGGGAATGGCACACCAATGGACGAAACTGACGAGTGAGTCATACCACAGGTTCTAGCCGACCCTTTCGAGCTGACATTCCCCCCTTGACGAAAATGGTTTCAGATTCCCTTTAGATGTCACAGGGCATGTTTTCAGTGATTCTTCCAGCCAATCATAAATTCAATTTTTCAGTTGAATTTCATAATTTTTCAGTTGAATTTCATTTCTGTATCCAGCTGTTGTAAACAACACGACGACTGCTACGGGAGAGCTGTTATGGAAGATGTCGGGTGCTGGACCATAGAAACCTATGGCACGATTTACGACTACGACAAATATACCGACGAATCTGGCCAGTGTGCCATCAAATGCAGTAAGCCATCAGTTATATTCATTCTTAGCACTTGGGTTCGTACTTTGCTGCATTATTATTGGGCACACGTTCTGTGTATAGTCAAGGGCACTTAATTCGAATAAGAGATAGTACTGAATTAGTGAAAATACATTTATAAAAACGACTCTAAGTGTAGAAAACGTTGAAAATAAGTGAACAGTTCTCTTCCTTTCATCAATTTATTTCGTCGCAGTGTGATCATGAATGTCGTCAACCTTCTCGTGGCTCATTTTATGTTGGGCACAATCTTTTGATGTATGCAAATATATACCGCAGTCATTGTTCACGGGTATGTTGAAGACCCCATTGAGATGCGTGGAAGAGGCCTTTTACCTTGTCCTGATTAGGAACAGCTGGATACATGCAGTCATGCTCACAACAGCTCAAACGGGACAGGGTAACTGCGTAACGAGAGCTTTTCCGTACTTGCCATATGTCAGCCGTTAATCTTCAGTTTTATCATTTTACAGCTAAAGAAGAGGATTACCCATGGTACGTCATAAGAACCAAATGCAAAGCCTTCATGTGTGAATGCGACCGCATTGGGGCGCAGTGCTTCGCCGACAAGCGGTCTACCTTCAACCCCAAGCTCATCGACTACGATAACGACAACTGCTAGTTAATATGGTGCTGGATTCCTTGAGTGGAAGCCAAAGCAATGGAAACTTTATCAAGATCACTGAAATTAAATTACTTGCTTAACTAATCAACGTACATTAGCAAAAGTTTGGGAGAAGCAGGGTTAAGGGGACACGCAATAATGAAAAAATAGCTAAAATGCATACTTTTAATTCTGTGTTCTTGTCATAAGAGGAAATTTGATTGAAGGGGTTTTGTGAACGGTATTTTATCTGTTGACTAAGGCAAAAAAACCTGAAAACAATTTTTAAAAAGCATGTAGCCGTTTGGATTTGCACGCATCAGACCAAGCGTGATCATGGCGTGTTCACTTGCGAGGGAAATAAAGGAAAAGAATAACAAAATGATCTGTAAGCGTGTTCCTTTACCCATAGGTCCTATATTTCTTTTTGAAAATGAATGCTTGACCTCTCATACACCAGGATGACAACAATTAACAGGTGTCGAATTGAGAGCTGTTCAAGTTGTTGGTGAACGTAATAAAATAGAGCTATATTGCACACTAAGATCTTAAGTGTTATAGTTTTTCTTTAATTAATGTGCAGGAAGCAGTGGCTTGTTGGTTAAGTGGTAATTAAGTTTCTCTCAGGGCGGATGTGCATCCGTACTCTGTAAAAACAGCCACTAAGCAGGCCCAGACAATGGACCTGCTTGATGGTACAGTATTATACATTGATGGAAAGATTAGATATCGGACTACTGCCTATCTAACGACCACATCCCTAATAGGGTTCTGAAACATGAACAGGTGAATAACAGAAGTATCATAGGGTGATGTAGATGAGTTGTCTTGACAAGAGTATGTCAGTTTAATAACCTATACTGTTTTCAGTCTATTGCCAACACTTCTCCTTTTTAAAAGGAGAAGTGTCTGGTTAAAAGAAAGGTCTGGTTAAAAGTGTCTTACTATAATGGCGGCCCTGGTGCCGTGTTTGACTCCGCACTGGCAGAATACCCGCCATTGGCGAAAGAAAAGGCACACCCTGGACTCAAACACTGCCAAACAGAATTGTTGTTCAATACCACAGGCTCGGTCGTCCCGTTACAAGGGACAGATCCATAACTTTTGCTGGGGGTTCAATTTTTTCGGGGGGGGGGTCGTATTTTTCGCAGATAAGACCCTTATATGGTATATACCAGGAGGGTTGCAACCCTTAAATGTAAGCCGTTGACCTCCAACATCCCTGGATATGGGCCTGCATGCTGTCAAGGTGCTGCAGGACGATATCTCATCCACAAAAAGTTTGTGTATATACACACAAGTTCGTGGCAGGCGTGAATGTGGGGTGTTTGCTGCCTCTCCCAATATGTATCCGCCAGTGTGCACCGGGACGTGCTGAACCAATGTTCAAAGAAATGCTATCCAATCAACGATAGCTCAGAAAAGTTGCCCGGTGCTTCCTGAAAACGTTAGTCCATTCCATTTTCTTTAAGTGACGGTGGTGCCAAGACCAGAGATTCTGACGTCATGTCGTCTTGGGTCCAAAACGCTTTTCGCAGTGCTGCTATCCGATATTTGTGCTGTGTGTGCAATGGGAGACATTGAGACTCTTAGTGGCGACAAATGTATCAGCCCTTCAGTTCTGAGCACAGATATATAAACCACTGATCTCTGTACACTGGATAGGCAGCTCTGCTCTGCGAATTGAAGCGACTGTGCCGCCATCTTAGGTTATTCAATACAATGGCATTTTTACCGGCTTTAGCGCCATGCATGAATGCACTTTAGTAAATGGACTGAAGTTGGATTGTATTGAATATCCTAAGATGGCCTCTCGGTCCCTTCAGTTCACACACAGACAGTTACTGCTGAGCTGCCTATCCAGTGTACAGAGATTAGTGATATAAACACATAGACCACCAGATCGCATTCAAAACTACATGAACATTCGTGATCTTGGCGGCGCCCGACTAAAATCAAAACTATGGGCAAATTCAACCCTGGGTGTAGGGAATTTACGCACAGTTGACACATAATGTTCATGCCCCTCACTCAGTTGTGCGCATGCGCACTGAATCCACAGTAGCGACAGAAGCCAGTAAAATGGCTCTTGACTCCGGCAGGAGGACCCCAAAAGTAATCGATCAACATCAAGCTCAGATAAAGTTGTTTGCCCCTCTTTTCCATACCGACTGGAATTTCAATATCCAAAGTCCCTTTTGCTAATTTGCACACTATAGAAATCCATTATCTGCCAAATTTTTGGCCGTTTTTGTCACGCACAGAGTCAGAAGTTGAAAGCAAAGCTAACATTTTAAAGGTTTTGTTTTTAGTTCTGCTGAGATTTCCCTGACATTTCTCTACTTGTGAATGGTGAAGAATATCATGAACACTCTTATGAGAAAGTATCATACTAGAAGGTAACTATAGATGAAAACGGAAAGTTTTTGTTTGTGCCTTTTAGTCGGGCAATTTGACGTGTATTCCTGCAATGCAGTAGGTCAACTCGTACCCAAACGCACTCGTATCTAGGTATGTGTACGTGTGCACCATGCCAATAATCCGGATATTTTGACTGCTGCCAAACTCAGAGCGGAAATTTGAGTCCGCATGAAAAACGAACCGCATTTCAGACAAATGGCTCTCGTTCTTAAAAAAAATGAGCAGATATATACAAAAAATTATCAGTCTTCCAAACAGTATATCCCCGATGATCTCAGGGGAATTCGTCTAAAGTGTGAAAATTGGGCACTAAGTAAGGTGAAAAACACGGAAAATGACGAAAATGGGTTCCAATGAAAAATGAAGTGAATTTTAAAAAATTGTTATCTTCCTAGAGAAAATAACCTGTTTTGTACAAAGTTATTTGAAGGTAAACTCGGCAAAATTGTGAAAAGTAGACACAAAGTTTAATAGGTAAAGAAACGATAATTTTTCCTAATTATACTTTGTTGTAAAATTGACATACTCCACTTTCTTTGATTATATACTTTCCGGCGATCTTTCTTACTAGAAGCTATTTAATAGCACCATTTGATAGACTCCTGGCAATTTATTCACACGCGAGGTCTTCAAGGGAAAGGGGAGTACAAATCCCTCACGTGGGTCACCACCGATGCGCGTCGTCTGCTAGAATAATTTTTTCAGCCCGACGACCATTATGTCACTATTGAGCATGCACGGATAGGCCTACACAAACTAAATGCATGTTGAAGATTCCCAAGCTTAAAAGTTTATGGAGCAAATTGATTGTAAAAAAAATCCTATAATTACCTAAGCAGGCCTATATAGCTGGAATCAATTCGGTTGCAACACTTGAAATAGGCCCGTTGGCTGGGGGAAGGTTCGGAAGGTTCAAACGAACCCCCGCTCTTCCAAGTTCCGCTCGTTGGGGGTGGTTTTTTTTATATTTTTAATATTTGTTTTTGTTTTTTTGTTTTGTTGTTTTTTTAATATATAATATTAATATACCACATTTTTTCCGAATATAAGCCGCAGTTTATACACTGTTTCCCATTCTGAAAATAGCTTTGCAGTTTATACTGAACTCCGGGAGGCTTATAAGGCAGCATTTGAAGAATGAAATCAGTCACTAAACGCCGCGTAGAATATACCTAACGCGGCCTAACTGCTTTTAACGTTTGTGTGTGGAGCAACATTTTACCTCCAATTTCACAAAAGGTGAAATTTAATCAAACTCCAAATATTCTGATTAATAAATTTCGATTTCACATACCCACTACAATGTTCCAATGACCTTTTATTTTGGTCCGATTTTTACTCGAAGTGCAAAATGAAATGCACCCTCAATTTTTTGAAACAAGTTTTAGTTAGGTGAGTGCAGGTAATAATGATTTACTACGATTTATCACTTTTTTGAACTTCTGAATTCTCGTGTGGGATTTTTTGGAGATTTTTTAAAATAATAATGTTAATAATTATCATTCGCTTGTCACCCAGCGCCCGATTCAACGCGCTGGGTAAAGAGCAAATTCATGTACCAGGCCAATTTACAACACGCTGTAAACCTACAAACTGAAGTTAGGGGCCTATACAAGTCTTACATGCATCCTTCGGTTCGCAACAAACATGGAACTTGTTAATGTTGTGTTCCAAAGCACATTAAGATAGTCTTTTGTATAAAAATATGTGTTGACAGTGCCACAAGTTCCATTTTGGGTTTGACGAACCCCCCCCCCGTCTCTGGTCAGGCAACGGGCCTGTGAAAAGGAGAGATAACAGTAGCAAAAAGCAAATAAGTGAAAGTATTTTGGGGGCATATGTAAACAATATAGGTGCGTTGCTCCCATACTTTTCCAAAAAATCACGGTTACACGCACGGCGCTGGCGGTCATGGCGTTTATATGCATTGATCTCCATTATAAGACTGACTGGGACATGTTCACGCTTACGCATGGTGAGGACTCGGAAAATGTGGGCAGCTGGCGGCGAGGGTTTGCGGGTTTCTGCGCATGCGTATTTTGGAACATAGAGGTATGTTTGGATGCTGTATAAATCAATCTCAAACGTCTTAGCTCAGAGATGTTCTTTTACGTGCAGTCTTAGATATATCTTGAATGAGTGCAATCTTCGTAATACAGATTAAAGTTTACAAATTAATAGTAAGAGCCGAGGATCTTTATTTTTTTTCCCTATATTAAAGCTCATTTGCAAACAAATCAAAAACCGTAGAATCGGGACAGAAAACAGAAGGATTTTACTGTGGAGCGTTGTTTTCACGGACGGTTTTTTTCTCAAAAAGCAACGAAAAGCACAGCTGTATGACGTAAAGAACTGTACATGTTGATAGCACCCTGACATGTAGTACAAAATGCACACTGGACTAGGTACAAAGTCTTTTTTCTGTTTTACACACCTCAATTTATTACAGACTGCAGGTCTATAAAGTTAAACGCCTTTGATTTTGATACATTAGAGAAAACCCCTCCTTTATTTAAATTATTTCTTCGCCAAATACACAAATAAAAATGCGTGTTTCCAGATTTGACAACAAACTGAAATTATAACAGAATACTGAGACAGAAAAAACAGAGCAGTATTTTACTTTAAAAGTTACAGGTCTATACAAGTGAAATGAGCGTGGACACTGATCGGCATAATAGACCAACAAGCTAACCATTTCACACTTGGGCAAAATTTAGGACCTTATGCATCAGCAAGATCACTTTAATATCATTCATCCTCCACGCTTGGAAAGTTGCTCATGATATCAAAACAAATGATGTCAATAAATACATCTTACTGAATAGTTTCCAGTAAAAAGATCCAACATAAATTTGACTAGAAACCGATCACACCCTAATACATTTTGTTTGGACAACCAGTTGTATTGTCAAAAACAACTACATATAAATAAAATCCACTATACGTCAAGATACACCACTTTCCGACATTGGTCATTATTGGTCAGGCCTATTACGATCTGTATGATTTTTTTTTAAAGAAATAGGAGCAGCACATTCTTCAGACCGACTAATTTCCCCTTGCGCACCATACATGTCGCGGGCACGCCGGTATGTGACGATCGCAACTCAAACTTTTAAACCCAAGATGGAAGGAGCCGTGTCCTATCCAGTTTTTATAATGGAGATTAAACATACAAACACACAGACGGGCAGCTCCTATTCAAGACAACGGCGGGGTACCGTAGTCGAGACGGCACTAAACTAAATCCAAAAGTGTAGGCAAATTCACCCATCGGTACAGGGAATTTACACACAGTTGAAGAATTCTGGCCATAAAATGATATGAAGACATTTTCTGATTGTGGAAAAAAGTCCTCTTCTTAGTTAATCTGGCGATTGCAGATTCAAAAAAAAGCGGTCCCAACATTTGAAAAGAAGAGATAGCAGTACAAAAGAGTACAAAAGGAGCGTCTTTTTAAAACACATGTTAACAAATGCATGCAATCTAAGTGTGTTACGCGCAATTTGCAATGTACGCGCTGTCATTCATCGTTTCGCCCACTGCTTGACCACGCTTTTTAAAATCAAGGTTATACACGCAAAACTGGTGGTCTACGTGTTTATATGTCTGTGCGCATAGCTTATGCGATTCATTGTGACATTCTTTTTTGCGTACCAACCGCTCCACCTTTCCTGTGATAGCGACTCGTCTAGTGATGGTTCGTGTAATTTGTCGCATGATGTTTGTGTCGTTGAATAAACTACAAGGTCTTCGAACCAAGACTAGAGGTCATTCAGCCATTACACCTAGCACAAGCTCCTGGGTTTCGTGCAACGTTTATATAATTAAACGGCCACAAAACAGCGTCAGAATACTGAAAATGTAGACAAACGACTTGTTTAGGAAACTTACAATACCGGCGTTTCACAATAGTTAGCCTCCAAGAGTTAAACACGCGTTGGCCAACCACAACGTGCAAAATCTGTCGACCCAATCCGGTTTGTAAGTGTGACGTCACATCAGTTTAACATAGAGTTACGTGCATTGATCGCCGTTTACATGGAACGAGAAGCTAACGCTCAATTTCAGTCATTATTCAATGGGAGCCTGCAAATCGTGGCACGTGTATGACGAAGTCACTTACGAACTGCATGGTCCGCTTGCGCATTTGGAAGGGGTCGACAGAGTTCGCGCGTTGTAATTGGCCAAAGCGTTGTAAACTCTTGGACGCGCAGTATTGTGAATCGCCCGTATTTCTATACTACAGGTACATGTGAAACATTTGCTCCCCCGTCTTAATTAAAAGGCCAGTTCACACTTGGTGTGAAAGCAATAAAAAGGCGTATATCTGTGACGTCAGATCAAATACTTCTGTTGTGAATTCGTGCAACTTGAGCGAACTGTCACTTCAAATTTGTCATGACGTCAACTTAGCTTCGCTTTCGCGTTCACGTGAAGTATGAACTAGCCTTAAGTCCTCCCCATCAACGAAGAATCGGCGTGGATCAATCATGAAAGTTCACCTATACCCAAACTTTACAGCGTTTTCAAATAAGGCACTCTTCCTCTGTCGTTAACATCATGACGTTATACAATGAACCGAAGTTCTTTCTCCTTAAAGGATTTTTGGATCTTAAATGTAAACCTTAAGCCTATTCAAAGATGTCCATGGAGAGCCAACATTACAGAAAGCGTTGACTTGGAATCGTTCCACTTCCCTTGATTGTGAACCTTTAGAATGTAGTGACTGATTCCTGTCATTATTGTTTTTTGTTGTTCTTGTTGTGGTCGTAGTGGTCGATGTGGTCGATGTGGTCGTTGTGGTCGTTGTGGTCGTTGTGGTCGATGTGGTCGATGTGGTCGATGTGGTCGTTGTGGTCGTTGTGGTCGTTGTGGTCGATGTGGTGGATGNGTGGTCGTTGTGGTCGTTCTGGTCGATGTGGTCGATGTGGTCGATGTGGTCGATGTAGTCGTTGTGGTCGTTGTGGTCGTTCTGGTCGATGTGGTCGATGTGGTCGATGTAGTTATTGTGGTTGTTTGTTGTCGTCGTCGTTGTTGTTGTTGAAGTTTGAGAGTGATGAAATTACTACAGGGGCTATTGTAGACAAAATTGTCACGTGATTACTGTTTGCAAGTTTATTTAACCCCCTATTCTATTTAACGATCGTTTGCCATCTTTTATTACAGCGGATTAAAAACAGTTGTGATGAGAAAATATGAATTTCGAGATATACTTACAAACCCACGAAGTCGTCAAACTGATAATATGGTCGGTAAAAGCGAGGCATGAACGTTTTGACCATTTCCGTCAATAAATAAGCATACCTCAAAGATGTAGGTGCATGAATCGATTCAGATTTTCCCCAATAAACGTCACTTTGAGCATGCATCTGCAGCTCATATATGGCACAAACGTTAGTGGACTGTTTACATGGGACCCGCACACCCATTTCCACCAGGTGTCTCAGACTTCTCCCTGTCATTATGTGGTTCTCAATACACAGTGAAGTTTGTAAGGACCTGCCATCGGTCAACTGTCACTACTTACATAGTGTAAAAGAATAACTTACATACCATTTTACTTCATATTGTAAGTCTATGAACTACCTATCTGGAAACTATAGGCCTATGTACCTGTAATGGGAGGAAACAATGTGGTAAAGTTTCCACCGTCAGATACATCAATAAAATATAACTGGATTTGTTGGATTATTTTTTTAAAGCTCTGCTCCCAAAATAAACAATATTCAATGTAGTTTTGTTATTACTGACATTAAGACTGCCTGGAAAATTCATAGTTCCGTCACATGATCTGTTGACCCAGATAGTTAAGTAGATCGTTTGCGACACCATATATGTTTGGGCTTCACTTACCATCACCTCGAAGTAATCAGTGTCCAAACCATGTTCCTGATGATCTGTTCACTTGCACACGTTTTTGATCGTGTCGACTCGGTCAAAAACTACTACAACTATCTTATAGTGGTCCATATCGTGTCATGAAAAGAGGGAACAAATACTTTATTTTAGACACGGTAAACACGATTTAAATAGTGTCGACAGACTGAAAGTGGCACACGCAGATTTCGAATCAAAATCATCTTCAACTAGACCAACTCCTAGGTTTTCATTAAAGTCAATGTAATTTGAAAGGGGGGGGCTGATGAAGGGAATTCATTGCATGCATACATGCATAGCGGCCATGCATGAGGCCATGTGGTAGTTGAAAAAAAACAGACTTCAGTAGGTAGAAAAATGCTCGATTCTTGAAATTCACACCCCTTGGTGCGTGATGAGTTTACAAAGAGGCTCAGCGTGGACTGCAAAACCTCCAGTCTCTCTTCTTGACGACTGCGCTGAGTTCTACCTCCCTGTGGTTTTTCTACGTCAAAGTTTGTCAGTCACAGCTGCGTGGGCTTTGAAAATTGGGTCGCCGGCGTTTGCCCCTCACAGCCAATGGGTCCATGCACGTAGCCGATTCCTATCTTGAATACACTTTGATGGTAACATTTATTCATAAACTCGGCAGGCAATTTTTTATTTAATTAATTTGGTTAAGCACCAGCAGGCTAACTTTTGTTTCTCCTTGGCAGTTGCGAGTTATTTTGTAAGCTCGAATTTAAAGTACATATTACTAAACACGCGTTTGCCAGCCAATTTTCATACTGGTTCTGAGAGCAACTGATAGGATTTGGACCAACAAAATCAGATGTAGAGCTAATTTCTGTTGGACTTGAAAAATAAACCAACTTTTTAACCAACAGCTTTATGGTTTATGTGGTCAGAAGCTATCTGTTGAACGACAGTCGAACTTTAACAGTATGTTTTTTCCCACCACTTTCATGATGCCAAGTGTCCAATTAAGAGTTGGATCAAATTACATGTCTTGGCGAAGCTCATCTTTCTAGAAATCTTTATAAACATACGTTGCTACATTTTGGCAGGCGGATAGATACGAGGAGGATATCACTTTCATTATTGATGATTTAGGTTGGATTTTAGGAAGAGCTAAAATATTCGTAGATTGTCATACCCCAGGATAACACTCCTGTGTTACCGTTTAATGCACAAATTGGTTTAAGAAGATAAACTGAGAATTTTCTGAGAAGCCAGGATGGTATTTGGTAAGGGCTAGATGCTTCGCTTGAGTTGATATTTCTCAAGCATCTCGCCCACGTCATAAGCTGGCGTGCTGGTTGCTGGCTCCTCTCCCTCCATTTCGGGGATGACAGTTAAACTCAACTACACAATAAATTGTTCAATATCTGTTCCAATTTTCCTCTCACCGGGCTTCAGTTCTTTTGTCAAATACACCTAATTACTACAACTCCAAGCATGCACAGAACTTAACCAGATGTCAAAGCAATTAATCTTTTTAATTGAGTTTTAAAATAGGAATGTGAATCATAATCAGGAAGTAATCTATACTTTCTAGTGCAAATTCCGATATGACGGATATGAGAATAAAGCAATGCGCTTATTTTGTTAATCAATTCAGTATCCTTTTCCTGTGGTTAATTATTGTGGCTGTGATGGGAAAGCATTTTGTCAGTATTCAGCTGTCGAAAAATGTAGGCCTATTGATTGTTTTGCCCTTCATTCTGCTCTTATTGATAATGTGAGATCAAGAACATAATAGACTTAGATTTCGAAGCAACCGTGTACAAACTAGGCTCTGTTACCAATTTCATTTGATATGCAATATCAAAATCAGTCTATAAATTGGGGATAAGAATCTTATTGCCTCGATTTTTCTTTCTCGGCTATTTTAAGAAGCTCATACAATTTCGAGGTTTTTGGTTTCATTGTTTGTGAATTCTGTAGTCTTTGAATACTCATGGAAAACCCATGGGACAAAAAAGTATAAAAGCCAGTCTAGCATCAAGAGACAAATCACTGACCTGGAAGCTTTTCATACCATAAGCTTCGAGTAACTGACACGACGTTATTGATTCGGCCATCATCTGCAATCCGTCATCATGAAGATTCTTGTTTTCCTGGCGTCTACAGTTGCTCTGGCGAGTACGTTTGTAGCCAATAGCTCATTTTCATTGCATCAATTGAGGGTGCACGTTCTTTTACTTTAATTTGCAAATTAGTTTCCAAAATGTTTCCGTCATCATGAAGATTTTTGTTTTCCTGGCGTCTACAGTTGCTCTAGCGAGTACGTTTGTAGCCAATAGCTCATTCTCATTGCATCAATTGAGGGTGCACGTTCTTTTACTTTAATTTGCAAATTAGTTTACAAAATGTTTGTAACAACTTATAGTACGTACCAACATAAACGCACTCATACCTTTCGCATTACTGCAGTATCTATCTATCATGGAATACTTTATAAACTCCTGAAACTAAAGGTTTTGACCAATGGAACAGGACGAAACAAAAGTAATCGTAGTAGACATCGTAATGTTCACAACAGAACCCTTCCAATGATCAATTAGTAGATGAATTCCTAAAATATTTGGATTTCAAACCGATCGTCAGACAAATCATAATATTGGCTGTTGAGAACCATAGATTTTTCCCATGGGAGGTCTCTAAGTATGCAGTATATAGTTGTATGTTGCCTTTCCTGCAGCTTCCTATAATTTGCTGGCTGTGTGAACTGTTTAAGATTTCATGAGTTTTTATAAAATACGTCTTACACTTAACATGTCAGATTTTCTTTATTAAAGTCTAACGGATTGCATAAAATGCAACCAATACTTGTGTGCTTTTTGACCTGACAGGGGCTGCATCAACAGGGGATATTCAGAACGTGTACCAATTTGGCAAGATGATCATGTGCCTTGGAGACCTCGGGTACTTTGAAGGGTTAGAATACAACGGCTACGGCTGTTACTGTGGTTATGGAGGGGAGGGCACACCGCTGGACGAAACTGACACGTACGTAATACCACAACTTTTTTTCAACCCTTTCAAGCTGGTTCGTGCTACGCTCTTTCCTTAAGGTTCAACAAAAACAAAACGACTTCATTTAATCACACATTAGGCCTAAAAACAATGCGAATAGTTGTCATTTTCCGGTTAATTTCTAAATGGCACACTTGGTCGATTTAGGGCGGGAGTGCAATATTTCAAAGGCTTATCCCTCAAGATGGTTTGAGGTTTGCTCCTTGGTTCAGTGAATATTGCTTTGTGTCGGCCAGGTATGCAATGAAATGGCTGCAGCATCCTTTTACTAGACAGACTGTAGGACTGTTATCCTGGGCTCTATCCAACTTATACAGTCATAACAAACAAGAGGACAGGATTCCGTCGTTTGATAGCAGTTTTAATCCGTCTGTACACATGTACAAGCACTGCATGGGTTTGACACATGGGTTCAAGCAGTGCGTCATCAGTCCCTCCTCTCAAGTAGCCCGCCCTTGTTAGAGTTGGACTGGTAGGCTGCTTTGAAAAGCTAAATGTGAACATAAAGGTGGTGAATTACAGGATTGAGCCTCTGGCAATAATGTATTACATGAACTTTAACCTTCAATTAGACAGGTACATAACCCTGAGACAAGCCAAGTATTAAATTAATATTGGGTCATAGAGATGAATCTGGTTTGAAGCTCTTTTAACTGAAGAAATAAGGCCAAAGCCTACTTCATTTTAAGCCCTTGAAAAACCACTTTATATGTCCAATGATGACAGTCGTACGTTTGCTTTATTCATCCCAAATTATGTTTTTGAACCCTGAAAACCCTGCGATTCTGTGCAGATTGCTGGCATGTGGTTGCGATAGATACATTCGGCCTGCGAACTCGTCGCCTTGGGCTGCATTGCCGCGCACACAAAGCACGCCCTCTGCCACACTGAAGTGCGCATTCTGCCAAATGAGATGTGCGGTAGTAACACAGACAACACTCTAAGACATAATTCCCCTATAAAACAAAATAGATCCGGATTCCCTTTTAATGTCACAGGCATGTTTTTTAGTCCTTACAGCAAATTAGTAAGTCAATAAAAACCCTGAATCCACCTCCACTATACATGATATGGGCCTAAAAACCTTTTTATTAATCAAATTACATTTCTTTTTCTATTCAGCTGTTGTAAACTGCACGATGAATGTTACGGGAGAGCCAAAACGGACGAAATCGGTTGCTGGGCCATAGAAACTTATGGCACCATTTACGACTACGAGAAATACACCGACGAATCTGGCAATTGTGCCATCAAATGCAGTAAGTCATAATTATTCAGTTTGATATATTCTTTACATTTGGATTTATAATTTGCTGCAGTTGGACACACCTGTGGTCATGTAGTTACAACTACGCTACTTCAAATGAACAATAATATTTAAATAGTGAAACAACGAAAGTGAAATCTGTTTACCAAAATTCCATTTCATCAATGAATTTAATTCGTAGAAGTGTATACGACTGAATTCAACGCTCTCGTTGCTCATTTTGTGTTGGGTAAGGTTTTCTGATGTATGCAAATGTAGTGTCTGTAGTCATTTGTTCAGGGGTATGTTGAAGACCTCATTGGGATTGTGAGAGAGGTCTTTACCTTGTCCTGATTATGATCAACTGGACACACTCCAGTTATGTTCACACCAGCTAACACAGGACAGGGTAGCTGCGTCATTTGAGAATATTTTTCCATATCTCAGCCGTTAATCTTCAGTTTTATCATTTTACAGCTAAAGAGGAGGATTACCCATGGTACGTCATAAGAACCAAATGCAAAGCCTTCATGTGTGAATGCGACCGCATTGGGGCGCAGTGCTTTGCCGACAAGCGGTCTACCTTCAATCCCAAGCTCATCGACTACGATAACGACAACTGCTAGTTCGTATGCTGCTGGATTCCTTGAGTGGAAGCCAAAGCAATGAAAACTTTATCAAGATTACCGAAATTATATTAAACGTACTTGTTTAATCAATGTGGCAACAATTTGGCAGAAACAAGGGTAAAGGGCGCACAATATTTTTTTTTAATTGAAGTAATCAGAGTGTCTCAGATTATTTTTTTCCGAACGTTATTTCATTTATGAAGCAAGGAGTAAAATATGAAAACACTTTTTATTGAAGCATATATGCGTTTGGGTTTGCTGCTATCAGATCACCAATGATCATGGAGGGATCTGTTCTACATACTACCCATTGCTTCAAAGAATATGAAGGAAATGAAAACAATATAAGTGTGTGCCTTTCACCATGGGTCTCACAAAATAAAGGCAATGCCTATCTTACACAAAAATGAAAACGAATCACAGGAACTGAATTAAGATGTGTTCAAATTGTCGGTGAATTTAAGAATAATAAAATAGACTATGCTGTACGCAAAGATTTTGAATGTAATGGTTTGTTGGGTAAAGGTGGTGGATGAAGTTTCTCTGAGGGTGTATGTGAACACTCGGTAAAGACAGCCACTAAACAGACCCAGTCCTGCGACAGTATGACCCGATCTAATGTTCAGACAAACTCGTACCAGGGACAGATTTGACATCGGACCTCAGCCCAGCTAATGACCACTACAAATTCCCTAAGGCATTTTGACACATGCGCAGATCCCAATAATGACAGGAGTACAATAGGATGATGTACATAATTAAGTCATCTTGACAGGAGTGCATATCACTTTCAGACTAATAACTAAAAAAAAAAAAAAAGGTCTGCCTGGGCTCAAATACTGCCGAACAAGTCATGTTCGAGACCACAGGCTCTTCTGTCCCCTTTCCCGCAAGATGAACCCAGGACTTGGTATCACTCACAAAAGACGTTGGTGAATATAAGTACAGGTGCATGGCTAGCGCGATTGTGAAATGATTGCTGTATCGTCGTGTTATACGCATCCAGAAGTGTTGCACTTTAATGTTTGGAAAAATATTATCCCAGTGTTTTGTACGGAGAACGCACGGTAGAAGAAAATCCAAAGACAGAACAAGGACACTAAAATATGGGCAAGGGACGGCAGAGGAACTAATTTGTAATAACATCTATTTATGAACTTAAACTAGCAAAGTAATAACATAAATCAAAGTAAATCTGGTGTTTTGGTTTGGTTTGCTTTGGTTTGGTTTGGTTTGCTTTGGTTTGGTTTGTTTGTTTGTTTGTTTGTTTGTTTGTTTGTTTGTTTGTTTGTTTGTTTTTTTGTTTGTTTGTTTGTTTGTTTGTTTGTTGGGTTGTTTGTTTGTTTGTTTGTTTGTTTGTTTGTTTGTTTGTTTGTTTGTTTGTTTGTTTGTTTGTTTGTTTGTTTGTTTGTTTGTTTGTTTGTTTGTTTGTTTGTTTGTTTGTTTGTTTGTTTGTTTGTTT
>NW_019091362.1:5469542-5508362 GCF_001949145.1 Acanthaster planci
GTTTTTTGTTTTGTTTTGTTTTGTTTTTTTGGTTGTTTTGCTTTTTTTTCCAACTTAAACTTCTCATGCAAAAACAGCGTGAGTTTTGGACAAGCAAAATCATAGAAGTAAAAATGTGGAGTCAGGTTAGCGTAGTGGTTCTTTCCTTGCCTTCCAGCTCTGCGGCCCGGGTTCAAATCCCTGCCCGGTCCACTTGTGGACCGGGCCGGGATCGTGTCGATCCCCCAGATTCGGTTTCTTCATGGAGCCTCCGCCTGGGTCCAGCGAAGACGAGGAGCAGACCGGTAGAAGACGGCACGGAGGTGCTGACCCAGCGCTGGCTGTTTTGGAACGTACATGCTAAGAGCGTATAGGCACTGACTGGGGGCGAACAAATGACTACGGAGTCTTTTACAGGTTTTACAAACGTGCATGAATTCAAAAAATGCCTTTTCGGGGAGACGAATCTTCATAAATTTGGATCAACTTGGATCGCAACACCAGGAAAAGAGCTCAACAGCAGTGGTGCTGTCAGAAGAATGTAGTCTTCTCCACTTTCCTGCAGTGAAGGTTGTGACAATCACAAATATCGACCACACATAATAAATTCTTAGACTGTCGTGCCAAATAGAGGGACTTGTTTAAGTAGGTCTATGTGGCGGTGTGGTTGTTTCCCAAGCCTAACCTAAGTTGGAGGATCAAGTCTGAAACCGGTTTGGGTCTCGACTCTAGCCTAAACTTGGGTTCCTCCTCGGTCCTGAGATCACTCGAGGGAGCAGATCTGTTTTGGTGGTAATATACCGCCGATTATGATGACTGTGACGCTCTCTGCCAATTAGACATTACACAGCAACAAGGACACCTGACAATTAGATTGCCGGTAACCTCAAC
The DNA here is from genome assembly GCF_001949145.1 of Acanthaster planci. The sequence goes on from NW_019091362.1 coordinate 5,470,413, forward strand.
AACAACGTGATTTATTCAGACATTCAACGAATAATCAAGTGATTAGGGATAATTCGTATACTTTTGTGAATTTAAAGGCATACTTTCAAACAGTAACACTCCATCAAACTGAAAGCATGGTCGGGGGAAGTGATGCATAAAGGGTTTGTCTCCTTCGTCGATCGGTAACTCAAAGACGTAAGGAAGTGCGTTGATGTAGATTTTCCTCAACATACGTCCTGCCGCTCGCACTGATGTTTATTGTCTGCCGACCCTCAGTGGTGGATCTAGAGAGGGCGCACCCCACCCAAACCTTCCCTGCATCTTAATGTCTGTTTACGTTACGGGTATAACAAATTGATTCAGGGTCGAAGGTGGTAACATGCATATTGAGCTCTGTAAACATGACCATTGTACCTTATATAACTTAGGAGGAAGGATGATAATGATGGTACTAACTGTGAATTTACGCTAAACCAATTGGACTTAGACAGAAAAGTTGGACAATTTTGTTTTGACGGAAGCACTTCATTTCCCATCACTGGCAACGTGTCATGAGAAAGACGTCCGTCCAACCACAGATTGGTGCTCACTTCGTTTGGTGTCACGGCTTAGCTGCCAATCTGTCGCTTGTTGGTTCTACTGTTTCATTGTGAGGTTAGTCTTGGTTTCTATTTCAAGGGTGGTAGAACTTGTCACTTAGGGGCAGTCCATAATTCTCATCGTTTTCATAAGTGTACAAAACGTAGACTTACCACTACCTCCTCCCCCTCCAAAATGTACATCAGAGGGTAAAAACACGTGGGATGGAGGGCTCCATTGGCTTCATCCCCTGTTACTGTGGTTAGCAGAAATCCATATTTCAAATAAAACATTCTTTAATGAAAACCACATCTGAAAAGTTAAAGATTGAAAAGTAGTGAATACAGATACCAGTAGACGATAGAGCAGAACTTGCGTACGTGGCATAATCATAAAATCACACTAGCCGTTGTAGAAGGACAGATAACAGTTTTCATGATGTGGCATAAACGATAAAAATCACCGGTACAATTATTGCAAAATACCCTACCCCACAACCCTCAATTTAATCCGTAGCTGCGTTTGCTCTGGTAATATTTGTGTGAGGCTGTACAAGGTGAGCCAGAAAAAAAAACAAACCCTGAGAAAAGGGGTTAATATGCCTAAACCATGAGATATCATTATAATGTATAAGGATCTCCGAAAAGTAGAAGCAGTGTTTTTTCTAATGATACCTTGATGGTATCCCTCTTGTCAAACATGACTGAACACCATTGTCTTGAAAATGGGGTATCCAAACTCAGTGTTTCAACCAGGACAAGCATGACAGAGGGCAACCTCATTTACTGGTTTATCCAAAGTGTTACATCTGAGTTCGGATGCCCCATTTTCAAGACGATGGTGTTCAGTCCTGCATGACAGGAGGGATACCATCGAGGTATCATTAGAAAGAAATACTGCTTTTACTTTTCGGATATTAACCCCTTTCTTCAAGGTTTAGTTTCTTCGGGGACATCTTGTATTTAACAGAGTACCAGAATAGACCCACTACTGAACAACCCACAACCACGCGTCGTGTCAGGGCCGAATTTGCGCAGGACGTGCGGGGAAAGGTGAACGGGCTCAGCACAGTGTTGTAGTCGAGTACTTTCCGAGTACCAATGTTCTCTGCAAAATACTGAACTGATTAAGAGGGAACAAAGCCAGAGTGCATAGGCATTTGATGGTAAATGTGCAAAGGTAAGTTTACAAAATAAATGTTAGACTTCAGACACTTCCAGTTGTGTAATTTTTAAGTTTTAAGGAGAAAAGTACTCGACGGAAAGTACTCGGCCGAGTACTTTCCGAGTACTTTTCTCCTACAAGTTAATTTTAACCAAACAGTGAAGGCCTGAAGTCATTATATTGCTTTGTAATCTTACCTTTATGCATGTACCATCAAATGTCAATGTAGTTCAGCTTTGTTCCCTCCTAACTAGTTAAACATTTGGTAGAGAACTTGGTTCTCAAAAAGTACCAGACTACCTCACTGGTTCACCACTTATTGTAAAACAACGCGGCATGCTGGCTTGCACTGGTTGTTATGCACGACAAAAACGACCGACAGACGACTTAATTATTTCGAGTCTACACAGAGGAGTGCATGAAACAAAAGAAACGGCACAGAGGGAGCTAGCAACACAAGATCGCGCGGTACAGATCTAGATGCACAAAACCGCTGGCACCCTCGGACATTCTCTACGAGAGATATTGGTTACATCTAATATGTCCAGATCAGTTGAGATCCATTAAGGTTTGGTCAGTTTATGGACAGCTTACTGTCCCCTAACCTTGGTGCTATTACAGGCACCTCACGAAGAGGCTTTGTCATTTTATCGCTTCTTACGGCTTATTTTTTCTCCAGTATGAGTCAATACGCGCAATGTTCGTACAACTAGTGTCAATTGTGCACACTTTACCTCCAGTCGTTATCGTTTTGACTTCGTTGAAAGTTTGGACTCTATAACAATAGAAGTTGTCACAATTTGCTTATTTAGGTGTGCTCCAATCACAATTTAATCTCTGTATGTGTGGGTCTCTGTTTGTGTTTTAATAGTATTTTGGGGGTTGATTTATCTAACACGCAGCAACGACTAAGTCCTTCCCGGTATTGCACCTTGACCTTGGCTCGTCGGAAGGGTATTCATCATTTTTGTTTAATTATCGTCAATACTGAATTTGAGTGCAGCGAAAATGGAGGCACTTGGGCAGCTCTGCAAACTAATATTTGTTGCCGGATTGGTCCAAAGTGCTGTGTCGCAAGGTGAGTCGATGTACAGTAGAATGAATACATCCGTGCCAAACCGCTTCTAAGTTTTTATGCAAATGAATTCATTACGGCCTGTCACCAATGAAAAACAAGGGTGAAACCTCCGTGAGACACTTGGGGTCGTGCAGGTTCTTCATGGAAGCTCCGAGAGGTTATAAACTGCAGCTTATCTGATCTCAGCTGCAGTGTTATCTACCAGCATTCATTCTGTATATCAGGACCCGAAGGAATTGCACGCTTCATCCAAGGAAGTGGGTAACCATCATACTAACAGCATCCCCAGTAAACGTGGTCTTTTGGCATCTGGTCCAAAGGGAAAAAGGGCTAAAATGTATTTCTATATCAATGAGAATCTAGTTTATCCCAACTCATTGCCCTGTTATGGACATCCTATACATAACAAGAGGGAAGATACTGAATGTAGTAATTAAAAATGTATTTCTTTTGATTACTTCTTCTACCTCAGTGACCATTGAAAACTGCCCAGGGAACATTTACTCAAAGACAGGCGAAGCAGAATGGGCTCTTCCTACAGCAAGGACTGACTCAGGACTCGGCGTAAATGTTGAATGCGATCATTCTCATCAGCCCACACTGTACACGGCTTACACTACAAAAGTGGTTTGCACTGCCAAAGACTGGGATGGTTACATAGCGACTTGCAGTTTTAACATATATTTACGTGAGTAAACACGCCTGAGTAATGAAATGAACATATTGTTTACCTAATTTTTAAGCAAAATCAAATGATTGTATGTCTATGGTGGCCCTAAAGGGACATTTAAATTCACAAATATTTTTGTCGCAAATATTTGTGCGACGTCGTGAATATTTTCACGACTAGTGGCGAATATTTTCGCCGCGTCGCACATTCTTTCTCCACTAGTTGGGAATATTTTCCGATTTGCTTGGAGGGTACGTTCACTAATATAAATGGCAAATCCATGATGATAAGTGCCTGTCTAGCCTGGCTTGAACTTCTGCACAGTACAGCGCGCAATGATGCATGTACACGTGCGCTTGTACATGGTGCCTTGTGGGGTACCGGAACAATGGAAGGTACCCAACGAGGCCAGTTTTGATCCTTGTGGGGTACTATAATGGTGCCCCACAAAAATTTAACGAAATAGATATTTCAAATTTACTCAAAAAGGAGGAATTTTCAAGTGCCATTCATCCCTCGCAAATTGAAGTGTTTTATATAAGGGTCATACTGTCGAAATTTCAACCCAGGAAACTGAATTTGGTTTGAATTTTTTTTTTCGTGTTATATGGGAGTTTTGTACACGAGAACAAAGGAATTACCACACAAGTATACATATGTATACATGTATTAAACATGTACTATTGCGTGGTTGTCCACGTGCGACGCATTGGGAGAAAAACAGGCACTGGCAAATGACATGGCTCAGAAAAGCAAGGTTTGCTTTCCACATAATGACTTAGGCTGCGTCCAAAGCTGTTTCCTAGAACTAGGTCTAGGTCATTCACCACATTTGGAAATACGCGGAGACGCACAGAGAACAAACCTATGTAGCCGTAGCTCTGGAAGCCTGTTTTGGACGGCCTATAGAAAGCCTTTTCGTGCCGGTTGGGCAAATATCGAACTCTTCAAGTTACTGAAAAGATGTTCGCAACGAAGTTTGAACTAGTAAATTTATTCATGACATGTCGTGAAAAATATTCACGTCGTCGGAAAAGAATTTAAGACTGGTCATGAAATATATTCAGGGCATTGCAAAAAATATTCACCACTAGTCGTGCAAAATATTCGCGATTAGTCGTGACTAATTTCGTTACGTCTCAAATACATTCGCGACAGGTCTTCAATAAATTCACGACGTTGCACAAATATTTACGACTAGTAGTGAATTTTATGTCCCTTCAGTAATTTACTTATCGTACTTTGGCTGAATATCCCATACTAATGACAATTTTGAAGAATTGCATTTTTAACAAAAAAAACTACTGACATTTGCCTGATGATGTGAGAAATGTTTATTGTTAAAGCCAAAAATCGCTTAATTTTCATACCGCATGAGCAACCCAATTTTATATGAAATCTGTACCAATAAGTGTTTTAAAGAAATTGTAATATAAAACAGATGAAGGTATACTATCCCTTGCAATGCAGGCATGCACCAAATGACTGCAAGCGTAAAAACCGTTTATAGACCCGATTTATGAAGAGCGATTGCATATGTCAACATATCTTATTTCAACGACGATCGTTGTCCTGAAGTCATAGTTGCCCTAAACCTAAAACAGTGCAGTATATAGCCGAGGCACATGTGTCCTAATTCCCCGGGTATGTCAAGTCTACCTTAATATTCAGCACACACAATTATAAGGTAATTGGGGAACTGATCGTCCATTCGTTTTGATGACCTCGTTATTGGAGCCCCCCCCCCTCTTATCTGTGCCAAGGTACTGGTATCCTGAACTTTAAACTCAACCCGGTACTTAATAGCGTAGAAAGTATACCAATTCAGCTCTAACGGGCAAAAAATGGTGCCAAGGTGCAACTTGCACAACGCAAACCACAGGTAACAACAGAGTTTGGGGGGGGGATCCCGGCATTAGGTAGAACGAGAAGGTGGTGAGATGAAATGGGTAACTTGGAATATTTGAATTGGATACTGCAGAATTGGCTTTGTATATAAGAGGGAACACAAATGGATCAATGCGGAAAAATTCAACCAACCGTGTCTTAACTTACTACACTGATAAGTGAGCAACGATTCACAGAAGAGACGGAAATTCTCTTTACGAACTAGGTATTAACATACAAAACTTTAATTTTCCTTTCACTTTATTACCATGAGTTTGGGCTCCGGTTACACTTTTCTACAAACAATAATGGCAAGGATTTAAATGTCAAACCGTCCAATACATATTTATTGAAACTCTGAAATGTTTCAATTTATTTAGATCAACCAGCCACATAAAAGAACTAATAAGGGAGCATTATTAGACGTTTTCACATTCTAGAAAAGACTGATTTTGAACTTTTCAGATGAAGATTTCAAATACATGTATGACTATACGCTCCCTAACCTTTCTTTGAACATTTCAGCGGACGGTGCTGGATGCCCCAAGCGTCCAGACAACGCTAATGACAAATGTTCCTGTAGCATGTACCGCCCCTTTTTCTATCCTTGTGGGTGCATTGACAGTTACAGCGGTCTGACATGCCAAGGTAGGATGAAAAGACATACCTAAGGGGCGCACTCTTACCACTTCCTAAATCATTGACGTCCTAAAGGCATCTATCGATATACGGCATCCACACCAGCTTGCCCCTGTATACCAGACAAGATTTATATAAAACTTCCCTTTACAGTCTTCACCTTCATCCCAGTGTTGAAATCAATAGAACAGGGTGATATTGCAGAAGATGGTTTTAAAGAAGATGTATTTGAGACGGAACATCACAAAAGCCACGAGGAAGAAAATGGTTAGTTTTCACCGGTGTAGCTTCATAACGCGTTTAACGCGACTGTAGCTACCGGTTGACTCAACCGTTTTTTTGATGCAAGTCACTAAGTCAGTGCTGTGTTTATATTGTGCATCCTTATAAGATCCAAAAGTATGTTCCTACTAACAAAACCCTTTTAGCTAGTTGTAATTCTAAATGGCTCTGCATCCATATTACAAGCTCAATTCTATTGAAATCGTAGTTCTAGATGGCAACAAATGCTCTACAAGCAACACCCCCTCGTCCTGTGATTGCAACGCGGGCCCATGCAGATGCCACAAGGGGTTCAAAGGAGAAAGCTGCGAGCTTGGTGAGTTTTTCCTAAAATGAAATCAACGTGAGAAGGATTCGTGAATCAGTAGGTTTAAAAGATTCAGGCAAGATCGAGGCAAGGGATAGCCCAGTTTCTCTCCAGGGTTGAAGCAAATGAAGACTCAGTTAACCCTGATTTTCAAAGCCTCTGCTCGAAAAAGAGACAATTGGGTATCTTGTAATCAATTTGGAGGTATCAACTGTCCAACAAAAGCTGCGAAAAGTCTATCTTCGAGTCGGTTGCTTTTATTACCTTGTCGCTGTTGTTGTCATCGTCGTTGTCATAATTGTTGGTTTCCTTGCTGTTGCTGGCGTCGACGAGTCGCTGTTGTTGATACGGGTCTTAATAATGATTTTTTTTACGATTCTAGATTTCCAGGTTCCCGAGATAATCTGCCCCCAGGATATTTACACCGTTCAGAAAGCTGTCGTGCTTCCTGGCAACGACTCTTTCACTGCTACTGATAATGACGGGAATCAAGTTGCCATCGAATGCAGCCCTCCCCTCGGCACTGTGGTGACAGCTGGTACAGGCAACACGACAGTACATGGAGTAACCTGTTCGGCAAGGGACAGTGCCGGCAACAGAGCAGATTGTTCGTTTAAAGTTGTAATTGGTGAGTTTAGAATGATTACACTGGTGTTTGTCGAAGTTTTACTTCAATTCTCAAGCAAGGTTCCCTTATAGAATCCCTTACCCACCTTCCAAAATGGCTTGAGAGTTCGATAAAGACTTGGCAAGTATATAACTGCCCACCATTACCTTAGAGGAGTTATTAACTTCGAAAGTCCTTTTTTATTCAGTTTCTCATCTCACTCACTAATTCTTTCTTTTTTGCCCCAAAATGCAAGATTTGGTTCCACCACGGATTCCCTATTGCCCCGGCAACATGCATACCAACGACTTCCGACACGAATGGCCCGTGGATATGGCTGTAGACAACAGCCATCCCACTCTTAACGTCACGTGTGAACCTGCGCCCGGTGAAGAACTCACCGACTACGTAACTAATGTGAACTGCTACGTCCACGACAAGGCCGGTAACGCTGCCGAAGAGAACTGCACCTTCCAGATATACCTAGGTGAATGCTCTGTGGTTTAAATCTATCTCTGCCTGGTGGGATAGTTCAAGCTGATTTGTTTTTTGTTGTTGTGAAGTTTCATGTCCAAGCACCTTTTTTAAAATATTTTCGTCAAGTTTTAACATTGCAACTTTAATGTCTTTACAATGCCACAATGTCTTTATGGTCTCAAATGAAACAAAATTATTCACAAAAAAGTTACAGACATTAAAAATTTTATATGAATGATTAGATGGAGGTTCTTGCAATAATGGTGACATCAACTGCGAATGTGATGGAAATTCGTGTTCTTGTGCTGATGGATTTAGTGGTATCGACTGCACAGGTAAGTCTTGGGTCCTTTGGTCTGCTATAATCAATACACTCTCCGTTTTTCAAATTCATTTAAATTTTGCCAAGTTTTTCTCCTAACTTACAAAGCTTATTCATCGTCAACTGTGGGACCCGAAGTCCCATCTTTTAAGCTTTAAAATAGCGCAGAGCCTACTAACAGCATTAGCTAACAGAACTATTGCAACCCTTTCTGTGGTAACGGTCAAGTTTCATTTTGAAACGAGTGTTTCACAGCAACGGTTATCTATGAGCAAATAGTTCAGGTCAGATTCTAGCTCGACAGATAATTTTTGTGTGTGCACTTAGATTGCGACCAGATTAGGGCTGTTTGTAGGTTGATTGATGAACAATTATTGTTAAAGACTTTAAAGAACAGAGACGTACATGACGATTACCAGGTGAATACCAGCGACGACCAATGGCTCGGCGAGGGGTCATTGCACTTTTTTGTTTGCGTTGGAGGGCAAGCACTTCTAATTCTTTTGCCACAGTTATTAGGCATGTAACAATGACAAATGATTGCCCAGTGACTCCATTATTGGAAAATGCTGTGGCAGTTACCCCGCTCATTGTGATACCACGTCGCTTCAGCCTGCTTCCATCTTTAAGTGGCTAATAGGCCTACAGTATGATTTGTCAAGTTTGGAACGAATTCAAACAGATCCCTAGTTTTCCATTGTTTTCGTCTTTGTTTTCGTAGTCGAAGACGGTAGCATCTGCGCATTCTCTGGTGAGCCGGGGCCAGGCTGTGTTTGTAATGGTGTTTCCAATTGTACGTGCAGAGATGGATTCAAGGGAGCAAGCTGTGAAATTGGTAAAACAAAATATTACCAGGGTTTTTTATGAGAGTTTATACAGAAATAACCCAGACTTATGACACATGAGCTATCATCAGTTCCCTTTCTTGTGTTATGTATTATTGAAAGGCTTTGCACTCTCTCAAATTGGTTGAGAGTACCATACAAAGGCTCGTGGTGTTTCTGAAATACTTTCATTTCCACTGATAGCATAATCGACGTTTTGAGTGAATCATAAACCACCATCGTGTTTCCCGATTAATCACAATTAAGTGACTCCACATGTGAACCTGTTTGACCCTTATAATGAAAAGATATCTGGGATTGTCTCTAATCATGTCACAAACTACTGGAAAGTCATCTACAAGCCTAGACTTTGCATATCTAAGGTAGAATTTAGGGTTTTTGTGGTAAACCACGTAACATTTCCGTGTTGGGTCTGAGAAGAGGTTTGTTTTTATTAAAAGACGACAGAGCGTTTCAGGAGGGAGTTAATTGAGATTGCTTTGAAAAGGTAACTTTCATTATCTTCTCGTAGACTTTATGCCCCCTGAACTTTCAAACTGCCCATTTGGAGAAATTTGGTCGCGGAAAACTATGGTGACTTACCGACCTATGTGGACAAAGGATAACAACCATACTGATGTTCCTACAACGGTCGTGTGTTACCCCGAAGAAGGGTCGGAGTTCCTCGCCTATCGAACAGATGTGACCTGCTCTGCTGAGGATGCTTCGGGGAATAAGGAATTGGACTGCGAATTCCCCGTAATGAGAAGTACGTTTTTTACGCCATTCTCCCGGTTTACTTTAGGTTAGGTTTCAGATTCTAACCTCCACTTGACTATAAAGATATAAATACTTGTCGGAATGATCTTAAACTAGCCTACAACTTCACAGCATAACTCATTCAACATTTTGGATTGTATAGTTTCGTTTGATTTGACTTGGATTGGTTTAGTTTGTAAAGCAAGGAGTGCCTATCAAATAACCCTCAGCATTACTTCATAACACTTTTAGAAATGTTGTATTTCCTGCCATGGTAAGGCAAGTCTTTCAGAGTCAAACAGATTGACCCGGGGTTCTGTCTTTTTTCCTTCCATCATTTAGTTTCAGGAAGTGGTTGCGAGTCAGACGGAAACAACTGCTACAATTGTCAAAGTAGATGTAGATGCTTGCCTGGCTACGTTGGTCCAAACTGCCAAGGTATGTTGAATGGAAAAAATAAGACTTGATATAGGAAAATCACTAAGACAAATTCATTAATAGAGTAACGTCAGACCACAGGTTTCACGCACATGGCACTGCAAGTGAACATAAGTATAACAGCAGCGCACCTGGCCCCAAAATAGGCTTTCGATTTGTTGTAAATGCGACTCCCGCAAATGTCAATTTCTTTACTGCCATGCATAAAGGTATCTCAGCCATATTCATGACGAGAAGAAGTACGCTAAGTGAATGATTCTGAATTCTAAAGTTAGGCAACGAGGCTCGAAGTGTGCTGAAACGTCCGTAGAGCGTGCAGTTTTACTACCTACAGTTAGCGGCGTCATTAAGATTTGATATTTAAAAGTAAACGTGTTTTAACTTTTATGGGCACAGCCCTTAGCCTGTTCGAAAAAGCCACTCGTGAACGCATCAAAATTAATTCAGATCCAACATAACGGCCTGCACGTCATTCCGAGCGAGCTTCCTCTCTCAAGAAATTACTTCTGTGCTCAATGTTTTTAAAAATGAAATTCTTAACATTGATTTTAAGCAAGTTTGATCAACAGATGATTTTATTTTTTAAATTCGAAACAAAATTAATTTGCTTGATGATAGTTTGTGGCACTTGTGAAAATGGAGGCACCCGTGAAGATCCAAACCAGTGTCAGTGTCAATGCCCAACGTTGCATCATGGTCTGGACTGTGATGGTAATGTTTCCTTTGTCTCCGTGGGAGCTCGGTAGTTTTAGTGATTATCAGGAATTAAATGAATTTTGAGTCATTTGAAATATCTTGGTGTTTAATAAGGTGTATTTCCTTATAGATCGGCAGACTCAGTATTTGTCAGAATGTAAAAACCAATCTACAATTATAGTTAAGAATAATTTGGAAGAGAGCTGAATGCCGTCGCTTAAGAAGTTGGTTTCTTTGTATTTTTTGTGGAGTTGTTTTGATAGAACCTTATTCGGTATTACAAGTTTCCAGAAGTTCTTGGTCTTATTTTGTCATTAGAGTGCTATGAGCCAAATGCTGATCACTGTATGAACCAGGGCACCTTCATTATGGATACATGCAGTTGCGAATGTGAAGGTGATTGGACTGGCCGCCATTGTGAGCAAAGTAAGATCATTGTTTTCAAACGAAGCATGGGTTTTGAGGCAGAAGGGGAATTCAGTCGATAACACTATTAAACAGGGGGGCGATCAGAAGACGTGCGTATTGTATGTCACTTTTTCAAATTAGTACACACTGTAATTAATATAGTTAGGTATATATAATGTAGGAGGCACGGTTCATCTTGCAGTCTTGCTTGACAGATGCATCAGTGCTAGAGTTTTTTAATTAGATTTTTCCCTCGCTCTCCAAAATAATAAATAATAATCAAATGTGTTTTGGAAAATAACACCAAAACAGAACTTCAAGGTACAACATAGCGGTTTCATCTTCTAAATCTTTGATTAAAAACCTCTCCTATCAACAAGAAACAAGAAATGGCCCAAAATGAACTAATCCTGAAGAATTATAGTGGCAACTTTCTAAGTATTATACGTCTCACATCCATGCACATTGTTAGGCCGGTCCCAGCCAAATTAGCTGAGGCCAAAAGACCGTAAAACCTGTTTGATCCTTTGCTAATGGTATATCAACAGGAAAAGTTAAATAATGAAAGGACAGAATTCGCATTAATTGTGTATTATTTAAATGATTCACTGATCTGTGAAGTATTGATCCAACTATCTTTGGCCGTGTGGTCTGTACAGAACCTGGAGAGGAATGTTCAAATCTCTCTGCAAATGACAGCCTGGGATGTTCTTGTAGCAACGAAGAGTGCACGTGTAAGCCCGCCTACTCGGGACCCAAATGCGACTGTAAGGTTCCTTTCAGCTTTTTGTTTGAATGTTCATGAAGCTTTACATGAAAGTAGCTCCTGTCTTTTTAGTCACGCCCCTTTTTTCTACATTGTTGCAATTTTAGTCATCTTTTCTTCTGTTCAGAGGGACGCGAAGAAAATGACTCGACGTAGAAAAAAGAAGGCATTTCAAACAACCCTGTCGCAACGATTGCAATGATTCAGACTGACTCCAGACTAAACATTTATATCTTATACCACATATATAGGATCAGTGACTAACTAAAACAACTGGGTCGTGAAACTTATTTGACTAAGATGAATTCATCGACAGGTTGCACTACTGATTATTGATAGTAACACCTATGACAGGGAGCTCTTCATTAATGTAGCATCTAATTCTACAACTTTTCATGAATGCAGTCATTTTGGAGTTCAATGATATTTTTTTTCCAAGCGGCGCTATAATAATATGCTTACCAATAGAAAACATTGCCACTTAACACAGATTTTTCAATGCTTTTTTTCTCGTTCCTTTTTTGAAGTCGGTTTGGGTGACTAGTTAAGACATGTGAAAAAAATTAAAAACCGCAAAACCTTTGTTGAACTGTCGAGTAATTGAAAATGTTTCCAACCTTTCAAATGAACAGTCTTTTTTCTTCAATTTCTTTCAGCTTGTAAAGCTTGCCAAAATGGTGGCAGCGACCAGGAGCCAGACAGCTGCGTCTGTAATTGTCCCGGTTTCTACTTACCACCCATCTGTTCAGGTGTGTTGAGAATTGTCATAGATATTCGGATATCAAAAATGTGGAAACTTCATATTTCTAATGTTTGGGGGTATTGAAGTGCTCTGATTACTGCTGGAAACTGCTTCTTACATAGAACATTGCTTTACTTGTTATTACTTTACTTTGTTCCAGATACTTTGTACTTCTGGTGTTGATGTCATGTTTTCGATTTACCAGGACAAAACCAGAAAAATCTGAATTTTTAAGACCAAGACTGACAGTCTTTAATTTCCAAAAGTTTTCGAAAAAAAATTAAATCCCTAACACGGGCATTTCACAATAGTGCGCCTCCAAGAGTTTGCAACGTGTTGACCAATCACAGTATGCGATATCTTTCGACCCAGTGCGCGTTTGAAAAGGGTTGACAAATTTCGCGCCATTTGATTCGTCAGCGCGTTGAAAACTTTTGGAGGCACACTATTGTGAATTGTCCGTATTGAAAAGAAATTTGGTTAAATATGCATTTAAATTTTATAGCTGACCAAAATTCGATTCATCAATCACTTAAAAATTTGACAGAGTGTGATACCAGTGCCGTATGTCAGAATGGAGGAACACTTGACGAAATCACGTGTACTTGTCATTGTGCTAGCGGCTGGAGAGGAGAGGAATGCGCAGATGGTAAGATTTCCTGTCAGTTTAACCCTTTCTACTTTTTCAATTTCGGGATAATTTCCAACCTTATACATCCGGGACGGGGACGAGTATGTTGTTTTCACTTTTCTTTGCCATTGTTTACATTGTTTTCAGGATGTTTTATCAGGATTGAAATAAGGGCAGTTCGTTTTTCTCTTTCTCAGTAAACTCATTTTTGATTCTCGTTTTTCCTTAAGTGTTTTAAAATAAGTTCGGGCACCCATGCTTAATGTATAGCAAATAGATAATGGATTGTATACCAAAGATATTCTAATAATCAAAATAAAATCAAATGAAAATATCAGTCAATTTTGAAATTATGTGAAGGTCGATCTAAAAGCCAAGTATTGTAAATTTCCAGAGGTGACTTTTGAACACAAATGCCCCATCGACATCATTAAACGACCGGACGAGGGCCAGACGACAGCTAAAGTTTCCTGGACTGGTCCAACGGAGTCTGGAGCAAACGTCGATTGCCAACCAGCGAGCGGTAGCCAATTCCCAGTGGGAACTACTCAGGTCACTTGCACAGCAATCTACGCGGACCCCGGAACGAATAGCTCATCATGCAGCTTTAAGGTTTTCATCGGTGAGAGTCTGCTTGATGCAAAGTCTACTAGTAGGCCTATTGACTATAATTTGCTTCAATTAGATAATGTTACTTCCTAATTTTGTCAGCACAGGGAAATTTCAAAGGACTACATGTATAAAACATTCAGTTACTATCCTTGTGCAAAGACTTGTCTGAACGCACGTACGTGCGCTATTATACTTGTAGGTTCACGTGCTGGTTGTCGCGCTGGCGCCTTATACAGAATTGTGCGCTTGCAGTATTCACCATACGTCATGCTAAGGTGGTGATGTACACGTCTAATAAGAAATCCAACGGTCAAAGTTTAAGTTTTTAAACCCAACTAATACGACGAAAACTTTGTAATAGAGAGGTAAGTAGGAACAGTACCAGCGCTCTTATACCAGATGAAATGGACAGGACTCAATTGGTGGTGCAATCACCAATCCATGTAGGCGGTGACATCAGGACTATCCCCCGCAGACCTAGCCAGGGCACAGCAAGCGCTTCGTCTTTGGAACATAAATATCTAAGATGAATGAGGACATCGACCGTGCCAGCGCACGCTGGTATTTTAAGGGAGCATAGTATAACCACTATCTTTCCCCTGCGCAGATGGAAGGGCTCCCCTGGTCAACTGCCCGCCTGACCTAGACCCCTATCACCAACGGTGGAAGGACACTGCTCAGATTTCATGGGGAGGGGTCACGGCAGAAGATGAGGTGTCTGGGACCATTGCAGCCAGCTGCATACCAAGGAGTGGTAGCGTCTTCCAACCTGGTGCGACCACTGTGGTGTGCACTGCGTTTGACCAGGCAATGAACTTAGGATTCTGCACTTTTGAAGTCACAGTGTACACTCGGGGTAAGGAAAAATTTTCGCTCATCAAATAAGTTTTTGATCAAAATTCGTCTTCATAAAACTTTTAATCATCAAGTTTGTTTCACGAGTGTATTTGCCTTAAAACCCATGCATGACCTGTCGTAGGCCGTAGTAGCCTCAACGTTATAGACAGCGGTACTATCTATTTCACTTCAATCAGGTAATACAATCAGATTTCCCACAACACTGAGCTGTGCAAAATGTCAAGAGAACAATCCAAACGGAAGGTGCAGATACGATGAGAATGAAGATGAGTATGTCTGTTACTGCTCTAGTGGTTTTACGACAGATGCCAATGGCAAATGTCAAGGTAGGTTACAAGTTATGGTTTCACTCTACATTTTTACATATACGTAGATCATTTCATGCCTAAATGTATGGATATTTTCAATATGAAATGTTTAGGTGTGTTTAGGCCTTTCAAGAGTGGTTCCACATGGTGGTTCCACTTTGGTATGAAGGAACTGTGTCCTCAACAATCTAAAAAAGAATTTTTTCCATGTCATTTCACTAATATGAAGTCCTAGTTGAACGTGTATATTATGACAGCCTCGGTTTGATGTTTAAAGGTGAGGTTTAAGGTATAAAAGAGTTAACATAGGAGCAGTTCCTCTACCCAATCCAAATGAGATTTTGTCGCATTAAGCATTCTTTCGTCCAATGACAGCATGCTTTTTTTTAATCGGTATGTTGTTCTAGACATTGATGAGTGCAATGAGGAGGGCCGTTGCGAACCCAATGCGGAATGCGTAAATACCGTCGGCAGCTACAGGTGTGAATGCTCCGACGGATTCTTTGGGTCCGGCACTACCTGCAGAGGTATGCTTACTTCTGTTTTTAAAAGTTGATGAGTGTCCAGAAAGGGAAACCTTCAAGAATATTCATGAGGTACGGAGAAAATCATTTAAAAGCTCATATGGTCGTTGTAAGTTTTTATCGCATTCGTTTTTCACTACAGAGTATCCGTACCCAATGTATCCAGACATTTCCAACCCGGAAGCTGATAAAAGTAAGTAAAAGTCTATATTCTGAGGCAAATGAGCTTAACTTTAAGTTGTTTTTGTTACATTTACGTTGCTATAATTGTTTATTCATCATTGCTTAGCTGTATCTTGCTCATAAAAGTATTTTGAAGTTAAATGTTGATTTTAAAGCTCATTCTGTATCCTAATGTATTTTGTGTATCAACCAAATTTTGATGTTTCATTTTAATCGTAGCTGAAGTTTCATTTGCTACGAATAATGAACTTTGTTTTTGCAGGACCTCTCGAAAAAATGTTTTCCGTTGATGTAAGACTGGCCAGTGAATCTATGTTTGGTTGTGACCTTGCAAATGATCCCATGTCAGATGATTGCCAGATTCTTCAGACTGTTTTCAACCAAAAGGCAAGTTTTGCATTGTAGCAATTTAATGCATATAGGCCTACCTCTTCTTGAGACAGGGTTATGACAAGTCCGTGCAGACATAGTCTGCTAAGGTGCAAAACAAGTTTGCTTTGTCCTGGAGCCACTTCATGAAATTCTACATTGGTAGTTGCCATTCTGTTCAGTCTTTGAAGGCAGAGAAATATTACAGCAACTGTATACGCACAAAATCCTTACAATTTACCGGAGGTAGATCACACGCATAAGCTCAAATTTCTGGCACTATGAACAAAAATGAAATTAGTATGAACAACGAAACAACATCAAGATACTAGTTTACGCTTCCGAGAGGTTGAATCAAAACTTGATGGATAGAATGACAATGAATGTTTTAATTAGGCATGGAGCAGATAAGATTTTAGGCGTCCACTCCCAGCTGCCAAATGGACCAAAGAGCTCAGACTCTTGTGGATTAATCCGAAGTGCATTTCCGTGCAAAGTTTAAATCTGTAAGACCATACTGATTTTTCTAGTGCAGCCATTAATAAATCAGATGTTGTGAATAATAAATTAGACAAAGGAAAACTTGCTCCTAACTCAAAAATCCCATATGTTTTCATGTTCCAGTTACGGGAAAAGTACACTGAGTTTTCCCCAGCACTCCTTCAAATTATATTTGACCAGAACAGAATGAGGTAAGATTTGACATCATACAGTGTTGTTATTTTGATTAAGATTGACGTGGCTGATTTTCTTTCATCGTCAATTTCATGAGGACCCAACCTTTTTTCCTGGAAATAGAAGTCTGTAGAATGCCACTTTCTTTATATAGAGCGGGCAGCTTCGGCCACGTGGCAGTGTACGACTATTCGCGATTGTCGACGAGTCAAAGGGCAACATCTGCTCAAGTGTTTTATGACCAAACACTGGCCTCCAGTGTCACAGATGGAGACCTAGGAGGCTTGAAACTTGTAAGCGATTGCACAGAATGCAACCCTCCGAAGGGTAAGTGGCGTAACCTGCTTTAGGTCTTTATAGATCCTTTTATGTGATTTTTGAAAGCTCCCTTGATGGCTAGGGATACATACTGAGGCCCCAACATTACCTGTCTCTCGGTTTTTGAAACAAATTTTGGCTGTTTTTGGAGGAGGCATGGCCCCTGTTAGCTCACCCTGGAAGCACTCTTATACCAGTGAAATGGAGACCGCCGAGTGGTATTAAAACTTTATATTTTCCTTTGAAGAGTTGACAAATCTGTGCGGCAACTCCCTTGAAAAGCCCAATTGCGGAGACGGATTCTTCTTAAAAGAGATGAAGGCTGAGGACGATACAAGCTGCCTCTTCGTTTGCGAATCACTCTGCTCTACGGAATTCTGCAATGCTGGTACATGCACGCACCACCCTCCTTACGAACCCAAGTGCAGGTAAGGATTACCCATTCAGACACAACATGAAATTCTGAGAGTGAAACAAATTTTGTTTCAAAACGCTTGTCTTGGAAGTTAATTGTTGGTGTTGGTTGGTAAACGGAAGGAAGGCATTATTGCTGAATTATGAAAATCTAAATGAGGTAAAGCTAACGATATAAAGACCATGGGGACGACATTCGTCTTATTCACAATAGGACAAGGAAAAACTGCAACTTTTGACGACAATTAATTTGTCTTTCCTCAAGTGAAGAAATGTACAAGGTTATGGTTATGTTACAAATTATAAGATCTAGAAATCATGGCAATGTATCCTAAACTACTGACAAAGGCAGTAGAGTACAACAACGTTTTTCAGGGATGTGCTTTGGGGCAGTTACAGCTTTGAATCATATTTATTTTTTCGCAAATTATTACTTACAGGCCATTATCCTTATTTTAGGTTTAAGGCCTGTTTGGTTCACTTACCTTTAGCCAACAATGTCACGCAAGACTGCTGACGCTACTGACTATCGAGTTCGAGCGACGACCGATGTTGACCACCAATGGTGGAATTTGCCTGATAGCCTGTG
Organism: Acanthaster planci; assembly: GCF_001949145.1. Next base: position 5,488,521 of record NW_019091362.1, read on the forward strand.
CACAATGTGTTTACTGGGTGGTACCTGACAACATTTTGACCGGTGCTTGACAAAGTGGTCGTCACTTGAACTAGATCCTAAAAACTGGGGCAGATAACGTTCGTCGTGTCAGTTACCATCAGCTCTATTAACGAAGTGATTCCGATACGGAATCATTTTAGGTACCGTATTTTAGTCTCCATTCAAGCAGTTTCTACTCCTTTCGCTGAAGGTGCAGCGGCTGCTTGTGAAAGGTTGAAGAGCAGCATAGACCCACTTGGAGCCTAAAGCTCAGCATTTTAGTCCCACTTTTACACTGGCTTTGTAGATGCCCTTCGAATACAGTGGGACCTCAGTGCGAACCTGTTACTGTCACAGACGGGGGAGGTGACAACGGTGACAAAAATACCCCGGCAAACCTCACAGTCATCATTGCCTGCTCAGTGACAGGGGGCGTCCTTCTTCTCCTCATCCTGGCAGCCATCGGGTATTTTGTCTTCAGAAGAAATAAGAATGCAAAAAAGGACATATATCATGAAAAAAGGTAAGCTTTAATGTTATTTAACCTTGAATACATAAATGCACTGTCGTACTTAAATCCTTTTTGACTTTCCTGTTAGTTTATCACATATGAAAAAGTTTTTCTCTTTTTACTCTGTTAACTGTTCCCAAACAGTGCAAAGAGCTCTCCAGCATTTGTCTTTCAAGATGTTTTCATGTTGGCATGTAGCCTTACCCGTATGGAGTGAACCTCCTTTGAGGGACGTGAATAATTAGTTTAAGAATCAGGTGGCTTCTGAGTTTTGATCTTATGTATTTTTCTTTTCCAGTGGTCACATCAATGAAGACTTTGCTATGGAAAAAAGTGTTGATAGTAAACAACTGTAGAATAGAAGCGAACTTCCTTGCTTACTGGTTTGGGATTGTATTTACAGAACAAATGAAACTCTTCCTGAAATTAATATAGGGCTAACTCCAGTGCTCACTGGATATACGTAGTTTTTATGATGACCTTTGCAGAGAGGCACCGAAGCATTTGATCATTTGATTGGAGCGAGTCAACAAAATGGCGCTGGACTTTTTAGATGTTTGGAGGTCTCACATTTTACGGGAGAGGCCAATGTAGATATGTCGATTGTCAATATGAACAATTGTTTTCTATGGTTTCGAACCATTTTACTCTTTTTCCATATAATTTATAATTCTAATGCAACAGTTTCTCCTTACCTTCCGGATATTTGTCGTTTGGCCTTTACCTATACCCAGTATTCCAATAAATTATCAATTCAGAGATTTGAGAACAACTGATGTATTTTCACCGATATGTTTAATAGACATTAAAAACTAATTCAGCTCTGATTCGTTGTTTAACTTTCATTCATTAAACAGTTCAGTTCTGCCAGTTCAAATATTCAGCATTTTCTTCTCCCTCTCTCTCTTTTCTGCACGTTGTATACGGAAATTTAATAATTTCAAAACAAGCATTCAATTTTAATGATATGATTATACCTACATCTGCACATGCTGTTTAATATAGAAGTACATCCTTGGTTCATTTTTGGAGTACTTGTACCAGACAGTCCCTCTGCAGTCAGCTGATGTCGTTCCCAGAAATTCCTATTAACTTCCTTTAGGAAAATCTTTCGCAGTAGTTAGTTATCTCGGCATGTATTTGAAGTCATTGTGACTGTATTTTAATGTGGAATAGGTGTTAATACGTCTTTCATATCGTTGTACAGTTTTTGTTTTCAAAAGACCCATCTTGTTTGTAGACGAAGTTCGTAGAACAACCTATCTTGTTTCTAAACCAAGTGTAATTTTTTGAATGACTTATCATATTGTTCCGCTTCACGTGTTTTTCTGTTAGAATAATGTTTTCTGCATTTAAAGATCCATTAAAACGTCTATTCACCTAAGGATATTAATTATGTTGGTGGTTTTCCAGTATTACAAAAATTATGCAGACCAGCAAACTGTATCAAGTAGTTACATTGCTTATGGATATTCAGGACCTAAACACAACCGACACTTTTACACAATTTATATTTCAAGATGTCGGTCATTGGTCCTTTAAATGTCCCATTTAGTTCACTGGAAATGTAATTTTAAACCAGCACCACCGAAAACACAAGATGAATATTTGGTTTATACTGATGATCTGTCATCAATATACTATTGTTTTAATGCACATATCGAATTCGTTTTAGAACAATGACGTTCCACAAAATACGTCGTCTGAGGTGTACACTTTCTTGGAAAACTGACTTTCCTAAGAATTGTAAAGATAAGACCGTTGATTGGAGCAGAATTTGATCTTGCAACCTTCGGAACACCGTACTAAAACTCTAATATCTAGGTATTATAGCTTTGTGAAAAGGATCCTTCCATGATTTATTTCTTTGTTCAGGATTGCTTTAAAACAAACCTTACCCGACCGTGGATATTCGAAAGGCAAGGGTGGAAGCTGGAAATTACATGACACTAGGTGGTGGTGTTCATCACGCACACTCTGGGCCATACATCATAGAGCGTATTCAAAGATTTTGTGCTCTTTTCTCTTTTTTCTTTTTTGAACACATTTTGATTGCTAGGAAGTTCAAATAATACCATCGGAATCAGCTTTTTTTCTTACCACAAAAATATAGGGAGATGATCCACAGCCCAACCCTGGTCAGAAAGGGCTTGGGATATACACCCCCACCCAACCCCAAAAGGAGTTACACTCCTGCACCAAAGTTACCGGTGCCCTAGTTTACGGTATAACTCTGTACATTTAAACAGAGGCACTGGCCGTTCCATCAGTCACTTCGTTAGCATTAACACCTTTATCAGAAGGGGCAGGTCCACCAACATGTGCCCCTTTCTTCTTAGGACGCAGCTTTTTTTTCCACATATCCCGGACTCGGTTGTTGAAAGCAAAGGACGTGAAAATGAAGACGCCCTGAAGTGCAGCTGAGATAATAAACAGGAACCAGAGCACGCTGACGTCGGTTGCTAGGGCAACAAACCCGATGATCCAAGCAAAGCCCATGACACTCGATATCTGTTCAAAACAAAATCTGATTGCAAAAAAGTGCACTTTGTGTCCATCGATATCGGTATTTACAACATAATACAACGAATCATTATCACAACATTAAATATCTGGTTATTCCAGATCCATGTACTAACCTTCACATATATAACCACTTCCCGAAGGGTTTCCGTCCTTTTGTCTTTGTCCTCGTTAACTAAAGAGGAGGCTCTCTTAGTAGTCCGGATAGCCCTGACAGTTAAGGAGAAGAGAACAACATTGGCGCAGAGTGACAAGACAATCGGCAGCCCGAAGGAAACCAGGATGGCCGCTTCATCTGAGATCCAACAAATTCTGGTTTCCTTGCGGCCGTAACTGAAGCTGAGACCTGTACAGTCGCAGAAATTCACGACGAGACACGGGATGAGTACCACCAGCGGAGAGCACCAGCCGAACAGCGAGAGCCAAAGGAAGGTGTGACTGTTGTGGGCAGCTCGCAGACTGCCGACAGGGGCTGAGAACGTGCGCTTCAGGTCCCAGGCGATGGCAGTCATCCAAGCAAACGCTGCCAGCCAGGAGTAGTGGGTGATGATCGCCACCACGGTGCAGAAAACGTGGTTCCCAGTCTGGTTCAAACCGAAAAGAAGCAAGAACTGGCCGATGAATATCGCCGCCGACATGCTGAGCACCGTTAGGCCGTGGGCGTTCCGCAAAGAGGGAAAAACACAGTAAGTCACTATGGTGGCAGCTAGTGCTAAGAGTGACAGAGATGTGCACACAATTTGTATAACATATTCGGGACCCTCGAATGGATCTGGGTATGACACAGTGGTGATTGTACACACGACAATATAACCATCCGGTAATATGACAAACGAGCTTTCATTCAGTGCCGACCCCTGATACCATATCACCTGTTGATCGGCAACTTTAGTCCATTCGGCTTGATCCTCCGGGAGAATATCGCAGCCCATATTCTTGGGAACAACCCCACAAATTTGAGCAAACTTTCTCTTTGTAAAAGTTTTCGTTGTTTGGTCCTTTTCGTAGGTAACAAACAAGGATACATTGGAAGGAGTCACAAAAATACCTTCGCCGAGATACATGTACTGGGTACCATTTATGGTAGCTGTGGTTACGTTTCCCACAACTCGGAAACATTCCGCGCCTGAGATGTCATTTACATGGACCACGCACTCTTCTTTTAGCGTGATCTCTGTAGCATCGCACTTTCTCCTCCAGTAAGATTCTACCTTGTCGCCACGAGTATCACCCGTTAGGAGGATGTCACTCACGACTTTTTCCAGTTCACTGGAATATGCATACGCCGGGCTAGACACATAGGCCGTGTCTTCTGTACTGTTCCTGGACATCAAGGCTAGCTGTTTCAGAGAGTTACTGAAAACTAGTGCTAATTCAATGTGAAAGGAGGCCACTGCTCGCAGAATACATTCCAGCGCCGAAAATGCCGTTTGTGAAAAATGAGGGCTATCTGCAGCAGCATCAGGAGAGGCCTCGCCCACCTTGGTAACTACTTTAAAGTCTTTCAAGAGACAGGAGATTTCTTCTCCGATGGTGATTGTTAAGGATGTCCTGGTTTGCATTGGCTCCGGTATCGATAATGTTAGTTTGTACCCGTCTCCTCCGTCACAGCATGGAATTATATCGATGGATGTAGGAGCCAAAATTAATTCTTCTTGTGATATTCCATTGCAGAGAGCACAGTGCGGATTCTTAAACGCGCGAAGGTCCCGACCTGACCGAACCTCCGCAGAATAAGCCCTGCAAGCCTCGCGCAAGTCTTCGGAGGTGTCTGCCAACAAGCAGTCACTGGTAACAGTCCCGGAAAGGCTGCAGGCACGGAGGTGTACGGAGTCCCCCTGGCTGTCGATCGGATGAAATGTCAACTCCTTGACAATCGATGTCGGAACGATAGGCGTTTGGGCGAAGTAAGCGGCTGTCACACTCTCGTTGTCTCCCATTGGCGATATCATCGGCGTGCCTGCCTCCGGAGGCACAAAGATTGGCTCACCTTCACTCACACGGACTGCTGCAAGATTATGGCAGAGAGCGCACGCGGCACTCTTGAAAGGGATGTAGGTCTCATTCCTGGAATGATAGAGAATGGCCTGTTGAAAGGACGGCTCCTCGCAGTACTCCCGTACAGCGACATCCGACCACGACTGCGGACATTTGCTAACGAGTTGGTAGGAGTGGCGGAGGCTTTCATCGTAATGACACTCGTAGTACAGCGAGTTGCCGGTCAACCAAGAAAGACCCTGTGTCTGGTTGGCATTCGCTGGTGACTGGTTGGTCTGGAGTGGACAGGCGGACTTTACATCGAAACAACAATCTTTAAACTCGTGGCAGAGAGCGTCGCATCCGCAAGTATGCACTATGGAGGGAAGCGCTCCGCAGAAGCCTCTACACGTGGCAAAGTCGGGGAGGAACACGGTCATACCATTCAGTGTGAATCCTGCCAGAAACAAAAACTCGGTTACTATTTCATTCCGACAATTTTTTGTGCACGACTCGGAAGGATGAAAAATGAAACATTTTCGTTGCCATTCTGAGAGAAGTGACAGCTACTATGACTGAATAAGACAAAAGACGCCCTGAAGTATCCCAATGAACTACCTTGTCCAGTGAGCCAGAGCAATCCTACCATTCTAGTCTTTCACTATTCTAGAAATTAATTCACTGTTCACACTTTAAATCTTGTTATCATAGATTTTTTCTGTTCAACGTTTCAAACATTTACATGTGGCATGTATGCTATAAGTTTCATTTCCCTCTTATGACATCTTCTTTTAATGAGATAATATGAGACACTGATTTGGTGCCTATGTGACAAAATGTCAGAAGTAATTAGGCGTTATAAATTAATGATCTCTTACTATAATTCGTTAGCCAGTTTTATTTTTTCGATATAAATAAGAACATCATGTTAATATCACCACCTTCTTTGCAAGTCACGTTGAACATTCTTCCTCCATATTTCGCGCAGTGTTTCTCCACTTGCAGCCAGTGTATTTTACTCTGACGATCAACCCGGAACAACAACTCCAAACCAGCGTTCCCCTCAAGGGCCGGGAGAAAACTAGTCGACTGAACGTAGGGAGAGCCGAGGCGAAGACACGCTTCTTCAGCCATAGCCCGGGTCTGCTCCGTGCCGTAAACGCACGCGCGACCCCAAGTGGATTTGTTGTGGCGGACATGTAAAAGTCCGCTCAGTTGGCCGTGGTTGTCACCAAGCCGGACTTCCAGTCCATCCGGAAATACCTTTTGTGTTGTGGACACTGCGAGAACCTCATCATCTGTGTTATATTTTGAGACAGAAATATGTACGTGCATTAGTGACTCTGTTAGATTTGGCATAGGCCCTATGCTAATTAGATTCAAAACTCATATCCTTGAGCCTCGAGCTGGACCAACAGAGGGCGCAATTTTCCTCACAACGGAGGCTCCTTTGGTGGCATAAACTGTGCATCGCTAGTTCACAAACAAATATGAGATGCAAGCGTTGTAGTCGCATCGCTACCAACAAAATGACCACTCCTACAACCACTCCCGACAACGAATGAGGGGATGCTTCTGCTTAGGGCGGATAGCTGCAAAAGCTGGAAAGCTCTGGCTTAATTAAAACAGAGACTTTATTTTCATTCAGGAAGGATACCATATAACCCCTGACTGTGATTAATCCTGAGTATCACATAATTATTCATACCTTACCAACGTGATAATCATGGGTCAGATACAAAAATCGTTTTGCCGGTTATACGAAAGCTATGAAGACAAATCTCCCTATACCCAATGCATTCAAAACAAACACGATTTTGAAAAAGAAACCTGGGGGGAAGATAAAATTGAAATTGATGGAGAGGACCTTTCCATTAAAGCAATGGGTGATGTTACAGTTCAATTTCAGACTTACCCGTTGCACATTTTACGCCAAATGGTATCGACTGGCTGTAACCACGACCGCAATAACTATTACAGACAGATCGACTCAAGCAGTCTGTGATTCTCGCTTCATTAGCCTTGCACGCCAACTTCACCATTGTGGGCTTAGGGGGATCGGCGGGTCTCGGCAGATCGACGCCGTCCAACACTGCCAGCGCCAGGGGGAAGCCGAAGTGCAGGCACACCAGGTCAGCGTCGATCAGGGAGTGAGGTGGGTTCTCTATGACGCTCACCACCCGGTCGCCACCGAGACCAATCTCCAGCCAGCCCTCACGTTGGCTACTGCCGTTTGTAAGTCGGAGGTCCGCTTTTGGAAGAAAAGAAAATCAGTGGATTCAAAGACGAAGCAAAATGTAATAATGATTTCAGTGTCTGGGACTTGTAACAAAATAAGGCCAGTTGAGTGTTTCCCTTTAGAACTATTTGCTGTGATCTTGTAATTAAAAACTAAGAGACTTTTGGGGCTATTTTTCCCCTGTGATGACATCATGATATACACGCATAACATGACCTTTATTATTAAATGAATTTATTAAAAAGCGCAAATTCTATTTAAAAATATTCAAATGCGCTGTACAACCTGACAATGACATATATGTGAACTTGTGTAATATTAAAATTTCATCAGAATTCAAAAGACACCGAATCACTACAAACATTAAGTTACAATTACACACAGATTTTAAAACCAAATAAATTAAGTACACAGATACAATAGGGCATTAAAGCCGTCACAGAAGAGTGCAAACCAATAAAATTCATTAAAATACTGATAAAAACACATCACAGCTTAAAAGTGATCCAAACAGATGAGTTTTTAGCAGTGCCTTAAACGGTCTAAACTCGTGACATTTCACACCTTTACTGGGAGTTGATTCCACAGATATGGGGCAGCATGTAAAAAGGACTGATCAACTGAGCAGGTCCAACTACGAATAGGTGTACGAATAGTGTTGCAGTAGTGCCATATGTTAAATATTTCCTAATAGATCTAATGTTGTGCAGGAAGTAGAATGCAGACTTGCACGTTTTAACCACATGATCGCCCAAGGACAAGTTAACATCAAACCACGCCGCCAAATTCCGTGCAAAAGTAGCAGGTCTGATTAGAGATTCTCCAACCTGAACCCCATCGATCCTAACTTTATAGCTAGTAGCGGACGAGTACCAATCACCAAGAATTCTGATAACAGTCATCCAAGAACGTAAATCCTTTCCACATTATTCCACGACACACAAGGCTGACGCTTGATTTCTAGCTTCATCGGGTGAAAATGAAATATAAAGCTGTGTGTCATCGGCGTAACAGGGGACCTGAAGATTATGGGATTTTACAATGTCAAAAAGTTCACTTGTAGGCCTATATAAAATAAACAACAAGGGGCCCAAGCAAGAACCTCGTGGAACCCCCCCCCCATACAAGGTTATGCTTATCCAACAGTGTGATGTTAACTAATGCACGCTGAGATTTCCTGGACAAGTATGACTTGAACCACTCAAAACAATGCCGTCAACTCCGAACTTCTTTCTCAAAATTCTCAAGAGAACGCTGTGATCAAGTGTGTCAAAAGCAGAGCTTAAATCTAGCAAAACGAATAAGGTAGCCTGTTTATTGTTCATAGGCATTAGCAAGTCATTTTTACCCTCAGCAACGCAGTTTCAGTACTATGAAATTACGATATGCTGACTGAAATGTAGGAAACAGATTATGCGAAGTAAGATGCAATTGCAACTGATCACAAACAATTTTCTCAAGTATCTTCGAGATAAACTGTAAGTTGCTAGCCAGACGGTAGTTTTCAATCTTGGCATCCAAACCCGGTTTTTTAGGAGAGGAGGCACATGCACAAAGGATGACTTCCAGATTTCTGGAAAACATTCCGATTTTAAGGAAACATTCATGGTCTGAGTGATGAAGGGTAGTAAAACATCCAACATAATTATTGGTGAGATCATTTTTTTTAATGTGGACGTCTGTGGATATCACTACAAGAAAAATGGATTTGCATGATTTCTAAATATCAAAGTTAATATGAAACGAGCGTGACACATTTGCACATCATGAGAAGAATTTCGTAAGATCAGCACACAGTGACATTAAACGCTGCAATAAGGTGTTAGCCCGGAGTCTTAGCTTTATTCCTATTCTGTAAGCTAATTAAATTCTGGCCGTAGCCCCTATGCCTATGTTTATTTCATTAAAAAGACTGACTTTCAGATCAGAATTCTCCATTCCCCTCATTTTCCATTTCAACAACCCATAAAGACAAAGACACCCCCATCTGTCAAAGCTTACTTGTCAAACAAGTCATGCTCAAGTCCCAGCGATGGTCGCAACTGCCCCAGTCCAGCGCCCAAGGCTGTAGCTCGCAGACATCCTCGCCGCAGTGGCAGTTGCCGCCCTGGTACCATATCACCCCGTCGGACCTGCCATACGTGTCCTGGTGATTGGAAGCCTCGAATGAGCCCAGGTAGCCCATGGACCTGCACAGGCCGCATGCCAGATCGTTGATCGAGGTAATTTCATCAGCATTATCTTTAGACGAAGTGCGACGGCAGAATGATCCCCATTCCCCGTCGGGACCCTGCACCTCTAGTCGACCTTCGTTGCTAAACGGGCCTCCAACTAGCCTAGTCGTGATATTCAAGTCTAGAGAACGAACCGAAATCCTTAAGAGTCTTAACACTTTCTTCAAATAGGCCTATTCCTTAATAAATTGGATGGTTAAGAAAGGTTACTACAGGAACAACAAGGTAGATCTTTCATACCCATTTTTCCGATAGCGTGTTAAAACAGAAGTGCAAAAAAATATGAGAAACTTTGCTTGACATCCCGACATAAGCTTTACAAAAATATCAGGGTGTACATCTACTTAGCAAGGAGGCCTTTTAGTAAGCTATATTACTGCACCTATGGTGCATGACCGTTAGATGTAGAAACGGCGGAAACTAATCCACTTCAATAACTGTGAAACTCAAGCTTTCAATTCATTTGTCCCACGTGACCTGGACCATGTAAATAACAAGGGATGTTCCCCGTCCTTGGTCGTATTTTGTTCCAGGCCTACATGTGTAAGAGCGAACCAGTGGTATCTGCGAACTTCAACTACACTGTGTAAGATAATACAATACCCTGGTGCACGTAAAAATTGTATGAATATAGGATAAGTCATGGAGAGGGACTTTCTACTCCAAAGTCCACAGATAAATTTTGTATCTTACATCACAAATATTTAGGGAATTAACATCTCTCGCATGGAACGGCCTTGTAAGTCGCTCTTCATTACGGTGCCCCTTAACTGAACTCTTTCAACCGGAGGTAGTGGATCCAGACTGCATGGCTGCATGGATAAAACGAACGATCGCAGCCTCAGGTCGAAAAATGGGGGGTACCCTATCCTGGATCTCTGCCCAATCTATTTGTTATGCAACAGTCGTAAGTACTACTTCCAGGCTCAGCCAAGTTGCAGGAAGAGCGTAAAAGAATACAAACAATGCATTTCATCGATTCATCGGATATTGCCCTTCATCACGAGGACTATCCGGAGTATCCGCAAGGCGAAACGTCATTCGTGTCCATTTGCTCAGCCACATATATCTCACCACCCCGTGTTTGTCAGTTTTTCCTGGTTTCCTGCGGGAGTGAGGCCGTATAAGGTCAATATCTGTGCTGTTTGATTTTGTCGCTTCGCAGGGCGAAAAACACTCCACACAATACCAGAAACAAATTGAGGCTAAAATCCCCCCTCAACTCAAAGGCTACGAAGATTCCAAAATCAGTCTACTACCACTGGTAATTGAGCACTGGAGTGGATATATAGCATTCATAGTCCATCTAAACTTCACGTAAGGTTTTACTCTTGGCCTAATAATTCAGAAAGCTCTTTACGCTTTGTTCTAGTCCGAGCGTTTGTGGGGGAAAGTGTCGCTTATGGAAACAAAATGATCAGTTCTATACACGCAAATACAGTGGGATGTCAACAGTTAATGCATGCGAGTTGACGAAACATCTTTCCTTAACGTTGCAATTACTTAGTTGTACTAACTTACCACTGCCAACAACACTTGATGCTATGCCCACAAGGATCAAAAGACATTTCTTCAGCATGTTGGCGACTGATCCAAACTTGTCAATGTGAGAACTTGACCATGACACCTTTTGTGGCAGACACTTAACGTTAAATGGATGTACACGCATCACTAACAGAATTTATAAGCGGTGATACGAAGGAAAAAACGACCATTAAAATCACGCCTCCTAAGATATCCTGGTAAAGGGAAAGCTGTACGTCAGGCGATAAAATTTATTGACTAAAACTCAATCCTGCATTTTAAGTAAAGACACAAAGCGCCAACTGATGACGCAAAGCGAAATATTAAGGGATGCTTCGTTTAATTTTAAGTTACTGTTTGCCCACCGTGGACAATTGCAATGCTTCAGAAACGCCAGTATTTTATTTGTGTTCACGATATCATCAATCTTCAAGTTCAAGTTCGATGCACCGAGGTCAATTGTCACTTCTTACAAAATAGAATGACAAGACCGTATTCTCTTTCAAAGGTGGTGTACATTAGAGGCATTTGCTGTAATTTTTCAAAATTGACTTCCATTCAGTGAAATTACCGCCACCATGGACATTGTGGCAGAATGCATGTGCGACCACTTCATGTTCATGTCGGTAAAACCCTGTCTACACGCCAACAGTGCTCATCCAAAACACTATCAATTATCGAATGTGGTAACAACCCGTAAATTTGGGGGAAATGGGGTTATAGAAGCGTTCAAGAAAACTAGGTCTTTCTGTGCAACTCCGTGCTGGCCTGTGCCGGTAGTTTGGACCGTTACCATCAGTGTTAAACTCATTTTTCAGAAAGAAAAATTAACTACATGGCGATTAGTTCCCGTTTTATACCTACTCTTTCAGTTTGCGTGTTTGGGCGGTACTGAAGGTATGTTGACAGCTTTAATTGTTAACCCAGACCATGAGCAGCGAACCGTTAAGCCAGGAGCATGCATCACCTTTCCTCCCTGTTTTGGTCGTTTGTGTATTTATATTTTCTGAGCTTATTTAATTATTTATTTTTAGCTTCTCTTATAGGATCATAAGGCATTGTGAAGAATATTAGCAATCTGTGCTCTACAATAAACAAAGCCTTTAGGATATAAGGTATTTTTGTACAATAAGGACAGCCATCTCAAAGTTAGACCCAAACTCAGATGAAGCAGGTACATCCTTGAAATCAGATCTTTAAAAAATATTTAATGCCCGTCTCTTGATAAAACGAATCGCAAACAAGGTTGAAAGAATTACTGGTATTTGTGAAATATATACAATGGGTAACCGTTGTAACAAACTATAAATTCAACTCATAAATCACACACTAGCTCGACCTCAGAGATGGTAAAAGTTGCTGGTAGTCCTATGTAGATTCTGTCGACGGACAACATGCATGCAGCTAAGGTGTGCTGGCAAGCGCTTTAGTTAAGAGCCACAACCAGAAAATTTTTGAGTTTTGTTTCAATTCGATTATTGAAGCAGGCATAAATCGTAAGCATCCCCCACTTTTTGACCGGGGGAGACCGGAGCATATTGAATCATCGCTCCCTCTCCCGCCGTCACACTCTTCGTTGTAAAATTAAATCTGAAGGCCGGTTCATACTGCAGGCAAATGTGAAAGCGAAGCGAATTGACATGACGAAGGATTTGCAGCAGGAATGTCGCATGAGTTGAAATGTTCTCAACTTAGGCAAATTCACATCGCAAATATTTGATCTGACAACACAAATTCGCCTTTGAGGTTGATCTCGCGGGAAGCATGAATCGGCCTTAAGGCGGATTTCGAGGAATTGTTCGCTGAAAAATGGACAATTAAAAAAAAAAATTCTAGCCTATATATCTTTCAGTAAGGTTAATTCAGGTGTAAGTGTACCTAATTATCATATACCGGTAGATGAACAGAGGAACATCTGTATTCTAAACAGCACCCTAGCATCATGGCTTTTCGAATTTCCATGGCTGGCCAATGTTTTGATGTCTGCCTTCCCCCATCCCCCAATCCCTGACACAAATATAAGCCACTTAATAATCACTACAGATACCTCAGGTCTCGATAATTCTAAAATTATTTAACGCCAGTGTACACTTGTGAAAAAAATTGGTTTTCAAATTGTGGAGCAATTTTTTGGGGGGGCCCACCAGTTGATGGCTGGTACAAATAACAGTCAAGAGTGAAGACAGTTGATATACTTGACTATCACTCGATATAACACCGAACCAGCGTGTTATGCCAGCTATAGTTCTCAAGCTCCCCAATGACGTTGCCATGTAGGTATAGGAGGAAGACCAGTTTCACAGTGTCATGACAACGCGTATTCCCTCTCATGTATCAGTCAAGCTTGAAATGTTGACGGCCTCTTCACAGTCAAATGAAATGAAGCCTCACAGTTTGGAGATTTACTGACCTCATATACGCAAACCAGGGAGCGAGGTACATTTTTTCAGGCGAGAACAGTGGCAAAGTACACCTTTAAATGCTACCCAGTATAATGCGACCCAAGTGCCGGATGTTCCGATGCATGTGATGCGCCGAATTTAAGGGCCAACAGAATATTGAAAACTGACAAAAATGCCATGACATCACAGTGTGCCTTGAGATGCATGCATGCACCTACGTGCGAAACGTTCCTCAAATTCTAAGCATAAGAAAATCGGGGACGGAATTCGCCCCCTCCGTAGAGATTTTTTCTGATATCGCACCAAAGCATTTTTCATGAGTTGAGCCTTTAGGAGAGTGTTACAGTCACTCTTCGTGGTCATTTTGGCACTAGTTTTGTGAAAATCGAACATACTGTTCTTGAGCTTAAAAATGCGCTGAAAATAAAATGGTTTGTGAGATACAGAGTTACAATGAGGAACAAATGAATTAAATGGATCTGCAAATTGTCCTGTGATAGGAAAGCCGTGGTTAGAGTGGAACTGAACAAAAGTATTAAATCGTTCTGCAATAACCAATTTCACATTGAATATAGTACAGATCTTGGCATACATATTTGGGTATGGTTGTACCACTGTATACACTTCAGCCGGGTGATGGCATCAACATTCTCAATGTGTTTTTTTATATTCCGTAAATGACACGAATGCCTGCCCAACATGAATATTAAGGACCAAACGCAGGAAAGATTCTGCGAGATTGGATGGGTTTTTAATGTTAAATTGGATGGCTAGTTTTTTACGTCGAATGACGCAACGGTACTTTGGCCATGTCACGAGAACATCTATGGGCATTACTCAGTCCCATTCAATTTAGCTCGAAATTGAATTCCGCAGTCGTTAATTTAACTGCTCCTTTGCCGAAATTGACTGGGAAAGCCTATATTATCCTGAGCCTACCGATCTGTCTTTTGAGGGGAAAAATCGAACTTTCGCAGGCTCCAATTCGAACTTTGATTCGACAGATTTCCCACCAGTAATTAACAGAAAGAAAATCGTACTAAACTAATGGTGGGATGTTAAATTTGGGGCGTAACCCAACAAACCATCTAGCCTTGCCCGCTTGGCTGTCATTCCATCATTCAAAACAACAAGGTATAAGAAAAAGCGCCTTTAAACTTGTATTATGATCCAACAAAGTGATGTTTCACTTATCAGCATTGTTCACGTCCCTACACAGCTTGAGACCAATCTTCTCCTTGCTTGTAAGCAAGAAACTTTTAGTGTCGAGTGTGGCTCTTAAATGTGGAGATTTGAAAACAATTTTTTCACGAAGTCTGAGAGATGTCGCATACACCACAGAGCAAGGTAATACCTTTATATTCCACGTTTTGTGTTTCATGCTTAGTGATTCGCAATCTTTATCCACCTATAACCATTAAACCCGAAATATCGGAGTGTGCCTGGCGTGATGGCAAATGTCATATCGTCAAAATCGGCAATTTATTTTAATGAGTAATTTCCTCAAACGAGAAAACTTCTGTGCAAGTTAATTTTTTTAATATGTATGTTGGTTTTAATATTCCACTGGTCTCGTTAGGTACCGCTTCTTCATATTGGCTTTGTTTCTTCTTCAGCCATAGTAATGGTGGAAAACCATTAACAGTAATTTTGCTCACCGGGCAGGTTTTCATTAGTACCAAACGAAAACACCAGCAAATAAAAGCAGTGATGTCAGGACCGTAAGGCTTTTGATTTTTCTTTTCCCCAACAACATATTTTATAAGTCCGAAGCCGCATTCGCTTTTGAATTTGCCCCCCTCCACCAAAAGTTGGATACGTCGCTGTCAGTGGCTGCACACATCCTTCTAGGATTTGTCAGTTTTATTGTGCATAAACATAAAACGTCACATCCACGGGGTACGAGGCGGATCCGCGGAGTGGGGGGAGATGCGAGATGTGAGATCCACGGTAGCAAATACGGAACATTTGATAACTATGATAATAACTTATTTATTTATAAAGCGCAAATTTCATATAGATACGTTCAAATGCGCTGTACAATGAAGACATTAAGCGTGGAATAATGAATACATTTAAACGTGGTTTAGCCGATGGCATACAAGGGCGCCTCGGGCAGCATGTAACTTTAAAAAATCTCCTCAAAATTGAAATTAGAATACTTCAGAGATGGATTCCAATATGTTACTTACCGTAATCTTTGACAAAAAGAAGGTAACAATGGAAAAAATGATTAGACTTTAAACCTGAATGAGAAATTGGTTGATTTACATGTTGATTTATATCGCCGCGCGCACACATTTCCATGGCAATTATTCTGAATGTACGGTGCCTCTACAAATAGGTCCAGCGAAGGTGTGAAGGCACATTGTCTGCATCGTGAGCCAGCACGTTGTTTGCGGGGAAAATATTGGCTGATTCCATTAGGACTTTATCGTTGGGTGTTTCGTTGTGCTCACCGGCAACTTTCTTTGCGCTCAGCTCATACGGCACTGCGTCATTTTACTGACATCCGTCACATTGTTTTGCAGATAGATTTGCACCACGTCCATGCCATGGAGACCACTTTCAAGCCGAATGGGACAATTCTGTCTGCCTCTAATGACACAGGGAGCAGTTGGTATTATCCCGTCCAGACTATTCGGCTTGTGTTTGACACTTTCGTGTTTCTACTTGGAGTGCCGGGTAACTGCCTGATCCTCCGTGTCTACTGGGTCAAGGCTCGTAGGACTAGCACCCATGTTCTGATAATGGCCTTAGCATGGACTGATCTTGCCGTCTGTGCACTGAGAATCCCATCGATTTGTTTAGGTGCCCTAGAATTGGGTGGGCAAGTTGCAGATAACTTAATTTTTATCTTACTGTTGACATCAAGTGTACCAATTGCTTCTTCGTTATGTATCACTACCGTTATTGCCGCCGACCGTTACGACTGCGTGTGCCGTCCACAGAGGCGCATTTTCACTCCGAAACGGGCTAAAATAGCTGCTGGGCTCGGAGCCCTGTTTCCACTTTTCATTCGAATCCCATGTATTGTTTTGTGCATTTACTCGTCAGACATTTCTAACAGACACTTGGTAATATCAATAAGACTTTATGTTGAGAGCGTTTTGTGTTTTTTGGCATTCTTGACAATCTTTATTTGTTACGGGAAGGTTTATGCTGCCATCCGAAGACATGTTAGGGTAGGGCCCAACAAAGAACCTGCTGTGCGAAATGAACTGCGCACCCCAAGACTCAAACACCACACTACAGACTCCACAAAACCCCACAAAACTAAACTTCAGGGGACTAGTGAACAAAATATAACGACTGCCAGAGAAGTGGTGTCAACATTCATCATTCAGCCAAGCACCAGTTCAACAACAAATGCTGAGACTGGCATGAAGAAAGGGTATCGTCATGGAGGTCCTTCTTGTCGAGTTGTGTCAAATTCAACTCAACTCTGTGCCAGCCACAACCAATCCCTACCGACTCCCTCTTCAAAAGATGAGACAGCGCCCCAAAGTAATGCCAAATCGGAAGCAGATTCACCTGGCAACCCACGCACTCACCCAGAGCACAACCACGGGGCAGGACAAGCCCCTGTAAGGGTTGGTGCTGCAGGCTTACAGCGCAAGACAACAAGAATGCTCTTCATGACCACTGTGGTGTTTGGGGTGACCTGGCTCCCCTTTTGGATGGACTTTGTCGTGAACCACACACCTTCACAGTTAAAAAATCAGACATTTAAGAACATAATTGAACAACTTTCGTTGCTTGTTCTAATCAACAGTGTAGTTAACCCATTGATTTATGGCACTGCCAATAGACGATTTAGAAAAGATTGTAAAGGCGTGTGCAGTCAAATCAAAAGCTGCCGATGCTCGTAGTAATCCTGTCTGTCTAGTTGATTGCAACCACACCATCACTTTAAAAACGCTTGGCTTTTTTCCCCAGCGTTGGGGTACCAGGTGAATCGCTTAACTGTTTAGCAGACAGATAACCCAACCACTGACTGTCTACTGATGTATCGGCAAACGTGTCCCATTTTACTCAACAGTTGTAGAAAATATTATTTGTACTGTACTGCTTTTTTAACCCAGTGTCATGCTATGTTTTCCCATCTGGCAAGAAATCCACCCTGTACCCGCGGTTATGCCGGTTCATACTTCGCTCGAAAGTGAAAACGAATTTGTGACGTCAAACAGATCAAATATTTGCTCTACATATTCTCAAAAGTTGAACACACTTCAACTCTAGATTTCACAGCAAATTCTTCGCGATGT
Source organism: Acanthaster planci (assembly GCF_001949145.1). Next base: position 5,506,199 of record NW_019091362.1, read on the forward strand.
CAAATTCGCTTATTCGCATTTTCCTGAAATATGCCTCTAGGCAAAAATATTGCTCAGCGTTTATAGGTGAAAGTCACGAAAAAAAAGTACTTTTAAGGACGTTTTATACGGATTATTTCCAGCAAAATAGTGCTCAATTGTGTTTAATTTCTGAGAATTCGCAGGTCAGGTATTTTATCTGATGTCACAAATTCACTTCGTTTTCACTTTCCCGCAAAGTATGAACCAGTCTTTATGCGATATGTCAGTGATGGATACATCTATAAGCGTTTTTGTATCAGCACTTGTGACTATCTGCCACAAGTCTTTGAATCATGATGCTAAAAACAAGTGGTGGCCTTGTATGTAAAGAATCGACTTGTTAATTTACCGTGACAGTGCATTTAAACTTTCTGCTGATTGGTTCAGCTAGACGTGTGGTGTAAAGCTGTTCACATCTTCTTTTGGAGTAGAAATGTATGATATCAATGCCATTCTCTAACGGAGAGGGTTTTGTAGTGTAGAACTTCCGCGCGGCATACCCACCCCACCCATTTTAAATGCGATAGAATCAGTTGTCTTATGTGATATTAATTGGTGTTAACAGCGCAGTTGTTGCATTCAAGATCGACAATAGACAATGTAAATCCTATTGTAGCATAAATATGGAATTAATTTGCATTTTACATTTTGATATTATGGACGTTGTCTTCATCGCAATACTTTGTTTCTTCTGGCAGAGTGTCGACTAAAATGATAAGTATAATGTAAATAAAAGCATTCTGAACAATTGAAGTTAAGAGCCTAATTTTACAATTGCCTTAATGTTTGTGCGATCTTTTTAATTTTTTTCTCCATTGAGAATTTTCAAGTCTTTATTGGCAAAGAGTTATGTGGATTGAGTGAAGGCGAAATTATAGTGACTGATACTGCAGTGCTGTAACCTGTACTAATATCACCGTGAAAAAGTAGAAAAGTTGGAAAAAATTCCCCAACTCCATTTTTTTCCCTCAGTCGCTGTTTAAATGGATACGTTTCTGTTTACTTTATGTATATTAAAAAAGGTTCCATGACGTAACATATTATGCATTTTGTGTTAAGTCATAATTAACAGTCGTTTCCATTATCGAGCCGTTATTCAGGGAATAAATATGTGCGGATCAGGCATTAGTCGTGTCCATACTCCTGAGCCGGTCTTCGACCGGCTAAGCACTTATTCCCTTGTTAGTTCATGCAGTTCTTGTTGCTCCTTATATTGCCCGAATCGACCTGACTGTCATTCTTAGCTGTGCCATTTGATGGCATTTGGGTGCCTGTTTATTTTATGCAGCTTAATCAATATGATTTACATATTTATGGCACAAAGCGTGAAGTCATCCAAGGCCACAGAAACCCCATCCTGGGTGTTGCAGCTATTTCTGTACTCACATTTTTTCTCAGGTCTGACTGAGTACAATACAACTTCATTTTAGAAAAGGAAGCATCTTCAATTGGAATAGGCCTATTCAACGAGTAGATGCGGATCTTTTTCCAAAAGGGCTCTCCAATTTTTTGTTTACATTTGTATGAGAATGTTCGTTACCCTCCAAATGTGTCACTACCGGTTTTGATATATTGGTGCTTTCAATTTCTCAATTAAAACCAGAGAAAACATTGACTTGGGGCATCTGCCCCAGCTGGATACACTACTAGTGCAAATGTTGTTTGGTTGTATAAATTACTGTGACGTCAACTGAACAGTGGCGCACGGTAACTAATGCGGAGGGCACGGAGGGCACCCCCCAGCAGATGCCCACGCCCCCTATGAACAACTATAACCCTAGTTACGCCACGACAGTTGGGGCCTGACTGTGCCAGAACTGATTACAAAGCATTATAATCCCAAAAGTTGCGTTACTTAGAATAATGGATTGTGTTTATTGGTATACAACTCTTCAGTGTGTAAAATTACGTATGAAAATGTGCTTCTCCATTCATTGCTACATGACCCGCAAGATACTACATGTCACTACCGTCTGAACTTTAAAACAACTTCCCAAAGAAAACTTCAATTAAAGATGTACCAATTAATACGGTCAAGGAGGATTGATATGGAGACATAATGCACAATTTCAAGGTAATCAAGGGTAGACTTGGTACCATTTTTGTTTGTTGTTTTGTTTTGTTTTGTTTTGTTTAGTTTTTG
>NW_019091362.1:5527765-5555027 GCF_001949145.1 Acanthaster planci
ACTTCCAAACCGTTCCAGTATAAAGCATGTTCGAGCGTCCTCTAACCGCAGTTAACAATCAAGAGAAACTAGACACCTCAATTGTAACATCCAGCTCTCAACCCAGCTCCCCACCCCCTCCATGGAGTCCTGGCTATACTGTTAATAAAATCCTACTGAGGACAGGTGTAATCAGTCAAGTGCCAATAAGGGTGTGCGTGCATGCATCACTCTTGAATACCCTCTGTCTTTGTCCTGACAGGGGTTGGCATGCAGCACGTGGACGTCTCCTCAGCGGCACCGCTCAACAGCCTGATAGCACGGTACATCTTGGACCCCACATTGGGACAGACCATGGGTAGAGACTCCAAGCACACGGGAAATACCTACTACGTGGTGAGTATCTAAAACATAGAGGATGTTTTCCCATGACGGAGATCTCGCTGCAGCAGTGGATACTGTTTTGTTAGAAACTAAGTCACATTCAACAGTACTTTATATTTTGACGTAGCACACATCTTGTTGAGCCTGTGTTTGGCCCAGTACACCTATGTCTGTACTAATGATTTTTAAAATTGTATTTCACTTGATGATGTACTGCATTGTACAATTATGTTTTTGTTAATGATAGAAATTGCCTGATCAGGAGCACTGCTACTTCATCAACGAGTGCACCGCTGGTAACGACATGCGTGGCGTGCTGGTGTCCAAGCTCAGCTTCACCAACCAGATGCACGTCGTGAAGATGCTGTCGCTTCTGCGGCAGCAGGCCGTCTACAATGCGCTCATCGCCAGCTGCGTCCGAGCAGAGGAAGATGGAGGTAAAATATCAAACGTTTCCTGCAGTGTGCTCTGTGTTACTGCAGTGGTCTTTGGTATGGAAAGCTCAAGCTCTGTCAAGGCAATGGCAAAGCCCCATTTTCACAAACCAGTTTCAAAAGGAGTGTGTACACAGTCATGGTGTCACAAAATTACCTCCTTCGGCCTAATTGAGGTGATGGGTCACAATGGGATACAACTGTATAACACGTTATTTACCTGAATATATTTTTTTAGTATGATCGATGACTTGATGTAACAAATGTTAAAGATATTAATTTACTCCTTGTTAATGCTTTTATGTTGTGATTTAAATTGTTTTTACAATTGCCTTTTTTTTTCAAATCTATGCACTTTGTGTCGGGGCGGTTATCAATGTTGATGATGCTGGGCCGGGATATTTATCAGTTTTTTCTGTTTTCAAAATTCTTTAAAAATTCATTTAATCTTCTTCAATCTTCATTCACTGGACCACCAACACGTGAAGGACTGTCTGGTGTCCACTCTAGCCTGACGGACAAAATCTATTGACGCCCGAGTATTTCAGCCAGGCCTGCAGTGTTGTAAAAAGAGCCCAGATTGTGCGGTGTTATATAACTTTCTTTTGTTCAATAGGGGCCAGATTAGCGTGCAGTGGTGCTGTGTGGCTCATCACTGCGGTGTTTGAGCGCTTTTGTCCCCGGTGGTAGTCTGCTTGCTCTAAATACTCCAAACCGTGGTATACTGTTTCAAAACAAGGCTGGATTATCTCCACTTTTGAGAGTGAAAAAATGTCGGTAATTCCCAGCGGCCCGGTCTTTTGTTCCAAGTACGGTCTTTTGTTACAAGGCCCTGTTCCCTTTGTCCGAGTTTGGAGACCCCGGCCACGCAAATAAAGCATACTTGTCCGGATCCGGAATCCCCAGCAGGATGTGGTTAATAAGCAATTTCATTTCAATTCAACACGCAATCTCTTTCAGATAAAGTCCCAAAAAGTAAATCCTCAGAGATTATCAAGCCAGTCAAACAGACGTGTATCTAAAATTACAATGTGCCAACAAATCGATATTCTTGTTGCCCGATTTTCCTTTCAGAATTGAAGATAGAAAATAAAATAAGTGTATATACTCCACTGAGATTTGTAAAAAGCGGTCCTCCTTGGAAGATGAGTTTGAGCTTACAGTATGTGGCATATGTACATGCATTTGTACAACCTAATTTATCTTGTGGCATTTCTTAGATCCCTCCTCGGCAATGCTGTTTGAGGTAACGCCTTTCACCCACCAGAAACTGACTGTGACCTTTGAGCACCCAGCCACTGATGGCATGGGATGTGGTGAGTTCCTCCCCTCCAAACACAGGAGCTAGTCCTGGACACTGCACAGTATACTCGGTCTTATCCATCATGACACTTGGCTGATTCTAAATCTGCCTTAGGAAGAAAGAGTTGTCAGTTTATATCTCATCCGTTGAGAACTTCTACAGTTTGTGGAATTGTAGTTTTGAGTCGTTCCTCTTTCTGCCTGATGTACTCCCTGTTGCAGTGGTATTTTAAAGTTATCATGAAATGTGCTTTGCAGTCTTGATTTCTTTATTCAACCCTACTGACTGTCTGCTGAGGGACAGAAATTTGTGCAGGTGGTCCTGCTTTTGTGAAACAAACTTCCATGGGCTTCCTGCTTCTGCTTTACATTGTCAATTTGTACCTTCTGATGAACACAGACAGAAATATTTGGGTCACAAATAGTTCGGTCAGTTGCTGTTAATTCCAGTTCTATGTTGATGCATTATATCGGTATGTGGCATGGTTCAACATCTTCTAATACTCTACCTGCTTGTTATCCCCCATTGTCCAGTTGAGATGGATCTGACTGAGTCAGCTAATGTCAAGTGCAAGCTTCATACGCCCAGCGGTGAGGAACCAATCTGCAGTGATGATTATGCGACTAGGGTACTGCAGAGGTGGGTAAAAAACTTACAACGGAAGAAGTTCATTCCTGTTGAACGCTTCTATGTTACCCCATAACGTTCTTAGTAATGCCAAATATTTCTTGACATTTGTTTTGAATCCAGTAAAAGTGAAGCAGGACTGAAATTTGAATTGGTTTCGACACACTGTTTATTTTTCCCCAGGTGCTTGTCAATTCCTGTAACCATGCGTGCCATCATGAAGAAGGCTGCATCTATGATCCAAACCCAAGTCCAGAAACCCATTCCAGCGGCGACTGTCCTGAATGAGCCACCCAGCAGCTCAGGTCATGTCCCTGGGAGTCTGGTTCACCAGCTGAAGTCCACCCTGAAAGGGCAGAGCCTGGCAGCCTCCATGAAAGGTGGGGCCAGCCAGCAGCAGCGCAGCATCCTGAGCGACATGAGGAGCTCCATGGAGTCCATCCTGGTGCAGCCTGCCTCCACCCTGGATCTGGCTTCTCTGCCTGCAGACAACTCCAAGGTGGAGCAGAACCCGATGCTGGCCAGCTTGCTGCAGCACGCTAACCCCACAAGCAGCACCCTGAGCTCCCCAAAGGACAGTTCGAGTCAGATGCTGGCGACAGATGCTGCAGCAGCTGCCCAGACTGCAGCTGTCAAGTCCAAAAGGAATCCCATGTTGATGACTCTTTTGCAGGAGCAGACCAAGCAACCAGCCCAAATCATGAACACGCCTCTCTCCTCACTCACCCCCACCCCACCAGCATCTCTTCCACAACCACCCCTCCCACAGCCCCCTCTTCAACAACCAAGCCTGCCATCACCCGTTCCAGGGAAGCCAACTAAAAAGCGCCGTCGCATCAAACCAGCTCTCTCAACCGAGAAATCCCCAAGAAGAGCTTTCAGTGAGGATGACAGCTCCAGAGAGTCCTCGTTTGATTTTGAAGGAGGTCATGGAGTGCCGGAACGTTCACCCTCTCTCCACACTCCAAAGATCCCCAGTGACTCCCAGGTGTTTTCCCATTTTCCAATGCCAGCAGAGTCAACCAAGCCATACCAGCCTTCTGGTACCATGGAGCCCCCCAGAACAACATCTCAAATGGGAGAGCTCTCTGCTCTTCTGGCCGATATTGTGGATACGTCGGGCAAATCGGGTCGTAAACAAAAGCGGTCAGACAGCACCAGTTCCCAGTCAAGTGCTGGAGGAAGACCATCAATGTCCCCAAAGACGCCTACCTCCTTGTCCATGACTTCACCCTACGGAGGTGGTCCAAAGCCTGGAATGCAGACCCTCCACACACCAGAACATGTCATGCAAGCCGTGACAGATGCACCCCCACCGCAGATGGGTAAAATGATGGCCCGACAGGATTCTCAGCAGGCCGCAAGAAGCACGGCTGACACAGATGTGTTCAGTGCTCACGGCACAGAGCTTTTCTCCCCCGAGGAGTTCCTGGCAATACCTTCTGGGGAAGGGGATGCTCCTGAAGGTAGCAATCAGCAGTATAACATCAGTGAGTCACTGGATTTCAACACGGACATTTTAAAGAGTGGGGATTCCAGTTTTGCCGATGATCTGATCGAGTCCACAGCAGATATTGATATGGAGGCATGTGATGCAACAGCATTTGGGCTCTCCAGTGTCAACTTAGCAATCGCACGCATGGGGGTTCAGACCACCAAGTCCCCATCAGCAAGTGAGACAGGTCCTGACGGTAAAATGAAGTCTGAGTTTAAGCTGTCTACAGCGGCACTCAGTGCTTCAGCTGCCTCTGCTGGGTCAACGCCCCCTTCCTCTGGGCAGTCGGCTTTCCAGAGCATCAGCCCAGGTGTTGGAAATAAACTGTTGCGGACCGAGTCAGTTGACGTGGTGGGCACAAGCATGGCATTGGATTTAAGCATGCCAAGTTTATCAAAGAGCCTAGGTAGCGGGGAGTCAATGTCAATGCACACTGCCTTGAGAGAGAGATCACTGAGCATGCCTGACCAACAATACAAAACAGCCCCAGTGACACAAACCACTGGTAACACTCATTCCACAGCACCTACCCGTAAGGTCATCCGTGTGCCACCCATGGTCTCCAAAGGAAAACCCAAGAACTTTGTATCTGAATCTGCTGGTACACCACCACTGGAGAACCCCAGCAAACGAGGGCCAAAGAAACGTTCACGGCGAACAGGGAAGAGAATGGAAGGCTTGCTGGGTGGGGACTCACCGCCTCCCAAGCCCAAGGAGAAGAAAAAGGCCATAAAGCGTCGCCGGGTGGACATATACAGCGACTCCTCTCCAGGAGATGATGACAGTGAGGACTTGAGTGTCACCATGAGCTCTGAAGCACCATTGAAGATGACATTCAAGATGGTCCGTGTCAAGTCAGAGCCTAAACCCAAAACCAAGACCTCAAGTACTCCCAAGATCCGAGTGAAACCCTTGAACCCAGTGACAAGCACTGAGCTCACTCAGAAACCAGTTACAGAGACCCTTACAAGTCATGCTGCAGAAGTGAAACCTCAACTAAAATCCGAGGCTTCGGTGTTGTCTGTGAAAAATGAATCTGCCAGTGTCACCAAAGTGGAGGAGACCCAGAAGAAAGATTCTGCGCCAGCTCCAAAAAGTGATGCTCAAGTTCATCCCAAATCTGATACTGACAAGTTGGATTCAGCAGCTGCTAAAAGGCAGGCTTTCAGCAAGTCCTCAACCACTGCTATCACAATGCAATCGAAGATAAAAAGTGACCTGAGCAAGAGCTCATCTCAAAGTCTTACCTCTAAGAGCATCTCTTCGCCCAAAATGTCAGGAAATCTGACCAAACCAACTGCTCCATCCCCAAAGATAGCCGTCTCTCCCAAGGTATCTTCTTCCCCATTGAAAATGGGAATGAAGTCTGAGTCTCAAACCTCAGGGACTGTTTTTAAATCTAAGGTTTCACCAGAAGGCATAAGGAGCTCCATCCCATCCTCAGTCAAAAAGATTGCAAAGGGGATAGATTCACATGCTAGAATGCTAAAGAAATCCATGAATGCAGGACAGCGACCAGAAGGGCGAAAAGGGGAGACAAAGAAGTCACCCATCCTGAAAAGCTCCAAACTTATTCAGGGATCACCTAAGGGGATACTGAAGGCAACAAGCACCGCTGGAGCTGCTCCTGGCAGTCCATGCACTTCATCCTCTGTTCCAAATAGACCCTCACGACCCTCACCTATTTCTATCCCACCAGTGTCAAAATCATCACCTGCCATTGGTGATGCCCCCCAGAGCACATCAGTCTCTGCCGGAGAAACACCAACGACCCCAACTCCAACAACACCAACAAGTGCTGGGCCAAAGACACCAAAGGTCTTACCCAAAGGAAGGAAGAACTCCCTGTCAGCCATTGTTGGAAAGCTTCAGGAGCGAGCAGGCATTGCGTCTGGTTTGTCAAGTCCACCTCGACCTGCCCAGGACACTGACCATTCGGGCCATTCCCCAGTGAGAGACAAGGCACCAAAAGAAAAGATGGGTGCTGGGAAACCTCTAGATTGTGAGAGTGTTAAGGCCACAGCCTCAAAGCCTGTAAAATCTGAGCATTCTGAAACAAAGGGCAGGGAATCTCCCCCTAGCATCAGCAAAACACCCAAATCAAAACCACTGCCCTCCGCGTTGAAACCATCGGGACCAGCCTCTACAAAGCTTGGAATTTCCACCGCTGTTACCACACCAGCTTCAACTTCTTCCTCCACAAAACCTGCTGGTTCTTCCACCCCTTCAAAGGTGTCTCCTTCTCCCACTAAGATGCCCTCCATGCCGACATCCAGTCAAAGCCTTCAAAGATCATCAACTTCTCCTAATAGACCTGCCCCCTCTCATAAAACATCACAAGTGTCCCGTCCTCCAAAAGTTTCCACCCCTCCTATCCCCCTCAAGGGACCAGCCCAACCTGCTAGGACTCCTTCACCATCTGTCCACACCACACCCAAAACATCAGGATCTCTCCTCTCGGCAGCAAAGGCTGCAACACCCAAACCTGTGTCTCCTTTGAAATTAAGTACTTCATCATCTATGCCCATGTCAACATCAGCTTCAAGCCCTATCAAAACCCCTCCAAGACAAGTTCTCTCACCAATGTCACGAAAACCCATCATCTTAAGTCGTTCATCCACATACTCTTCTCCTGAAAAGGGCAACTCTAAAGTCACAATTGTAACTGTTGTGTCACCAAGATTAGCTGCCAATGCTCGACAGGCTGAGGCTCAGAAGGGTAGCTCAGCTCAGGATGTTAAGACTGACAAACCTGCCGAGGGACAGACGACTCAAACAGAGCCCAAGACACCAATGGCTACCAAGCCTCCAGCCACCAGTCAGTCTTCTATCAGAGATGGAAAGGTCGACCTAACACCCATACCAACCACTCCAACAACTCTCGAGACTGACATCCTCCAGAAATTGCAAAGTTCAGCACAACCCAAAAAACCAGTCACCCCTCAACTGAAGCCAATTCCAAAATCAGAGGAGAGCAGCAAACCCTTGAGTACGTCTGTGAAGCCAGTAACAGGCAGCAAACCAGCTGTGCAGGGTGACACAAAACGAGTTGAAATAGTCCCCAAATCATCCAAAAGCATCAGCACCACCTCAGCGCCGACTACTCAACAAACCTTCAAACCAGAATCAACCAAATCAACTCAGGAATCAAAGGGCCTGTCTGAAAAACAAAAACCGGACTTGAAGTTAGCAGTGAAGGTAGCGAGTGTGAAATCAGATGGTGGCATAAAGGAGACAACTCAAGCAGCGAGTACCCCAACAGAAGGGGGATCAAAGACAATACCCTCCTCACAGCTTTCCTTGCAACCGGACAGGCCCAAGAAGCCAGCAGGAGAAACCAAGTCTGACAGTAAACCACAGGATGCCAAATTTTCAGCACCTGTTTCATCCTCGTCTGCCAAAATGGAGACCAAGAAGCCATTGAAAGATCAATCAAGCCTGAAACTTCATTCCGTTCCAAAACGTCAGACGAGCCCAAAGCATCAACCAACCCTTAAAGCGCAACCGAAACCAAAACAGTCACCCAGCCCCAGTCGCCTGCCAAGTCCAAAACATCAGCCAAGTCCAAAACATCAGCCCAGCCCCAAGCATCAGCCCAGTCCAAAGCACATCCCAAGTCCAAAGCACCAACCCAGCCCAAAGCGTCCACCCAGTCCCAAGCACCAGCCTAGCCCCAAGCAGCAGCTCAGTCCCAAGCGCCAGCCAAGTCCCAGTCAGCAGCTGAGTCCAAAAGCCCCCGCCCCTGCCCCAGAAACTGTCAAACCGCCCACACCAGGGCCGCCTCCACCAGCCCCAGAAGTTGAATTCAAAGTACCCAGTCCAGCCCTGGCCCCAAGCCCGAAGCCATCATGCATATCGGGATTGCCGAGTCCCAAAGTTTTTGGCAGTAATAAGCCCAGCAGTCCACCCCGAGCCACCAGTCCATACTCGCCAGGTGTGCCCAGTCCGCGGGGAGGTGGGAGTCGCATGATCCCAAGTCCAGGTGGAGTGCCAAGCACCCAAGGGCTCAAGCGGGCTGCCACTCCAGAGGAAACAAGTCATGTCGCCAAGCGTCTGCACACAATGAGCCCGGCGTACAGCCACAGCGGAAGCGAGGATGAGCTAATCATTGATGACCCCAATGCCCCGCAGTCCAGCCAACCCAAAGGGGAGCCATCCATACCAGAGGAGCACAAGGGAAGCCTCCCTCAGCAGGAAGCCACTGTGACCTCCCCTTGCACTGTGCCAATCTCCCCCTCTGCCAAGCCCTCCATTGCCAAGTCCCCCGTCGGGGTCAGTATCGGAAGTGGGTCCGAACACTCCCAGCAAAGTCCTTGCTTAATTGATGATGATCTGATGGACGAAGCATTATTGTCATCAATTGGTAAAGAGGAATCTTGAATCCCATCCTTAACAGTTAGACATTGGAATAGTGGTCTTTGTTTCCTATCAGTATGAAGCCTGTTTTAGAACAATACTTTGGGCTTCCCCGAAAAGAATTGAAATGGTAAATCTGGGCTGTAAGGGAACTACATGTAATATTTGTCATTCTGGATAGCTATGGTGAAAAAATGCATGGACAAATCCAAAACTAGTAGATACGTGTATGTAATAACAAGCATGACTTACATGTACATGTACTAGTATTTGTTCGTGTGCTTTGCTTCATTTTCTGAACTTGGATTTCTGCATTGTTGGGATGGTTTATTGGAAGAAACACAGACATTTTCTGTAATCCAATTTTTAAAATCAGAGGTTTAAATTTCTTGAAAAACACTGACGTGGTTGTGAATGTTATTCAGGTCTTGTGCATGTTATAAACACTACAAATAGGTTTTTAACTACCGTAGGTTGGTGTAGTTGTGGGTTTGAAAAACTCACTTGCTGCTGGGAAACCATGAAAATTTTAAGACTGTGTGATTGCCTACCCTATAGGTGTACAGTATTGTAAAGTACACAAATTATTACCGAGAAACTCATTAATAAAATAATTTTGGGTGATTAGTATTAATATTTTGAAAGTATATCAAGTCATTTTGTCATCTGTAGCAGCCACAGTGGTAATTTATGTATTTCGGTTTTTTTTTTATTTGTAAATTTACATATACCTTGCAAATGTATTGCATATCTGCTTTGTTGGACATGCTATGCCTTTGAGAATAAAGGCAAGCTGGATAAATTCAAGAGTAATGGACTGAATACTTCCATTATTGATGATGAAAGTACAGGGAAAATTGAAAGGGATTATGAATTAACTGAAAATGACAAACCATGGTTCAGCAAACAGAATTTCCATGTACATACATGAATGTGGAATATAGAGCCAGTATAGTTGAGAGTATCACAACATCAGTTATGAACAACTGGGTCAACACTGGCTAAGGAATGCTTTTGTTGCAGTTCATTTGAATAGCTTGTGATTTGAGTTCAGACTGGAGGTCTTGTTATGGTCTTGACTTCTACGCTGGTCAAGGCAGTGACATTGGCACTAATATGTTGGCCATGCAATTGTGTACATGTATGTGCACAACAGCATCCATAGGAAGACTCGGTCTTTAAGAGTGAAAGAATGGGCCTTGTGAATCAGTGTAAGCACGATGATTTATGGGTGATTTTTAACAACCAAAATGGTTTGGATGTTCAATTCTGTTCATCCTTGCACTTCAGCTGGCCTCCTTGATAAAGTAGCCGCAGTCATCATCTTTTGGAAGATATTTGTCCAGCAGGGCAGAGGTTAAAAAGATCCAACAAATCTTTTGGCCAGTCATCCCGCCAATTATCTTTCTTAAAAGTTCTGAAAAATCTTTGATGCTGGTGCATCTCCCAGCGCTTCTACTTGATCAATACCACCTACATGTATATTCAGCCATGTAGTTGGAGTTGTTGAGAAGTTATTTTTGCACAGTACAAGAATAATTGTGTACGTGTACTTGGATATTGATTGCAGTTGCTTTGTCGTTGGTTCAGCTTCCTGCTTACAAATTTATATCCTGTAAGTTTTTATCTGCAATAGAAACTTTCAGTGCTCTTCACCACGTAAGGATTTTATCGAAATCACAAACTTGTTTGTTACATGCTTACAGGTTTTATGTACCCTTGAAATTTGAAATATGTTCTCTTGAAATGCCTCTTATGGGAACAGTTTTCTGACAAGCATTGCATGGGTTATTGGTTGCCCCCGTGCTGTGTTTCCTGTGTAAAACTCACAATAAGAGTTGTTGTCAATGGAATGTTGTAGCTTTTGAAATGGTTGTAGTAAATCATTGACCCACAGATGTGATGACTTTGTTGACTGTAAGGAATGCATTTTAAAGGGGAAATGCATCCTGATTATCAAGAAATGCATTTGAAAAGCTTAACTTTTGTGAGCATGCGACTATGGTGCTTGCTTGTGCTTTCATTTATTTTTGCTTATCAATAAAGTGAATGTGCTAACTAGACTGATGTCCTTTTCTGTGACTGTTGTAATAAAGACTGCCAACCAGCTAATTGCCCTGGCAAATTCAGAGGTCAAATGGGAAGTCTTTATGGGGGGGCACTGTCATAGAGCTGCCAATTACACTAAAGTGTGAGCTCAATGAGAAAATGCAGGTTACCTGCCACGGTGTTACATGGAGGGTATTACTAGAAACTTGTTTTCTGCTCCTTTTTGCGTAGCCTAAATATCCAAGCACTATTTGGGCTCTGCACTGGTAAATTGAGAGGTTATGGGCTAGAACCCTGATTAAGTACGCCTCTGGTTTTGGTATTTCTCGCAAAGCCTGAACAACGTTAAAGAGCTTCATCACATGTCTGTGAAGGGCAAAGACTCGGGTCAGAACATGCATAACCTGTAAATTCCAATAGCCACAGTAAAAATCGGTGCACTTTGGGGTTTTTTCCCTCTGTAATTTATATCACAGTATAATGGTTCTATACCAAACAGTTTCATGGCTTTCTACTGAATAGATACTGCTATGCAATCAATGATTTCACTGACTCCACACTTTTTACAAATGATTCTTAGAGAAATAAAGTCAATAAAACCTAGGGGATTCAACCAATACTGAGCTCAGAAATGTCATCAGGGGGGATTTTCTACACATTCCAATTACCATTCTCCATATATACGTTTCCTACTATTTCATGAAATAAAATCTACTGTATTACAAATGTCTGTTATTCCTCATGTTGATGCAGAATGTTTTAGATTTTCACTTCCTCCTCTTGCCATTACAGGTAATCACATGAATAATTGTGAATAAGGAGCCAGTGATTTGCTCAAGAGCAGGTACTTTTCCATTCCAGTACATGTTTGAGCTTCCAATATTTAGAACTGGTTATCAAATTGTTCCAACCTTCTAAGTTTCACTTCCTGGAACATACTTGGCTGCAAAGAAATAGAAGCTTGTTCTTCAACGCTGCATCTGGCCTAAATATATGCACATTACATCAAGATAACAGCCTTCGGAGCCCATCCAGAGCTGGCAATGTGTGGTTCACTTAGTGAACTGAGAGGAAACCCAGGCTAGCGCCCACTTCAGGTTGGTGAGCATGAACTTGAGTGCTTTAGTCCATTGCTCCTCTGAATTAAACTGGATCCTGCACAGAAACATGAGAATGCAAGAATAAATACGGACGTTTCACAATAGTGCGCCTCCAAGAGTTTGCAACGTGTTGGCCAATCACAATACGCGAAATTTGTCGACCCAATGCACGTTTGGAAATGGTCGACAAATTTCGCGCGTTGTGATTGGCCAACGCGTTGCAAACTCTTGGAGGCACACTATTGTGAATCACCCGTATTAGAAGTGACCAGACCAATCCAATGACCAAAATTATGAAACCAACACAGTGATGTCCGCGGTCTATACACTCAAACTCTTAGGGCACTTTGTTGTCCATATGATTATTCACTTGTTTAAACAGAAATTTGAAGTCCTTTGAAAAAGGTTTTGAAACAATTTAATGAAAACAATCCAAATTTTACAAAAAACAAACCGTAAACTTTCTCCATCCATCCTCTAGTTGTAATGCGCTTTGAAACAAGAGTCGTTTGATCACATTTTGCAAAGTTTAGTTCATACATCTTTCAACAATCTGCTTTTTCAACTGTTTTGCTATTAAACCCTGAGCAACATTATTCTATTGACTGTATTTAATGATGATTTCAGTATGCTGCATGGCAAAGACTGTCTCACTGCAATTACAATGTGTGACTCTAAAGTTGACTAACTGCTTGAAGAAAGTTTTGCTGAACAGTACCAAATCGAAGGTAGAGTCCTATCCTTACACTTCACTTGTATCTATAAAAAAAGCCACCGCTATGTTTTAGACAGGCCCAGAGAAAAAGGAATGACTCACTTGATCGAGTACGTAGCACCGTTACTCTTGTCCTCTATTTTGCCACCGGACATCTTGTACGGAAGGCAGAAGCTGGTGTCTCCCCTTTCTACCTCCTCTTCTAGTTGCTGGAGACAGTCCAAGAAGGCGACCATGGCTTGGTCAAACCTGAGGGAAGGTTGTTTGACAATCAGAGTGGAACTCTCAGCGGCACAAGTACTACGCCTCTACTGTGGTTCCCATTTTGTTGGGAGCCTGTTTTCAGTGCATATGCCAATCTGTATGAATTATGTAACAGGATTTTTGCTAGTATGTCTACAGCACTCAACGGACCACAATGAACTGGCATCAGCCAAACTGTGAACCTGGAAATCGTCAAACTTGGGCCTGAAGCCAAACCAGCAGACACAACAATCCAAGTCTGGCTTCAAACTGCCCTGGTCAATCACTCACACTGGTCTACTTTTGACCCGTATCAAACGGGTAGTTTCCAACCACAGTTTGAACATCTCAAAAGTCACTGTACCCACTGGAACCCTCCTTCAAGGAACACCATGAGTACCCTTCGGGAGTTCACTGTGCTCCCATTGAAAACAGGTGCATCCTGATTAATGTGCCAAGACTTCGGCCACTGCTCCTATTACAGATCATGGGCTGTTCCAAGTTGGGAACAGTGCAGAATAAGCAGTCCTCTCGCCAGAACTTACTATGACGTTCCGACTCCCTTGCCTTGCTTGGCCATCCCAAATTGCTAATTCCATGAGATTTTTGGGTGGCCTCCCTTGTAATTTTATCCTCTCAGTAACATTATTTTCAGACAATCTTCCTTTACACCACCTCAAACTTTAGTTCAAATCAACAAAGATTTCTTCTGTACTTGTGGAATCTCAAATGTCCATAACATCCATTCAAGCTATTGGCTGAGATTTCAAAGGAAGGAACAGCATGGCTCACTTTGTGTCCCAGAAAAACCTGAATCCGCCCGATCCGTGGAGAGGAAGCTGTTTAGACTTGTCCTGTAGAGATTCCAAGTAGGAATGGTTGCCGCAGGGAACCAGTCGGTATCTGACCATCAGTGGGGCAGAGAAAGACACCAGCTTCTTACATAGAAATCACTTCAGTGGAGACTATCAATTTACACTGAATAAATTGTTAATTACTACTCACTGAGGGTTTTCATCACTTTCAGATGAACTACATCAAAGTATGTAAGGGAAGCTAACAGGAGAAATTAAAAATACAAAGTACCGTACAACAAAGCATTTAACTCAAAAGGGCAACATAAATTATTCATTTCATGGTTGTCATCTTATTCATCATAATGCTATGCAGATGCACTGTTACATGAGACTCATCAAGCCTCATTTTGACATACAAGTGTGTTAGCACCTGTAATTATGCATGCTTCATTGTCCTACCATAATAAACTATGCAGGGCTCTCGTAGGATTTGGAAATGCTTTTCCTTTTGTGGACTTGCTACCAGTTATTGTGAACCTAATATTTTCCATTGTTCAACATCCACAACATCTTACATGGGATACATTAGCTAGTAATTGGTCTTGTTTCTTGTCACAAACAGTCTCCAGTGCAACACTGATTTTCATCAGCCTTTTTGTTGTACATCAACATATATGACATAAAGAGAGACAGGTGCGAGGCATGGCCAGGTCAGACTTACCTCTTAAATTTGAAGTTCATCTTCTGGGCCAGGGAGTGAAGCAGCAGGACCGTTTGGCCCCAGGCGGCATTGATCTCGCTCCAGTCGACTGGAACACTGGGCAGGCGGCCCAGACGGAAGTTGTTGATAGTTCCAAAATGACCGTTGTGCCTAGATTAGAGAGGTCATGAACGGATGAAACTGTTGACCATGCTATTAAACTCTGTCCCTAGTCATCTCCAGAGCTTCACCAATAGCGGTAAGAAGCAGTGTACTAACTATTGTAAAGAGCCTCTATTTGGTGACAGTCACTCTATACAAAACCCAATGCAATGCTTTCTGTCTTTAAAAGTAGCAACAGTAAAACATCACTAGGTTTGTCTACAGACGCTGGTGTGCGTCATAATTTATGAACTGGATACTAAAACGAGTCACTTCTTTTGGTGGGCACATTTTTTTGTTCCTTTCCGCTTCATACATGTAGGCTTTACATATCAGAAAGGAAGTTATTTAATGGAAAACCTGGTGTACTGTTATTTTTACCTGGTAGAAAATTCACACTATAACAACTGCAAAATACCTTGTTTAAGTGGTACAGAAGGTTGTTAATACCAAGTTGAATTAAGAAATATTGAAACCTTAATATTTATTTAATGGATCCCAAGCTGGTGTCCAAATATAGTTCATCTGATTTTCGTCCCTGGGGTCAATGTACCAGTAACAACGCTTGAACCAATACTCACCATATGTGGAATGTTGCGTTGAAGACATTTGTCTTGCTGAGTTGGTCTAGCTGGGTTTGAGTGTATCTCAGCTGGTTGTCGATGCTTCGTTGTTCATCCTTCATGGAAACAAGCTGCTGCTTATATTGGTTGTATTCCTTCCAGTACCTGCGGATTTTTAAAATTAACTTGGACAAGTAAGTTTGATGTCTCGAAAAGTAGTTAAACATCAACCATGCTTGTCAGACAACAAAGGCTTGGTCCTTATTTCAACCTCAGTTTGACCTCTGACCTTTCTTCCTCGGCTTCAAGTTGCTCCAACTCTTTCTTCTGCTGTTGCATCTCCTGAGCAATTTTGTGTCGTTCCGACTCCGTCTCTTCCAGTTGCTTGATGAGCTCTGTCTCGTTGGCTTTCAACTTCAAAAATCAAATGAACATAGAAATCTTCACAATTAGGGATAGTCCAGCTATCTGGTAAACCAGATAAAAAATGAACATTTCAAACACCTCTTGATGTGCTGACTTCCGTAATCTAACAGAACAGGTGATCAATTTCACTCCACACTTATTTGGCACTCTTGATTAAATGTAATTTAGTTTACCAGGAAACCGTACTATGTGTTCCCATTTCATTTAAGATAGGGGCAATTTAATTTTTCAAAAACTGTGCTCAAATTGAAAATTTGGTTCCAAAGTGTACACATATGTAAGTTTGGCTTTGTTGTAATTCCGATCACAAAATGTATTTGTAATTCTTGACATTGTTGTCAATGAAGCATTTACTCCTTTGCAATTTTTTTTTGTACATCCATTTAGCAAAGTTTCAAGTATACTTTCTCTTTTAGCCACTTAAGAAGCATGTACGTGTAGAATTCACAAAAATCAGTTGAGACAAATAAATCACATAAAATGATCAGAAAACAGCCAGGAGCCTTTTCCCTTTTCAAAGTATCAACAATTTCAAAATTTCACAATGTGAAGAGGTTCCTTTTTCATGATCCCGTCCTTGAGGATCAAACATTGAGGTAGGTATGTGATCTCACTGACCATTTCAATCTCAGCTTCTAATGTTGCTTCATCCTCATTGTCCTCTCCGTCTGTCAGTTTCTCCAGGGACTCGCGGTAGTGTTTGCACTCATCCTCAGTGATCTTCAGCTGTTGGTCTAGCTGATCCAGGAGGGAATCTGTGCACTCCTGAAAGCCAGACACAAAGAGTTTGTTTCTGTCTTTCAAATGACTTCCAAATGGACTGCCCTTTTTTAGAGGTTCTTTAATGCGACAATTGAATGCACTCTATTCTGTAAAAATTCATCGGAGAGACTCGTGGATTGCAAGAGATATTAAAGTCTGGCAGATGTTCACAGGGCATTGGTATAAATGTAAGGCAAAGGTAGGAGTGAATCACAATGCAGTGAGCCCCCTCCTTCCATGTTTATCCTCAAATAGGTCTCAAGGGTCAGCGTCCTTAACTACCAGTCCTTCTACCAGTTATCATGCTTTGAAGATGGTAGACTTCCAGCAAGTATGACTGATACAATTCAACAAACATACAACCAAAATCTTTAGAAAAGTTGCAAAATTTGGTTCCAAAAGCCTGGACAGGGTACAATGATTTAGAGCCATGCACTGCGCCATGTCAAACTTTGCACACTGGGCTTCCATTGGGGTGACCCCTTAAATAATAGGCGTTGTGGACCATCTCTTCCACGACTCTTTGGTAATGTGTAAGTTCAAGGCAATTCAGTCCCTTGATTTCTGGTAGGTGGCAGCCAAGGGTCAATAGGCAAGGGTCAGCATGTTGAATACCTAGAAATTCTTGCCAAGAGCCATCATGAGGGATCTGTCAGTATGCATTCAGTTTGGCCCAGTACCGTACCATCTTTCCTCTTTCAATAAATGTAGAACACACCCCCGCCCATTACTAGACTTTTCCTACTTTTTTCTATTTTTTAAAGAACATTTAAATGACCCGACAATGCACCCTTTAAATAACCTACATCTGGATTAACATTTACCTCACACAGTGGGTGGTCAATATCCGAGTGGCCTGACATGATGTCAAACAGTTGGCTGGCAACCTAAAAAAGGCAGATTATGAGGTGTGTTTTTTGTACTAGGAGACTGTAACGTTATGTTAGCTGATTTGCTCTTTACCCATACATGCTAGTAAACATTGTACACTCAGTGCTGCTCAAAGGCTTGTGAAAAAATTCACATACAAAAGGCCAGTTTATACTACAGAGGAATGCGGAAGTGAAGCGAATTTGACTTCACAAAAGATTTGCAGCAAAATTTCACTCACGTTGAAATGTGTTTAACTTTTGAAAAATTTGCAGCACAAATATTTGATCTGATGTCACAGATTCATATTTGTGTTCATTTTCACACCTAGTATGAACCGGACTTTACTTTGGGTGGAACTTGAACCTATGACTTCCTGCTTACTAGTGTAGACTTCGTACCACTTGACCAACGAGCTTGCTGGGGTTGGTTGGCTGGTTTGAGTCAGATGAGCAGCAGGCACTTTACCAAACATATACATGTTGTAATTTTTGCACCAGGAGGAGGTTAATTTCATATTGGCTGTTTAGCCTTTCACAGAGCAACGCTTATAAACACTGCATACTCGATGTTGTCCGCAGGCTTATTAAAAACTACACCGGCTTTATACACCAAAGAGTACCTTAATTCTGTGGCTGACATTCTCCATCCGACTGCTTGCTGCTTCACCAAGCAATGTAAACTCCTGCCCGCTATCCTGGGAGGGGTACCTGGATTTCAAAAGCAAACAAGCTGAATTCAGTCGCTTCAATCTTCAAGTGATCTCTCATACCAATAGACTCTCACATGCAAGGACTTCTACAAAACTTGCAATGGTTTGTGCTGTAAGAATCCACCCGGATTTGAAGCAGCCCCTCGCAGGCAGAGAAAAGACTGGTTTGTGGGAATCGTTTTTATCTAGGCAACAAGTGTACAGGCAGAGGCTGTCTAATCCAACAGAAATTAGTCATACAAACCCCAGCATCCTGCACCAAACCTACATGGACCTATGCATGTAAGTGGTGTTATTCTAACTAAAAGAATCCATTCTAAGTTCATATTAAAGCATGCCATTTCTTGTTCCAGCAAAGAGCAGGTAAACAAAAATCTTCATCAGTATTGACATAACCATGGAGACCTGAAGCCTGCATGCGTATCCTCTGCATAAAAGCCCAGAGAACTGTGGAAGGATGTACACGTACACGTACACATAAGGGTTGACCACATGGCCGTCTTTACCTGACAGGCTGTATTCGTTTCCTTGACACTCCATCATTTTTCTCCAGCTCAAAGGGCTCTGTGCTATCAGTACTCTGCAGAAGTGGGGTTGCCTTGCCTGACCCTGCTGTCAGTAATGGTGCTGTGTAGCAGATACGACAAGGGAAATATCCCAATGGTCATTACCTCTGCACAGAAAAGTGACGTAATGCTCTCTGCATATAAAACCTGCATCAATGGCTCTACAGTTTTCGAAAATCATCCAAACCATGGGATGACTGTTGAAATCTCTACATGTACATGTAGGCAGAGTGGGATAAAGCGAAAAGTTTGTATTTGATGTTCTTTTGGACAATGAGAGCCCATAAAGATGCACAATATTGGATACCTGTTGATAATTGGTTTAAATTTAATATATACATGTATGTTGTTGTGCTTTAAATGTAACTTCAATGTAATTTTTTAAATTTTTTTATGAATTTCTATCCATATGCTTTTGGTGCCTACACTTTTGGATAACATACAAAACAAAATTTATAAACTGTAGTACGGTACAGGTACAACTTCATTATCTCTTCCCTCGTTTGCTAAATGGACAAATTCTGACCTGTTAAGTCAATGTACGTCTGGCTGTCCAGAGAGCTGAACGATGGATCCAGCTTCAGTGGCTGGCTGCATCGCTGACATACAAAGCTGACGTGAGTGGTTGCCACCCCGGACCTCTGCGAATCGGAACTGTGGCTGCTATTTGACATTGCACATCACAGGTCAGGTACAGCAGTGCAAGACAACCAGTTGGAACATCACCATAATCACATGCCACGAAACTATAACAAAATCAAAGAGGTCAATTATGCCAAGATTAATTAATAAGAAATTAGACATGCAAAACTATCAGAAGGCAAGGGGGGAAGAATGACCCAAATTTGTGGAGCAGGTATGTGTGACATTTAACATTCACATTCGACTGTACATACTCCAAGGTCAATTCCAGTACATCAGTGCAAATTTGTGATTTTCTTGTCGCACGATTTTCATTATATGCTTAGGAAAATAATGTTGCACCTGTTTGCCTCATAAACGATGATGTTGAAAAATTCAGTCTTTTATGATAATATACATGTACATGCATATCTCAAAATTCACAACTGATCAGAATGCAGTCTTTTAATTCCACTGTTGTCAACTGAGGCAAAGTTACAGATTTTCTGTGTCGGAAAGTAAAAATTTTTAATTATTCAGAGGTTACTTTTTAAAAATTGTTCCACTGCATTCTGTGACAAAAACAGGCACGGCGTAACAAGTGTTTTTGTTGCTTTGGATACCAGATCCAATAATTTTGACTACGCTCCTTAAGATTATGTATAGAGATGGCAGGGAAATCTGTGACTTATGCAGATGTGCACAGATCATCGAGGGATTTATAGGTCAGTATGGTAGGAAAAAGCTCATTCTTTGCCGATAATGTAGGTTACACTCTACAAAATACACATGTGCCCGGTAGTTTCATATAGGTTCCCTATTATTATAAATTTTTTAGGGGAAGATTTGATCAAGAAAGTGCAAATGGAGGTTTTCTCTGGTACAATTGCAGGGCACCGTTAAATATGCCATTGCGTACGGATACTGCATGAGTAATTTTGTATAATCAGGTGATAATGGAAGGAAGGCATTGTGGGAAGGCAAAAGGTTCAATGTTTGCTCCTTTTTCCTTCCCACAACTGTGCAAATCACCCATGCAGTATTTGCAATAAGGCTTATCAAACGTCAGGAATCAGTAAGGCCTACTGCCAAGCCTACAGTGTGACAGTAGTGCCTTATCTAGCATGTCTAGTGACTGTTCAGGAAGTAGCCTACAATCCTGGACAAATCTCGTTGGAACATGCCTCCCTCCTCACCCCCTGTCAATGTTGTCTCTCATTGGGTAAGCTGGGCCGAATCTTGGCCCAATAAATGACCGCAACATTGAATGGGGGAGAGGGGGATCTTTTCACTGCGCTTGCCACAAGGTGTTCCAACTACATGTACATGTAAGAACTACATAAACGTAACATGTATTTTGTCATGTTTGTCCGAGATGCTAGTCCTACACCCAAGCATGCATTGCCAAAACTTAACACTGTGCTACTTTACTAGGCCTAGTAAATGGAAAAAGGATAAGCAAAGAAAGCAAACCATTCAAAGAAAATAATTTCAAAAGTATTTTAAATAGGGCCTACCAAAGTAATGTCCATACGAGAACCGATGAAACGCAAAGAGCAGAACTAGTCATGAACATGTACAGTCTAAGAACTAGATGTACATGTACGTATTAAAGCTACATACACTGAGTAATCGAAATAAAGAAAAGCGCCACCAAGTGGTACATAAAAGCCATGTACACACTGGATGAATTATTTTACTGTACGGTAGTTGGCTCTGGCTAGTTTCCGGCGGTTCGGCTTTGGAAGGGCTTTGCGACCACCAGTGAACCCCTTCCCACGGGAAAATGAAAAAGAAAGGGGTAAAAAGAGCTTCCACAAAGTTTCTTATACCTGCACGTCAATTACTGGATTTATACCTTTTCCATTTCTTCCAGATCTCACTGTTGTAATAATCTTGATTACGCGCTCCCTCTCGGCAAACTTTGAAAAAGACTAATAGGACTCACTAGGAGATTTTCATTCACTTCTGTAACACATTTTTACACCTGGACCTATGAAAAGAACTCACATGGCAAAATAAACTTGAAACTGAGCTTAAATTTATCAATCTAAGTAACGTACATCGTGGAATGCGACCTGCCTAAATTCTTATTTATTTGGAGGGCAGCAACAGATTTTTTTTTAATAATGAAGACTCCCCCCCCCATAATTTTTTCTTCTTGGAAGGTCTAGAAAGATCCATTGGATTCAGTTAATTCGATTTCGTCTATGATCCTTGCTAATTTAAGCTTTCAGCAAGTTGTATTATTTCACGTCACCTGGAAAAGTGATTATATAAAATTAATAGCTGTAAAGTCTTGCTGTTAAATTTCTGCTAATTACAATTAATATCTTTTCCAAGTGAGCTGGCGGGCAGATATGCACGCAACACTGAATCCCATACACTTTCTTTGCCGATATTGTCCAAAAGCATATTATGCTTTTTATCTTGTTTAGTCCAATTTTGGTGGACCCCCCTAACGTACACGCACTTCGACTTTCACTTAACTTAACTTTCCTCTCACAGCATAAAACTTTTTCATTGAAAAACTCAAAACTCATATCTGGTTAAATACTGGCAGTATAATCCTCATGATACATGGTACGGTGTTGACACTTGGTGAGCAATTTTTTCCGAAATCCAAAAATGTCAGCGTCAGGAAATAGGGCTCGAATTCAGGGGAGTGTTCCCTGTAACATGGCGCACTCAGAAAATCCCACATAAACATTTTCAAAATTCTTTAAAGTTGATAAATCCTTTTAAAGCATCATTCCTTCTGCTCACCTACCCATCAACAAGCGTGTCAGAAAATTATTTTCACATTTTTGAGCTCATTCTAAAGGCGTTCATTTTGTGCGTCAGAAAAAATTCGGAAAATCGGGTAAAACTATAATTTCATCAGAACTTTTTAGCAGACACACAAAATTGAAATTTATGGATCAGAATAATAGGCGTTTGAACTTTTGCCGATTGTGAAATTTTAGGTAAAAATATTGCTCCGGTAAGACACAAGGTGCTAAAAATGAAAGCGCGCCACGTACTTAGAGGTGGCGTCACGTTAGGCCTCGGGTACACTATGGGCCTACAGCGACTCAGTTTTCCAGCTTTTTTCCACATATGTGTTGGTTAGTGTTATAAAAATCCAATAGCGTATAGTAGATACTGGAATGTCCGTTTTAAGAGTCAAAGTCCAAAAGTTCACTCCATTGAAATACGCAAGCTTGGCCGACACCCCTAAAGCGCGAACATGGTCGCAAAATAACACCATGCATTATGTCGAACTGCCAGTGTAAATCCAAACTTTGCAACAGATGCATTCAACATGTCTGCAGATTTTTTGTTTCAATTTCAATAAGATTTGGTCACTGGGTATAGCCGATCAAAATAACGTTCGTGAATGCAGTCCTCTGGGGTGGGAACAAGGGTGGATCCAGGATTTTTCCAAAGGGGGGGGGTGTGAACTAGGGTTTTCCAAAAGAGAGAGGCCTGAACTACAGCAGCAACGGTAAAATGCCTGCGAGTGCTTAAGTGCCCTGGGACATTTTGGATTCTAGGAGCTCTGTGGTTCAATTTCAGGCATCATGACCCCCTCTTTTTCTTCTCCCTCCCCTTTTTCTTCTATTCATTAACTTATTGGGTGAAAAAGGGGGCCTTCGCGCCCCCCACGCCCCCCCATCCGCCCCTGGGGAGGCAGCATTGTCATTGACTCGAGTCACATTTAGGGGGACTTTTTGGACTCCATCAGTCACTGCGAGTACAAGACTCGACTCGAGTGACAGCCACTCTGATAAGACTTGAGTCATACCAGTTTCTGTTCTTCCTTCATGGAAAAACAAACACACAAATGCGGCAGCTAGATTTCCACCTCCTTTGGCATCATTCTTGAGACTTTCAAGTTAATTTTACGATAGGCCTACTTAGTTAAACATCAGCATCTGTTTGTTATTTTAAACATAGTTGGCCAATATTCAAAACGGTTACTGTTGATTTCACTTTCAGTTATACAGATTTTGGATGACGAAAAGTTCGAAGAGCTGAAGTGTACCAGATTTGGAAACTCCGGCGTATGATGATTGGCTCTTTTCCCCCATTCCGATACAGACAGAACATTCAACACAAAATAAGAGCCAGTTATGATTTTGGCCCATCTCACGTACAGCCGGGGGATTAAGCCCCCCCCCCCCCACCGTGCTTTGCCTCCATCACTCGATTTTTTTTTTAAACTTGGTATGCTTATAATGACATTTCCTGTTATTACAAATGTGAAGTTTGAAGTCATTGCACACAATGCTTTTGTTGTTACGGTCAATACTACATGCATGCCATCCTTGGCGTGTGCTGAGCACCGTAATGCAAGAACTAGCGTACATTTTGGCTGAACCGTCTCAGACACTGCACCGTGTGCTGCACTAACGGTACGTTCGATTTCCCATAACTGGTGTCAAAATGACCGCAAAGAGTTGTTCTGAAAACTCCTAAAGTCAACTCCATATAATGTACAAAAGTCTTGTGTTATACCCACAACTAATGGACCTCACCACTTGTGCTATATACACAAGTGCATGCCATTTGAATGAGTTTTCTTAAAGTGGCCTCCTGAGTAAGTAAACGCATCTCCATTTTTTTTTCTTTCGGTGTGTGTTTTCTTTGGGGCAAGCCAATGATTAAAATCGGGACTGAAGCCCCTCTCACTTTTCCAGCCTACGGACTAATGATTATCTAATAGGGATCGTGATAACCAATTATGGCCACCGAGCACTTTTTATGTCAACTTACTTGTTTCGCCACTATCGTAATGTGACACTTAACACCAACAGAGGGCGCTCGAAAACATCCGTACTGCATTAGCACTACATGCATACACGGTACCGTTCGCAGCTCGCGTGAAATGTTTGCTGTCGTCAGGTCACGTTTCTTCTGTAGATTTGGTGAGTGCAGACGTACGGAAACTCCGTGACAAACTTGTAAATTTGTCGTTCTTTTCTTCTTCTTTATTTTAACGTACTGAATAGAACTGTATAGCAACATTTTATGAGCAGTCAAATGTGACTGAGGGGCGGTACTCGTAACTTTTGTACTTTGGCCTGCACTTTAGGACTAGTTAGTCTAGTAGGCGTATCAGTGGTAGGAATATAGGCCTACTGTAAATAGTAAGGGCTGGTTCATGCTCGCTGGGTTTGCACGCACGCAGGGCGTAATGTGAACGCTGCATTGGACGTTTATACTTTTATGTTTGCTCAAGTCTCGGCTGCGTGTGCTTATCCGAGAAAAGTTAAAAATTGTTTAATTTGTCTGAATATGCATACATTTGGTGCATAGGCCTACACACTATCCATTATTTTCACAAACTGCGTACAAAACTACAAGGGCATGTATTTTCATTACGCACTGCGCTTTTCTTCACGCACTGCAGACACCTCAAACTAGACCTTCGCGCTGCGTACACCGTGAATACGCACTACGCAGCAAGTGTGAACCGGCCTTAACCATGCTAACGTCATGATCATACTCAGGCTGCATTTTCTGGTACCGTACATGTACCATGCATGTGTACCCAGTCATACTATTTAACCTCAACAAGTGTCATACGTGTTATAAACACACACAAGAAGCATCAACAAAGCGAACCAACAACTTGAAAATACCCTCTACAGATTTAAAGTGGTTTTATTATATTTAAGAGACTGTAACTCTTGCCACTTCATAACAGAAACACCAAATAATTTTGCTTCCAGATTCTCGCAGGAAAACGAAAATCTTTTGCGATGTATGGGGGCCGCCATCTTTCGCTCCTCTGCCGTCTATGCGAAAACAAGATGGCGGCCAGTCGAACCATGGAGGAATACTCCATGGTCGGACTGCACAAACAGGCCCAACTTTGTCACTCATATTTCAGCACTCAATCATTTCAGACAGATATAGTATAATACATTGAATTTGATATGTAGAATCCTAATTAACATTTTATACAAAAAATCTTTGCATAAATATGCTTGAAAAACTTGTTGATGCTTTGTTGACGCTCGTTGACGCTTGTTGACGCTAAATAGCTTGACCCTGTTTACCCCAGTGGTCCAGACACCTCGCAGTCGTGACATGCTCTGGTATTTCCAAGTGGTACAATGTACATGTACCTCCATGGTCCTGATGGTTTTGGAATACGAACGTCTGTGACCATGGTGACAGTATAGTGGCCACGTCCCTAATTTTTCATAAGAAATAAACTTCTCATAAGAAATAAATTATGCAAGAAACATCATGGACTTGGAAAGAATACAGAGACAAGCAGCTCGATTCTGTAAAAATAACTAGTACAGTCAGACAGTAGATAACCAGCAACAGTCACTACTACCTCAAGACCTCAGTTGGGAACCTCTAGAAATCAGACAAAAAGCCAGAAGACTTAGTATACTCTACAAAATAGTCAACAACCTAGTCAATCTTCCAGTTACAACCACCATTCAGCAATCTAGTAGACCCTATAGAAAACACAACAAGCAATACCATGGAGCAGTGTTCCAAAACAGTTTCTTTCCATCAACTACATGTAAGTGTAATTCAAGGACTGGAATGCATTGCCCTCAAACGTGGTCAACTGCTAATCCCTTGAAAC
Source organism: Acanthaster planci (assembly GCF_001949145.1). The sequence continues at coordinate 5,553,225 of NW_019091362.1, forward strand.
ATTCAAGGCCAGTATTATTGACTACAGTACATGTACCGGTATTTGACAGAGTACATGTAGATATTCCCATGCACACGCCCCTCGCAAGCTGGTGTGATGTGTCCAGGGGGACATTAGTTGCCAGCTGGCGATTCCAGAAGTCTGTGAAATACGGGACGGGGTCACCCCATTTATCAGAAGCTTTGTGTCCAACTCCAAGCCAAGTGACTGGCAAATGCCTCATCTGGACCAGTTTACCTTGACTTTGTTTACCTTGACTTCCTTCCTTCATGCCTTGACCAAGGAGCATGCCATTTCATCAGATGTTGTTTTGAGTGAGGCAGTGACTGTTTCGCTGGCTAAAGATTTAGCTTAACCATCATGTACACATGTATGATGTAGAGTGTACATTTTGCCTGCTAGGCTACATGTACATGTATATGTAGACAGTACCCTCTTTTAGTTTCAGTCTGTGTGTGCATACGTGTATATACATGTATATATATGCATGTACATGTATGCTCAAGAAAGAATTCCACATGTACATGTAAGTGAGGATATGGAAAAATATTAAAGTTCAGCCCTACCAGTAGTTAAATTTAGCCGGCGATGTCTAAAATACATGTACAGTATGTGCGTATACATTGCCGTTTTGTAAAGTGAATTGCACATAAGGCCAAGTAATTATTTAACCCGAGTTTCTTAAACTTGTGCTGAATGTTTTTAAAAGCAGCTTCAACAATCTTTTTCTTATCTTTGCGAAATGATAGAAATTGTAGCGGTTGAATAACAAATCTCAAAGGAGGACTTGGTCCTGTTAGTCTTGGTCAAGACGTTGTGTTTTAATATATGAGAGGGCACTCACAAGACGAACAGCTGGAACGCACAAACCACAACTAGCCACGCCAGCAACAGCGTCTTGGGAAGTTGGTCAAATCTATACATGTATATGGGCATGCATGAACAGAAAATGGGAAGCGTAAGTAATGCATCCATGGTGAGTTCTCCCTTCCCCCCATTTTTGGGGCAAGATTTGACCAACTTCCCAAGACGTTGCTGCTGGTGTGGCTAGTTGTGGTTCGTGCATTCCAGCTGTTCGTCTTGTGAGTGCCCTCTGGCATACATGTATCGACAACACAACAACGTCTTGACCAAGACGATCAATACCACTGATACCGATATGGGGCTTGGGCCACCACCAGCCTAAAGGGAGAGTAAACCACACCATCTTTATTTTGAATCATGTACTACATGTACTGTATGACAATCTTGATCTGACAACTTTGTTGATGTATTTCAAGTCTGAATGCATATTTGACAGATAAATTTCATTAGTACGGGTACAAAGCCTGCAATGTAGAGGTACAGTTTACATGATGTACATGTACATGATTTACAGTACTGTAATTGGGTCCATAAGAAAATCTGTGACTACAACCTGTTTATTGTACCATTGTACATGTACATGTACCTCCCACAGCCAGCCTACAGGTAAACATATACCACACATGTACCTACTTGTAGGCCTTTAGTCCAGTCCATTTACGACCAGAAAGGCCCCCACCTAGAACAAATTGTAATGAAATTTATTTTCACAATGTCACACATATAAAAATTCACACAGTCTGGCATGTCTGGGACATGTAGGTTTCGATTCATAAGGGAGATTCAAATGTTTGCCTCTTTGGGGAGGCATCCACAAAAATAAAGTTGAAAGTGTTCACGACTTTTGTGTCCATTTTTTGGTTTTATATTTTTTTTCTTTTCTGTTTTCTTTTTGTACATGTATGTTTAACCCTAACCTTCCCTAACCACACAGAATTC
>NW_019091362.1:5562827-5637833 GCF_001949145.1 Acanthaster planci
ATGTACATGTACTTGTACATGTATGTACTGAAAATGTACTTGTCTACTGACGTTCCTGTACCGGGTACACGTACCGGTACCAGTACCAGTACATGCATGAATAAATGTGAACAGTGTACAAGGTACCAGTGCATGTACACCTGTAACTTGTTTGACAAAAAAGAAATTGGTGTACTCAGTAAATATACACTGTGTTCACTGTAAAACCATGCCCTTGAATATAAACTGAATTTGAAGACCTTGGCTGTTGTGTTACTCAAAATATTCTTTTCACAAAGTACACTAAGGGACACTGGAAAAGGCTGGCATACTTTGACATGTTTGAATTGCAAGGAAAGTTTAAAAAAGGATGACAAATCTGTTTTTCTTTGGACTATTTTTTTCCAAATGTTGTACTTGTACCATGGAGCTATTAAACACATGTACATGTACACATCATACCATGTACGGCTGTACTAGAAATTGATACGTAATGCACATACATGTAGTTTGTGCCTTGGCTACATACATGAACATACATTGTATGTACAAATATGTACAAGTACACTGTACATGTACACATGTACCATATTAGTGTAATTTACATGTAAGTCTCATGTTGTAGACATAGACTATTAGCCTTCACCGCTTTGAGGGGATAATATCATTTGTGTGGAAAGTCGGAATATTACATGTACATGTACTCATGTGCATAGATTGTACCAGTACATGTACAGGTACATTGTACACGGATGTGTACACAAGTTGACTGGATAGTACATGTACAATGTACTGGGTAGGCTAGGACATCCTTGGAACCTTCACGTACATGTAGCTGTATGGGATAGTAAATGTACAATGTACATGTACCAGGTACTGAGGCTAGCAGTACAATGTAGGACATCCTTGGAACCTACAGTAGCTGTATGGGACATGTACATGTACCTTTCTAATATGAGGGGCATACAGTCTGCCCATGTGTTTTTATTCCTCCATGGTCTGCCCCACTTTACAATCAGGGGAGGATGGGCTATTAAATCATCTTTGTCGTGGTGAGAAAAAATTAAAGTGGATTTTGAGGAAGTTTTCCTATTGTACTGCCCAATAAATCCTGAGGTAAATTTCAAGGTACCGGTACATGTACCGGTACATGTACAAGTACATGTATGTATTAAAAATAAGATTAAAAATAAGATTATGAAAGTGTACAGGAACTGTTTGATGAAATTTGCAAATTTGTTCTAAGTTCACTCGCTTGAACTTAGGCATTCAGGGAAACCTCACATAAAAAAAAGAAGTTATCTCTACCTGTGAAACAAAATCCCTGCCGTTTCCCATTAAAGGATACCAATAACTGCAATGAATTTTTCTTGGGTACAGTCATTCTGCAACTTTCTACATGTACCAGTACTTGTACAATGTGCTACCGGTAGTAGGCCTACTCCCCTCAGTGTATGAAAACTTTTTTACACACCTGTTTGGTTAATTAAAGGCATGAATGCATTTCATTTGTTTAAATGAAAAGTGCACTTTTTAAAAACTTTTCAAATTGCCCAAATGCCGGTACTTTCCTGGAGGGCGCTGTTGCTTTGATATCATCTGGGGAACACATGTTTCAGTGCATACGTGTACAATGATACAATGTAGGTTTTCTGTTCAAATTGTGAACCCAGAATTTACCAATGGACACGTATGTACATGTACTTACTGAAAACATTTAGGAGGAGGGAGTAGTTTCCTATGCATACATGTATACAGTGTATAAACAATAATAAACAAGCAAAGAAAACAAAATATCATCATATCATCTACAAAAATGCAGTACTGGTACATTTTCATTCACAGACCAATGTAACATTGACGATTTCTTCCTAAATACAAGATGACATCACAGTTCTGCTAATGGGAATCTCATTAGCATAAAAACCAAAAATGGCAGTAAAATACCCTTTGAGAAAGTCAAACGAAAGTTAAAATCGAGTTATTAACTGAGACACAAAGATGGATTGTAAAAGTTTGTATTACATGTAAATTGATTGCGCCTTTTAAATCACAGTACTTCTCCTTCACTGAGTTCTTTCCTGGCCTTGGAAATGTGAAATGCTTTCTGTTGTAATCTCTGAGCAGCACGTTTTGGTAGTCTTTCTAGTAGTGAAAGGGATAATTTGATCAGCTGCAAAAAGCACTTTGTCAAGGCATCAGCCCTGCCAGTTGGGTTTAATGCAATTTTCTCCTCAAAAGCTTTTATTGAGATCGAGATCCTGCAATCTGGCATGTCCGAGCTAATGGAAGAACATTTTGAAATGTTGCGTGAAGCGCACTTCTGTGATTGTGGGAATTGAATTGCTTACAGTCACACATGAGAGCAGTGTCTTGGTACATTTGTATATGATGAGTGTGTCCTAAAGAAAAATTGTGTATATTACACATGCATGTACCCTTATTGTTAATGTACATTGTACATTTGCATAATTATACCGGTACATGTGTGTACTAGCGCTGTGCCGAATATGGTATTTGTGTGATTATCAAACTTGTCAAATATTCATAAATACTGGTACCTCAGACAGTTTCCCTATTCAACAACGTGCAGCGTTCATTCTCCTGAGCCGGTCTTAAAAGCACATACCGGTACATGTGCCGGTACATGTACATAATGTACATGAATTTTTGGTGGTAGCTGGCCGGCCCAGTATGATTGTACTGATTGTATATTGTACCGGTACATGTATTGTACGGTACAGTAAAGGAGTCCCTCTCGGCCACCATACATTTAGTTGGGCACGTATTTTCAGATGACGTCATTTCTGTATTACATGTATACACTGGGAACCAGAAAACTAGGTGGTGTTACATTTCTACATGTATGTACTTCTACATGGACATACATGTACATGTACATCCTTACGTGTACATGTACATACATGTATGCACATGTGTACATGTACAGGCCCAAACTGCTTTTAAACATTAAATATAGCCAAGGGGGGGGCGGTCTACCGGTATTTCAGTGTTGGCAGTGGCGGTACATGTATGTACGCATGCAGTGGCAATGGACATTGCCACTGCATTGCGTTATACTGCTACACGTACGTGTACATGTATGTACCGGTACATCATTTGTAGGGGGAAAAAGTGAGAGTAAAAAAAAATTAAAGCTTCGTCAGCAGATCACTTTTGGAGCCAGCCCCTTACCAGAAACAGGAGATTTTTTCGGATCTATTTACATGCATCTCCAGGTTCCTGAGGATAACTACAAGTTTTTGGTCTTACATGTACATGTACATGTTAATGGTTACGCTGTCAAAAAACTCCCTTAGTCGTTGCCCTTGGCAACGGCTTCACAAAACAGTATTGAACCCCATTACATTATCATTACGTTATCTCAGCAAGGGGCACAGGTGTAGTACATGTACCGGTATGTACATTGTACATGTAGATGATGAGATTTGATGAGATCTGAGAATGTAGTGGTAATGAATGCCTGGATAATGGATTGATCTACATGTACAAAGTAAGACTCAACATGTACAATACAAACAGGTACTGTACATGCACATATCGGTACAAGTTCTATGAAAGATGGTGAAAAACAGTCACTCCTTGAAATACCAAGACTTACCATATTAATGTTTGTTCTCTTAATGCAGACACTACAAGAAAGCCAAGACCTGGAGAGCAGGATGGAATCCGTAAGTGATTGGAAGCATCTCTCAGGAATCCTTTATCAAAGGATACAGTGTAGCTCCACACATACTGTACCTGTACATGTATATGTGTATTTTCATACCAGTATGTTCATTTTTGCTTTCATGCCAAGTACATACAGTGGACATGTACAGTGTATGACCCTGTTCCTTTGGCTGCAAAAAGAACTGGAATGTGATTTTCAGGCCTGTATTGCAAATTTGTAAAACAAGAACAGTTGTGGAATTTTATGAATATAAAGACTTGCATCGCAAAATGCTATCCTCCATTTTTGACAAGCACAGGAATGAGTCAAGATGATCGATACATTCTTCATAAAATATCTGTTAATTGATCCATTGTCACATGAATTCTGATTTGTACTTTTGAAGATGTGATAAAATGTACGCCAGATTTTTCTTACATGTACCGGTACAGTATCATTTCCTTTATTTTAGCAGACATTAATCGTGCATTATCTCAAAATTAACAAAATGGATAAACAGCACTTTGCGATGAAACTCTTTATGTGTACATGTACATGAACATGTAGAATAAGAAACCGGTACATGTATATCTGACTTTATAAATCTGCAGAAGTGAGGAATTAAAGTTTTACCAGAATGAACCATGGATAGAGTGCTAATTTCGGTCATTGAAACGTCAAGATGGTCATCAGTTTTTGACAGTCAATGCACTGCGTTCAATTTCTCCCAGATTACCACTACACCACACGGGAATGGATGGAGAATGCAATCACGAATGGGGAGTTCATAGAATCAGCAGAATTCTCAGGCAACCTTTATGGGACAAGGTACCATACATGTACATTAATTGATACACTACATGTAATGTGCGTCATGCTAGTCCCTCTGTAAGAAGATTTGACTGCATGACTAAAAATTCCTCCCTTTTGGTTGGCAGTCCATCCAGGCTCATTATTTAGCTTTCGGATTTTATTTGTACCCTAATTGAAAACCGTTGCCAAGGCAATGGACATTTTTGTTCAGTATGTACATGTGTATACGTACATGTACACATGTAATCTGTTTCCATGGCTACTGCATCTACCAGGTACAAGTACGTGCTAATTTAATATTCCAGACTCCACCACAAAAGAAGTACTGTACATGTACTTAGTAAATTCTCATCAATGTGACAGCCTGTTTTCGGTACATGTACATGTAAGCTAATTATATGCTGAAAAGAGCCAGGGAAGTACACTAATTTAAATCACAATTTAAATCGAATTTTTTTTTTTAAATCATCAAAAATCATTTAAATCAACATATTTTAATTTTTTGGGGAAAAAGGCAGAAATGTTTCCATTTTTGAATCCCTTTTTGCTGATTGGACAAGTTTGCAGGTTTTGCAAAGTTTAAACAAATCCCCCCTCTGTGAGCTTTCCAGTTCCTTCTAGTATTGAAGAAGTACGAATGCACACGTGTTACGGTACAATCCGGGTTGGCAAGATTTTCTGTTTAATTCAGTCCACTTGTTTTGATTCAAATCAGCTATTTGGATTCAGTAAGTGAATTTGATGCAAAGGATTTATCATCATGATTTTATTTTACTTCATTTGAATAGCCTGATTTCACAGTTTGACATTGTAACAGGGTACAGTTGTGCATCTACACGTACCTTTTACATGTACAGTACATGTATAGACAGGTACACATGTATTTTATTGAGATGAGAAATGTTAGTCATTATGCAGTATAACTAAAACCACTAAATACCCCTTAATACATGTACATGTAAATGCCCTTTATAAAGTGATTTTTTTAATCAAGCCTAATTTAATGCTTTGCAGAGCTGGATCACAAACAAAACAAGACTACATTGTAGAGCAAGGTAAAATATCGGTACCAGCATTTTGTACATGTACCGGTACATATATATGTATAACTACTGTGTCAGCAGATTCTTGTAAACTCTTATATGTAGGTTTGTGTCAAAACTTAGAGTCGGTTTAAAACCAGGTGGCAGGTTCCTCAAAATATGGACCATTAGATGTTCAACTTTTGGGGTTAATTTTTCCTGAAGTGAACAGCAGTGAATTAATTAATGAGGGAAGTCATGGCTGATATTTGGAACAATGATGGCCGTGTCCATCTTTCAATAATGGGAGTTAATTAAAGTCTCGAATGTCAGCATTTTTGATGAACGTGAAGAACCTGTTGAAATCCCGGCCAATAAAATTTACCAAGGAGTGATAATCCCCTTGGTCATTTTACACAGATCCATATGGGGTGAAAGGTGATAATATTTATGCATATTAAAACCATAATCACAAAATTAAAACATACCTTTCACAATTAGTCGGGTCCCAAAGTCGGCAGTTGCGAACGTCATTTGATTCTGTCAAAACAATTGACTGCAAAAAACGGCAAGTAAAATCAAAATCGATGTACAACACAAGCTTTAAAAAAGTGCCAAAAGGTACCCCCAATCCATCATCCTTTTACAACTGGACTGATCACATTTTCTTTAAGTACGTTTCCGAAAATCGCAGTCCAAAATACCCATCATGGCAATTTTGCGGCGTCCGTTATTATCTCACGGTAACATTAGAGAAATGTTTCGCTGCATCGTGGACTGTTTGATCTTTGACATCAATAGTGCACCCTCTTTTTCATTCGATATTCATGAGCCCCTCCACGGAATGGCAACACTTCAGGATTTTTCTCTTCGTACCAAGGTTTCTCGAAAGAAAATCTGTCATACTGAATGACGTAAAAAAAAATGGCATCTGAGACATATCGGGTAAAATACGATTCGTGATGAAAATCTACTGTGCAGAGTTGTTGATTTTAATGTAATTTTCAGTGGGGATATCTTTAAAATAAACGGCAAATGAACATCGCGCATGGAATTTTCAAGCACTACATGTGACTGCGTTATTTCTTTGGTGCTTTAAAATACATGTACATGTACGTCAGATGAAAAAGATACTGCATTCTCCTTGTTGAGAGAGGTTTTGAAATCAAGTCCTCCCGTGCAAATACTTTGACGTAAAATTTAAATGACTTCAACTCCATTTATATTGCACTGGTAGCCAACCAAATGTCCACCATATGTACACAGTATGCCCAATTATCCCCAAATAATCATATTTATAAATCTGAAGGTGCTAATTTGTATTTTACATGATCAAAATCAATCCTTTAGAAGTTTTGAAAAATGACATATAGAGTTGCATTTTGGTCCATTTTATGAAGAACATGCCAGGTACACACTTTATCCTTGGTACTTGTACATACATGTACGTACATACTTGTCTCTGAAGGAGGTGTCTTCTCTGACATGTTTGAGGAAACATGCACCTGTTATACTATATGCATTTCACCAAGGCTAAGACATAGTGGTTTGTGAATTGATCAAATGACTTGATTTAGATTCCTTAATTCAAATCCAAATTTGTTTAATTTTGTAACAAAACAAATAAATAAAAGAAAACTATTAGATGTGCAGCTACGTGTAATTTGCTTGCTTTTGATTAGACAATTGAGCCAACTTGTCTCCAATTTTAATAAAAAATTATAAAAATTCATTCAAATGAAAAAATCGGAAAGATAGAAAAGAACGATAAAACAGAAACGTTAAACAGAACATAAATTGAAACTTTATAAATAAAAGCGTGCATAAACCCAGTGAGAATAGATCTAACAGTACACTGCTTTTCCTTTTGTTTCTGTGTTTGTTTCATTTTTGACAGTAAGAAGGCTGTTCAGGACGTACTGAATCAAAACAAGATTTGCATTTTAGACATTGAAATGCAAGGTGTCATCCAAATCCAGAAGACCAATCTCAAGCCAGTATACATCTTTGTCAAACCACCAAATATGAAAGTTCTGGTGAGTCATGTCCTTACTCATTTATTTAACCCCTCATAAAAGGTCAAGCTACACTGTTGGTCATGTTGGTTAAATTCCCAAAAAAGGAACTGCCAAATAACCCTTAAATGTCTTGCTTGAAAGAAAGTAAATCTGTGAAATATTTCTGCCCAGAAATTACAGAATAATGTTAAATGTTGTTGAGATATTGGTAACAAAAATTTGTGATATTTTTTGACTATAATTCAAAAATATTTGCAGTTCATGATAAAATATATGTGATTGTTGTGTGATTGTGATTTTTCTTAAGTGATTTGTCGTGTCAGTGTTTATCAGGAAAAGTATATATAGATTTTTTTATTTTTAAAGGGAGCATGTTACCGGTTCATTTAAGCAAAAACAGAATGACAAGTACATGTACATTTTGTTACATTAAAGAAGAGTACATGTGAAAAATTGCACAATATTTGTATCGAAGAAACAAGTATGGACCCTTTAAACAAATGATACCTAGTCTGATTCTGTTTGTAACACTATCCTCATGCATGTACTTATTCATTCACGTACATGTTCCAATCAACAAGAACACCTGTTCAGTGGTGACAGCTTATTTTTCTGTCCATTGTGGAAAACCATGTGCAAGACTCACTGAGTTTATTTGTACATCATAACAAGTACATGTACAGTGTAAGAGCAGTGAAGAGTAACTCTCACTTGTTTATTCTGTCATCCATGCACAGGTACTTTATCCATTCATTTATTTTTGGGGGGATTTGTGTTTGTTCCATTGGAGGTCATATACTGGTAAAAGGGTTTCTTAATTCTCTAGCAAGAATTTTTTATCGAGAAATCTTGGGCCAATAAATACCAGATTCCATGTTGCATAATTAAACAGGAAGAGAGGCTAAGGAATAGAAAAACAGACACTGAGGAAGCGATACAGAAAAGGCTGGAGACAGCAAGGCGAGAGATGGATTTCAGTGAGTATATTCCAAACACAACAACTGAATACATACCACTTCATGGTTGCAGTGGCAAAGTGTGCTCATCACTTGGTGTATTTGTAATCAGTGGGTTCGAAAAAACTTGCTGTTGTGGTGTGACCGAGGATGTATGACAACGCAGTAGAAATTAAATTCACAATCCAATACATACGCACATCCCTTAATTTTCGCAACTGATTGGATCATTTCAGAATCATTCATTTTGGGCCTGATTTCTGCAGAGGATTCTAGCAGGGTCTGTTTAGTGGACATACATGCACACGTGGCGCATGCATGAACATGCAGAACGCCAAACCGGTTCAGTCATGTATTCCTCATGCATCATGAATTGCCCAACTAGTTCATACGGTGGTCTGCCTAAGTTGTATGATTTTGTCCCCGACAGCAACTTTAATAAATATCTCTTCAATGGATACTGCAACATCTATTCACTTGGCCAAAGGCAGTACAAGCCTTCCTTCTACATGTACCGGTAGTGTGGTTCAGTGTTGTAGTTATCAAGCACCCAAAGTCTATCACAAAGTCCAATACACTAGACTCAGTTTGAACTCTAATCACAACCTCATCAAATGCACCGCCACAAAAGCATTCTTCTGTTCACCCTGTTACATACTGTCTGACTGATCATGAGATTGGCTTTGTGTCAAATCTCAACCGCAATACTGGTATGGTATGGTGACACAGTAGACTCAAGTACTTTGTTAGATAGAGGAGTTTCATCATGTTCATTGCATTTTCCCCCACCCTTCCCACCAAACCAATCTCCTCTGGTACCGGGTACATAGTATTTCTTTTTAGTTCTTAACAGTTTTTTAATGTTTCAGGCATGCTAAGGGTTACAAACAATGCCAGTGGCGATTGGTTCAGGGATGGGTGCACTGAACCCCCTCCTAGACCGTGGACCATCGCATGGCACATGCTTACATGTATTTACAAATCACAGTTTGAACCAAACACAGTTGCAGTAGGTATTTTACATGTAATGCCACACACTTGCTTTAATAGTTTTCAAGTTGGCACGAGTTACTTATAAATACTTACTTATAACAACTACACATGGATGTTGTGTTTTTCCGTCATTTTTTGCCCTCTTACATGTAATTTAACACATACATGTACATGTGTTAATAAGGAAAACTAACATGAAAACCCTCCACTTTTCCCTCTGACCACTAACATGTCATCCGTTCATGATTCCTTCCCAACCCCTCCCCTTCCTCCGCTACATGCGTACACATCAGTCAGCCAGCAGGAGGGGAGTACCGGCCACACCATAGTGAACGATTGTGTGGACTTGGCCTACCTAGGGCTGAAAGCAGTCCTCCTGGATGAAATCCAACGACTGGGGGAGGCTCGCGATCTGCAGAAAACATAGCACTGGTTACTGCTAGCTTCATTGTAGATACAGTGTAGGTATGTCTCCTGACAAGGAGTGATTCACACTATAGACTGATAAGAAGGTTGCCATCGGCAACACACATTGTGCTCAGTTTGCACTGCATCAATGAGAAAAGTCAACTTTAATTTGTGAGACTACGCCATATGGTATTTATAATTTGCACAGGGCAATACGGTATGTACTTCTACGGAGCAGGGTTTTTTGGTATTATATATGTCAGTGGCACTTTTAATGTAGTGTTAAAAAATATCAGACATACATGTGCAAACAGTCTTTTGACCTATCCTCTGATTTTACACCACACATTTTGTACTGACAATTTCCTGCTCATTCCTACTTTTGCATCCTTATGTGCACACTAACATGCATCGCCGTCTGCATCGTTTGCAGTGTTTCTGTATTTATATCTACGTACACAGTCACAGGCATGCCACATTGAGTTCATCAAACAAAGTCTCTGTCTTGTTTGCTCAGCATGATGCAGGAAAGTGAAAGTGGTTTTCATTGTATACTCAATGGCCAGAATTTTGTTGAAGAGGAAATAGACTTTTATGATCTAGATCTTCAAAAACGTTGAGTCAATCTCACTTCTACTGGCATATTCTAAATATTTGGATAAACATGAAGTTTATGTCAGTTGTTTTATATGGTAAGTATCTAAAAATAGCCCTTTTGTCATTTTGGCAGTGAACGGAAATGTACGTACATATGTACAAATTCACAACAGCAATCTCTTATATGAAACCCCTTGTACATGTAGCACAGCACATAACATTGTTTATATCTGTTGCTCAATTACAGCACTTGCAAGAGCAGGTTAATTCACCCCAGGTCCCTGGACAGTTGCCTAGCAACTGTTGCCATGGCTGCATTGATTCCTGTTTTCGCAGACTCGCTTTTTTTCCCCTGACTAATCCATTTAATATTTTCACCCCAGTTCAGCAACAGACTGAATCTCCCAACTCTCACATCATCGTGAACGATGACGTGGAAGTCGCCTACGAAAAACTCAGAGGAATACTCAGCAATCCTCTCTCAGCACTCAAGGATCTCAAGTACAAGATGAAGACACTTATCGACCCCCCATAGGGCTTGGAATAAAATACAGATTTCTTTTAAAAATGTTCCTGATTTCATTACATTTCTGAAGAATGCATGTGTGCAAAGCTGAAGCAGGTTTGGGTTTTTTTTTTTGCTTTTTTACACTAACAAGAATGATTAGGGTTTTGCCCTAACCCAACGTATATATTAATAAACACTGTATGCTCAGTGCTTGTCCGAGAGCTTGCGAAAAAAGTCACAAGCTTACTCGGGTGGGACTCGAACCCACGACGTCCTGCTTACTAGTGCAGACGTCTTAACCACCACTCGTGGGTTCGAGTCCCACCCAAGTAAGCTTGTGACTTTTTTTTGCAAGCTCTCGGACAAGCACTGAGCATACAGTGTTTATTAATATATAGGTTAGGTAAGGGCAAAACCCGTTATATAAATTAACATCTCCCCCACACAAAAATACATCTTGAAGAATGATTAGCATATGGTTTGTCTTGTATGCAAAAGGGATTTGCTTGACATTTTCTTTAGTTATGCATCAGTTTACCACTGTTAATATATTCTTTGAAATCATCGGGGGGGGAGGACAGTAAATGCACTGCCTAGGGTATTCCTCTAGCTTTATATTCACAATGTGTTGTTTTAAAAGGACCCCAAAATTGATTTGAATTCTAATAGGCTCTGAAACCTGAAACAAATTTGGGAACTCCTAACTTCTGAACTTTGTGGCCATTTTTTTTCAGCCATCAAGGGAGTAGGTGCCTACACGTACACATGTATCAGTCGCATTGTTTTTTCCTTGTACGATGTGCAGTGAAAATTTTTTTTATCCTACCATTGTTAAGGTTCCATTGTGAAACTCCCGTTCTGAGATTTTGTATTCCAAATGAAAACCGGATAAGATTTCAAGGAATCCAGAATTTCCTTGTACATGTACAGTGTTTTAATTCTACTATTGTTAAGGTTCCATTGTGAAACTCCTGTTCTGAGATTCTGTATTCCAAATGAAAAACAGGATTTGATTTCAAGGAATCCAGAATATAGGTATACATCCAGAATCCAGTCTAAAGCTTTGAAATTCAAGATCACTTTACCTTGAAAGTATATTTGAATGTCCATTTAGAAAAGTTTAATTCTATTCACTGACTCGTACTTGTATGTAAGACAGTAATTACATGTATGCTCAGTATAAAGGTAGTATTGTTCAGAGTCCCTAAAGGGACATACATGTATCTCGTACACACGAAATACTTATCTCATGCACACAAAATCTCTTTTAAAAATTGAACTCATGCAATTATTTTGTGCGCAAGCGATAATAATTTCATGCAAAAGTGATTTACCGAGCATGTTGTGCGCACAAGATATGTGTAATTATTTTTTGCAAATAGTTTGCTCGTGTAATGTTCCTAGTGTTAAACATTTTCGTTTTTGTCAAATAGTTTTAATTTTGTGAATTAACAAAAAAGGAAGGTTCATCATAGATGATGTCAGATATGATGACGTGCACATGCAGCATGCATCAGTCCTACATGTATTATGGGATGTTAGGGGCCTCGAGCTCGACCAAGAGAGGGCACTATTTTCTTCACAATGGAGGCTCCCGGGGTCAGAACTGAACTTTACTGGTTCATGAACAACTAGGAAATGCACACGTCAAGGTCGTATTACTACCAACAAATTGAACACTCCCGACCAACACAGCTCTTTTTTAGCCGATGAGGGGGGGTGCTTCTTTTCGAGGCGGATTGGCAGGTGACATTGTGTTCTTTCTTAGCATACATGTACATGGAAACCATTAATCACACAAACCTTTTTGCCAGCAATTCAGCAGGTCCATGGAATACTGGCCCTATGTACATATAGCTGCAAAATTAAGTTTTTATGATTGATAGTTGCATGTACTTTTTTCATTTTTTTGTCTGCGTGAGTGTGTGTGTGTGTGAGACACCTGTACTGGTCATAAATACTTAGTTGCAACTTAATTGGAAGAAAAATGTTTACATACCAAATACTTTAATATTGCATTTGATAATGCATGTATATGAAAAATACATTTGAATGTTTAACAGTCATTTGGAACAGTTGTATTGTACATACTGCTGACAGAGGTTTAAAAAAAATAAGTTTTGGAATACTTTTGAAATAGAGCTTGAATATAATCTTGGTGTTCAGATGTCAAAGAGTTTACACTGTGATCATGGTCATGTGCAACTGTAATCATAACTCTAGTATGAAATGCTATTTAAAATAATTAATATTCCATAGACTTAACCTTACAAGTGTAT
This sequence comes from Acanthaster planci, assembly GCF_001949145.1. Next base: position 5,576,074 of record NW_019091362.1, read on the forward strand.
GCATGATTGTTTCATGGTTAAATATTAATTATTCTGAGCAGCCAATTACAAACTAATGTATGGAATAGTTGTTAAAACAACATACACAGTCAGTGCATTGTAATTTATGCACCTCATACATATTCATGATCCAGTGCTAGAATGTCACTGGTCCATTCACTATTTTTACTGTTAACCAGGTGCGGGCGAGTCAAATACCTTGACTCGTGGTTCAGTGGGAGTGGTGCCTGTATGCATGCACAAGGATTGCCCTAGCTACACTACCACAGGAATGAATGCACATACATGTTCTACTAAAGCTTCCCTGATCATTCTGCAGCAACCTCTCCCTTGCTCCTGAAATTTTGATGAATAATAACTTGTTGGAATGTACAACTGAGTATGTCTGAGGTACTGTGAAAATAATACATACATTGTATATGTGTAGCACGTGGTTTATTTCGGGTGGATAGTTGATAATACATGTGAGCTTCCTCGTTGTGGAAAAACAACAAACTAGATTTCATGTGAACTTAAAATGCCAAGGGGAACTAAAATCAACTATCCACTCTCAAGCTATGTTTTATATTTGTTTACTGTTTACTTGATTTAAATACGATTGGTTCACAATAGTGCGCCTCCAAGAGTTTGCATTGCGTTGTCCAGTCACAATGCAAGAAATCTGTTGTCCCTTTCCAAACGTGCATTGGGTCAACAGATTTCGCGCACTGTGATTGGTCAACACGTTAAAACTCTTGGAGGTGCCCTGTTGTGAAACGCCCGTATTCAAGTATCATCCTCACAAGATTTTTCACAAAAAAAACATTGTCCGTATTATTTCTGGCACAAAGTGTGCTACAAACAGTTGGCCAGGAATAAATTTCAAATGGCACCACATACAATCTTGTGCTCAGTTGGATTTTATTAATGTCGTTTTGTCCCTTTGAATGCAATATTACAGGAAATGACAGATACTAGAACAGGCCACGTATGTTCACATTAAAACAAGTCAATGTTTACACTTTTTTACTCATTTCCTCTTTTAAATTTTTCCGTCATTTTGCTGGCCTATCAACTTTTCAAATCACATTTGTTTCCTATTAAATGATCCGTTTTTGCCAGATTGCATGGGATAATTTAACTACTTACATGTACATTTGTTTTGTGTTCATGTGTAACTTTTTCTGAGGATCAGCTTCTTTCCTTGCTTTGTGCTGCTCGTGTGCCAGCACAAAACACTATGGAACCCTTTACTCTCTGAAAACTTTGTCCTTTTTCTGTAAATTCTAAATCACACCATTAATGCCTGGTTAAGGCAATGACATAATTGCTCTCTTCAAGGGTCATAATTACATCCATTGACTTGGTGGTTATTACTCATCATCAATCACTTGCTGCCGGGTGCTTAGAAAAATGCAGTGCATACATATGGGGTGAATTTCAAGACTTTCAGTTTTCACAATTCTTCAAAAATTCATTGTTTCATTTAACGGACGTTTAAACATGCACCAAGTACTCTTTAGGCACTACTCTAAGCTGACAGGTGACCTTCATTGATGCCCGAGTTTTTCAGCCAGGCCTGCAGCCTTGTAAACAGAGCCCAGATTGTGCGGTGTTATACAACTGTCTTTTGTTCACGAACCTGGAACAGTGCACTGCTGACCTCTTTTTCAATAGGGGCCAGGTTAGCGGGCAGCGGTGCTGTGTGGCTTATCGCTGCGGTGGAGCGCTTTTGTCCCCGGTGGTAATCCGCTTGCTCTAAATGCCCCAAACTGTGGTATACTGTTTCAAAACAAGGCCGGATTATCTTCACTACAGAGAGTGAAAAAATGTTGGTAATGCCCAGCAGCTCAGTCTTTTGTACTGAGGTCTTTTGTTACAAGGCCCAACTCTTTTGTCCCGGCTTCGGGCTCCCCGGCTTCATGTATAAAGCCTAGGTACTCGAAAACAGGTCGCCCAGTAGGAAATGGTTAAGTGACATCGTACATAAGACTGGACCTATATTTTTACTACCAAGGACCACTTGCCAAGATCCCCAGGATAAATTGCATGGGATATACACGTAGGACATGGCACTGATCTCCAGTTGTAACAATATGACAACGTGCCTTATTTGTACACTTCACTGTGGATGGGACATTTGTTTTTGAAAGAAATGGTGGATGGAGAACCTGTACTATGTTTTTCCCACATATTACAATCCATTAGATACCTCAAATACATAGTACCAATAACGGAAATTATTTTCTCTTACCCGTGTCCAATTTCTGCAATTTCATCTTAAAGGGGAGTAAAACTTATGAAGGTGCCACTGGGTTTTGAATACGTGGAAATGCCGAAGAAATAGGTAAACCAATGTGGGAAATGGCCAACAAAACTCTAATGGACAAACCAGCATTTCATGGCATTAGTCGAAAAGTGGACAACCCACACAGAATACAAGCCAGTGGTCCATGTACTTCTGCCGTACATTTCGCACAAAAAGAGAAATTGGAGGATGAGGATGAACCCTTTCCTATATCAAACAGAAATGAATACGTGTACACGAGACACCTGATGAGCGGATATTGTACATAGGTACATGAGTGCCTGACATAAGAGTGTCAGGCTTAAGTCCCCTTCTTTTTTCCAACACAGACATCTGAGAGACCTGTTCTGCAATTTATAAAATACCTTGTCAACGTCCCATAACCTACCAAAGAACCACTAGCTTGGAGGTTTTGTTTTTATCCTAGGAACCAAGTCTTGAGGTCAGCCTTTCATCTCACGAGTCCCCGACCGCGGCGGAAGACTCCCCGCACTCAAACCGCGCAAAGTCTACGATCTCCAGGCTCTCCTGGCGGATGAGCTCCCCGACGGTGATTGTGGGGTCTAGGAGGTACTCCTGTCTCAGCATCTCTGTCTCCACTTTGCTGTCCTCACCTTCACTCGAGCCCACTGGCTTTGGTTCTTGCTCTCTGGTGGTTTCTACTGCTCATGAGATCATCGCAAAATGAAAAACATACTTTACAAAAATGACAACAAAACATTCAACAAGTAAGCGACAATGGAATAAAAGTGTGAAGAAGCAGTTTGAAAGGAGTACGCTTAAAACCCAGGTAGGAGCCTGGTACCGATAATGGGCCATGATAAAGCCTGAAAAATTCTGGCCCTATCAGATTAGTGTGGCTTGTGTTTCTTTAAGCCTAGTCACAACACACTCCCTAAATGTATGTGCACATGTACAAGTTCTCAATTTTAATTGTTAAAAGAGAGTGGTACTGTCCATTTGTAACTTGGTTACTAAATGGGGAGATCAAAGCTACTCAGAAATGCAGGCACTTAATGCCTGGTAGAGAAAATTACTTTGATATATAGAATAGATAAAGGAAACAAAATGACCTAGTGACCAGTTGTCACAGATTGCATCATATTCTCAAGGGCTGAACTGGCCAAAGTACATATTCATGTTTTTTGTGAATCTGGCTCCCTTGGACATTTTGCACAAAAATCCATCCGCATTCTTCAAAATCCTACAATGTGTTAAAAGTAACAGCGCAAGTGGGTCTTATTTTCCTCAGTCCTGTCCTACAAACCTTTCCAAAAATGAATGGATTCTGCATGGGTTGGGCTGCAGAACATATGGGCTTACCTTTAGTCACCTCGGCGTGCTCTCCCACAGTCAGTGGACTCATTCCCACAATGTGCTGGCACAGACGCCGGCCAATGTCATCCGGACGGAATTCGGTCAATGCGTCTTCTGTCCTTCTGAAAGCAACGAGGGCGCCGTATTTACCCACCATGCACTTGGACTTCTGCTGCCGCTGCTGAACAGAGTGCACATACGTTCCTACACGAAAAATCAATGACTCACATGTATTATGTTTATCATATTGTCTTGTAAGCACAGTTTGAGATAAAAATACATGTACTTTGAGTACACCAGTGCTTAGGGATCCCAATTAATAAGTTCATCCTGAATAGTAACAGAAAGCCAGGGCCAACACAATGCCACTGCTTCCTTTCCCAGTGACCACACATGCATCCTGTGAATTTGTGCACATTCAACTGAAAATAAGTACCCACAATGACTAGTGCAGGTACATGATTTTTCTATCCAAGGGGATGTCACTGCATGCACATAGAAAAGCACCGCCTTCTTGTCAACACACAGAGTCCACAGAAGACAGTTTAGTATTTCAGGGTCAATGCAGAATGCCGCATTGCAACATGTGCCCTGTAACATGGATAGAGTTTGTACTCATTATTGTCTGTGGCAGCAAACCTCTGGGGTTAGATGGAGGCAGGTTGGCACATTATCGAGGTGGTCAGCTTACCAATGAAATGGTCAGCAGGAGCCATCATGCACAGGGCCCTGTTCAGTGTCATATTCTCCCCTATTTTGCCAATGGTCAGCGCAGCTTGGTCCTGGAGATTCTTCTGGTCGTCGACACTGAATTCTTTCATTTCGTCACTGCTGTAAAGAATCTGAAAATAACGTGAGAAAGGAGCACGGTCAATGTAACCTAAATAGCTCATTTCCAAGTACAGAGTGTGACAAACTCAGTCTGTGCACTCGTTGCTTAAGAACACTTCCGATGCTGCCGGAGGGGCATCTCTAGCTGTGTACCCAGAGTAAAGAATGTAAGGTCTGGAGCCCAACCGTGTGTAAAGTCTACAGCCTTGGGAATGTTGCACAAGCAATCTTTTCACTCGGGGCTAAAAACTTAAGAAAAGATCATGAGACCTGAGCACCCAGAGAGGGGCAGTGCACACAGTGACCAAATGGACCACAACAATGACCAACATCAGCCCTTCCTCTGGCCAACACATGCAGACTTACTTTGGCAACACCAGTCGAGTCTTTAATCTCCCTTTGTCTGATGCTAAACTGTCGCAGTGTCGCTGCTGCTGCCTGGCCCACAAATCCTTGAAATTCACTGTTCTTGGCCACAAAGTCTGTCTCGCAATTCACCTCAACCATGGTGGCCTGGTTTCCCTCCCTCATGACCCCGATGAGTCCCTGGGCCGTGGTCCGACCTTTCAGCTTGGTGGCCTTGCTCCAGCCTTCTTTCTGGGCCTGCTCCTGAAGCCAGGCCTCTGCCTGAAGGACAGAAGTGAAACCAATGGAAATTAGAGCCATTTCGAAGCACACATCTAATTGCACATTCACATACACATTTCCAGATTGACTTATCTACTGGTGGCCTTTTTTAAAGGCTGTGCGAAAGCACACACTGACCATTCTTGCCTTTACCTGGTTCAAATCATTGCCAAATTTATCCAGTGCCTTGCGACAGTTGGCAAAGCTGAAGCCAGTCCTTTTCCTGAGCTGCTGTAGATTTTTCTTGGAGCTCGAGAGAACCGCCTCTGTGCTTGACAGGTATCTACAGAGCACAGGTAATACTAATCCTGTCAATTACAAAAAAAAACAATAAACTATTTACAACTGTCACTATAGCAATGGTGCCCAAGCCAATATAATGATGCAAGGTAACTTCTCAGGTGCACAAATATTCACTAATAATAATTACATGTATACATGTGATGACTCCCACCATTGAAGATTCTTTCCCAATCACACTATGAGTGAGGGTCCAATGTAATGTACAATGTTGGTAGACTACTATGCACAATCGTGATGTAATGCTCCAACATGTCTATAGGTACTGTACATGTATCCAGTTCATGCATACATGTACATCTACGACCACTTGATATGTTCCTTCCAATCAATTTCACTTGAGCATGCCAAAATGTACATGTACAGTGTACATGTATACGTACATGTATGTGTCAACCAAAGATCCTATAGTGCCACGTCGTGGCGTAAGATGGAGACCTCTGCCAAAAAGTTGTAATTCCCATGGGTGCCTTTCAAGCAGGTAATATGCCTGCGCAGTGAACGTTAATGCGCAGGCACAGGTGCACCAGGTGCATGTGCCTGGCCTAGCGCCCGCACCTGTGCATGTACATGTACATTAATGTGCACTGCGCGGGCATATTGTTTGATCCAATGGTGCCCAGGCGATTATGTTGTACGAGTATTAGTGGTGAAGTTCTCTATCTTGCACTGCTACGTGGTGATACACTGTCTTTGGTGTCAATACACCAGCCCCCCGTACAAGTACACCATAGGACCATGGTTACAGTCTGGGCTGTGGACACAGTCAGGGCATAACGTTTCTGATTAAGAATGACCCTTACATGAACATGTGTCTTTGGTCGTGGTGTTTGGTGGTGGAATTTGGAATTTTCAATTTGGGGTTTGGATTGGTTTTTTTAAGGTGATTAAACTCACAGCAATTTAGAAATGATAAATGTACCACTAAGTACTTTTCTAGGAGGAAATGAGAATCCTGTGTGGATGAAAACAGATGGTCATATTCAGAAATCCCCCAGACCCAAAACCTGGATACATCATTGCTGAAATACATGTACACGGCCAAGTCCATTAGCAATGCTTATTGCTAGACTACCGGGTACATGCAAGGATGCATGTGCACCTATGCTACCCATCCATGTATGTGCACATCATACATTGTACTGGAACATGTACAAAGGCTGTACACAAAACGAGAGACTTACGCTGTTTCCCTTGCTGAGAGCCAAAATGAAATTCACCTCTTTTCTGATGTTTGGTTTGAATGATGGATATTTTTGCCTGTCGGATCAGCTTCTTCTGTCATGGCAAAACCTGTTCTATGCAACTTGCTTGTTAGCAGCTGTACAGCCATACATGTACGTGTATCTGACAGCCTTGTGTATGCTTTGCCGCTCCAAGCCATTCATTCAGACACAGCAGCGGGTCATTAGCCCAATAGCTGGCAAAATGCTTCCACCATATTTTTAATAATGGAAATGCTGTGAACACGAACCCAATAACACAGATTTCAACCACAAATTTTCTCTGAAGAAGTCACACATACACATGTATGCAAATATCTTGAGAACACTTTTTTTCTCCACCGGAAGTATTATGCGCTATTTATGGGCACATGTGGGCTTGACAGGTGATAAAGAAACAGTGATGTGTAAACATATACATGTATTGTTTATTGTTATTTTCACTAGCTAGCGCTAGTGATGTCAGGATGGTACATTACAGCATGGAAAGACAAAATTAACATTTCCACAGTTGGTGATTAATGATACGAAGTCGAGTTAACGATAGGCTAATTAACCCTAACCCTCCTCAATCCTTCACCTGTTGGAGGATTGAGGAGGGTTAGGGTTAATGACGTGTCAAAGCCAGAACCGTGTAAGTTACATGTACATGTACTCAAAGCATTTTGGCCTCCTCATCATCATGGTTAGTGCATGTAAACAAAATGCAAAAATAAAGCAATAATTTTGTGTCCAAATGTCACTGATTTTGCAAAGTTCATTTCTATGCACTGTGTTTGTCGCCCATTCAAATTCAATTGAATCTGAAAATGGTCGAGCCATTATACAACGGTCGGCCATCAACCCAACGAAGCATGTGTTGTGTTTGGATTTTTGCAATCAGGAGAGTGAGCGTGTGGTGAGAAAAACGCTCTGATCTTTTTTTAAATAGTCAGTCCCGTGATCTCAAAATCCTCGGTCAAAGGTTTTAGGGATATGTGGACGTGGATCAGTTTAGCATGTTTGGATGGCTCTGTTGGGGACATGTATCTGATTGAGAAAATGGAATTTTGATTAAAGTACGGTACATGTAAGTGTACACTGATCAGCACTGATCTGATCTAACTGGGCTGCAGTTAAAAATCCATGGCATTACAAACTTATAGAACATGTAGAAAGTCATAGGGCTGGAAGCAAGTTGTGCCACCAGCATGTCCACAGAAGAGGAGGAGGTTGGGCTATTAGGCCTAAGCAATGTTCATCTATTCATGATTAGCCCGAGTGACTAGGACCCTACAACAAAGCGCCTCTTTTAAACTGGTAGTGTACAGTGTACATGTATTTATTTACTTGGTACCATACCTGGCAGGTCTATTCCTTCCTCCATAGGCCTACAAAACAATATTTGGCCAGGCACATGTGGAGTACACAATTTCTCAACCTTATCCAAGTTAATGCATCTCACACTCGACAGTTCATCTAAAATATGGCATTTCATCTATGACATTGTAAACAATATGACTTTAGCACATGCTGGGCACATGCACACTGGACCTCTGTGCTGCAAGTTGGGCCGGCCCCACTCTGATAGTTGGGACGGTCCCACCCATAGTAAATTAGTAGGCCTATGACAGGTTGGGACTGATGTAGCCCCACTAGTGTGGCACTCCCGATCTATCCTTAGCCACACATCCGTATTCGCAATTTCATGTCAGCGTATTGAACATTTTGGCGCACCCACTTATAATCGTGGGCGCAATTTCTTTTGCACACGAACATGATTCTTGACCGCTTTCTAAAAACCATTTATTGAATGATTTCACTCACGTTATTCAGGTATTTTCCAGTCTTTTTGCCTTTATCCATTCAATCTAACAGGCTCGCTCTCTCAGTCGCCATCTTTAAAACAAGGTCGCTGACCATTACGTCACTTGAACCCTCATCGTCTCGACAGCTGTTCCATGTCAAGACATCTAAACTGCTGCCAAAGTTTTGGAAGAGCCCATTGGTACATGTAGTATCTTATCACTCAGTCCGCTTATTACATATGTCTTGACATGGAAGAGCCGTCGAGACGATGAGGGGTCAAGTGACGTAATGGCAACTGAGAGAGCAAGCCTGTTACTAGTGTTAGATAGAATGGATAAAGGCAAAAAGACTGGAAAATACCTGAATAACGAGAGTGAAATCATTCCATAAATGGTTTTTAGAAAGCAGAAAGGTCAAGAATCATGTTCATGTGCAAAAGAAATTGCGCCCACGATGATAAGTGGGTGCGCCGAAATGTTCAATACACTGACACGAAATTGCGTATACGGATGTGTGGCTAAGGATGGATCGGGAGTGAGAGTCCGTGCCTCACTAGTGGGGCTAGGACTGATGCTGCAGTTGGGGCGTATTAACACGCACAAACGGACTACATCATAGCATGGAGGTAGAATCACATTCTACCTCCATGATCATTGGGTATTCCTTCCTCCATGCACAAACAGACGAAATGGAAAAATTTCTGCTCATCAAAATATATTGTAACGATACCTTACAATATTCCCAAGTTCCTCTTACCTGGACGTAACATTTTTACCGTCAAATGGGCTATCAATACCATGTAAATCTGGACTTAATTGTGGGTATCCGTACGCGTGAGGAACTTAGCGAGCCATGAGTATAGAGCGTGAGTTACATCATGTACGTACGTTAGGCCGGCCCGGGTACCCGGGTATGGCTGCAACAGTGCCTGCCTGCTTCGTAATATAATTTCTCAGCGTTATTGACGTCTGGGTACATGGTATGATGCTAAGATGAAAAGCGCCCTCTTGCGGCCATTTACAATAGGAACTTTTCTCAAGTTCGGTTGTTTTCGGTTAGGGTAATAGTACAAGGCCTGAGCCTTTTTTTGACGCAGAAACCAGTTCTACGAACGCTGCATTTAGCGATTTGTACAGCCATATCCGACAGACTTGTATAGGTATGTTTTGCTTATCGCAGCTATTTATTTAACGAGACACACCTTGAAGGTAGGACAACGCAACTGGGAAAATAATTACCCAACATCTGGCCAAAATGCTTGGATGGCATTAACCAGTTAACAGAAACGCTGCAAACTCCTATCCAACAACAAAGATTTAAACCATAAAGTTATCTGAAGAATTCACCCGTATGCAAATATCTTGAATTGGGCCAACAATTTTTCCCCTCCGGAAGTACATGTATAATGTTGTTTTATTTTATGTTAATATTAAGGTTTAAGACTGAGGCCACAAAGAAAAGTGATACATAAATCATTTGTTGTTGTATTATCTGGCTGGCATTAGTGGCAGGACGGTATTACGGCACGGAAAGGCAAAATTAATATTTTCATACTTACTGATAATTAGTACCACGTCGAGTTTACAATGGGCTAATTAATGGCTTGTCAAAGCCTGATAAGTTACCAAAGGCATTTTGACTTCTTCATAATCATGGCAAGAATGGCTACCCACGATCGAAAGATACAAATATGTTCCCAAGTTCATTCGAGCGCGCAAGTCAGAATGCGTGAAATTTATAGTGAACGATGGAATTTTCTGACATCTTCGCTACATCAAAAACACCTTTACATGTACTACCTTGCCAGATGTTTATAATATTCTTTTGAGAGTGAAAGTCATGCAAGAGCCGATCCAAAAACCAAAGTTCCGAGGGTGGAGTGTGTCAAATCTGATATAACCCTTGCTGCACGACATTATATGTTGAAACCCACAAAGCCCCACAATTCTCGAATGTGTACATAAAGGAGGCGGGGCTTTACCTATACTGCCGCACGTACAGCACATTAGCTACAATGGGGGGGGGGCTGTTTACACGCAGTTTAAAGGAAGGGATATCAAATAAGCCCAAACTCGCCCAAAAAGGAGGGCTCTTTTTCCGAGGAGCGGGGCATATATGGCTTATTTGCCCACCTGCTTGATCTGTTTGAATTCATATTCGATTAGCAGTTTTTTGAACCATCTTTGCTTTCTGTGTGTGCGATCATATTAGGTAACCACAATGACCTTGCGTGGGGCACCTACACCTACTACGTGTATTTGTCCTGGTGCTCTCACAGGGTACCATTAACACATGCCTAAAGAACTTATACCCAACCTTTGTGTGACATGTTTGCCCTACCGACGGCTCTCTTCAACTTGCCCTTAATTGTTCGCAAAGGTTGGCTTCCCAGTTTTGTGTTCTGCCATAGTTATGAACACGGACTATGTACGTTAATTATTTTCGGTGTGAAATCGTATTCTACCACCGTGACGAGACACTTAACAGAATGCGCGATCTCTTCCTTACATCAGCTGTACATCTGACAAAAAACAGATGAAAACTATGTCTGGACTTCCCATTTAATTAATCACCAAATGTTACAGCTGCAATTGAATGAAATTTTGGGGGATAAACAGAGCCAACGGTTGGGGAAACTAATTAAAATTTAGATGGATTAAACTCAATTCTTTGTGGGGAAGGAAACATAGAGTACAACAACCCAACCACAAAGTTGTTTTTGAGCTCGTAAAAGTATTGTTGCCGACGTGAAACGTTGCGCTGACAAATTTGAAATCAATCAAATCCCACATTTGGCTTGAACTGGCTTAATAAGACCACTAATTTCTTAAATAAAAGCTGTTGTTTTCTTAATGGGACGCATGATCGGGGTTAAATTAATGAGTGGTTAGGGCAGAATGACTCCATCGCCTACAGGCTTCTTGTAATCCGGGTATTGCGGTAAATCATGGACAGATGTAGCCTACTTTTGACAGATTAATTAAGAATTGCGTTGAGAATAACATAATACTTAAATTAAATTACTAGTCTGAAGTAACAACTGCTAAATTAATTTTCTCTCTTGAAGATGGATGACTTAATGAGCATTAACCGTCGGGGCGTGATGTTTGCTTCTTGGTAGGATGTTCTCACGCAGGTGTATAAAAGGGGTGCCTTACTAGCTCCAATACTGGCCTCAACGAGCAACAAGGAGCTTGAAGTGCCCAACGGAGCAGTGCTCCATCCTTAGCTTCTTTGCAACCATTTTGCCTGATTTTTCAGATAAGCCCTTTGCTACAGATATAACTGGAGGTGAAGTTAAGGTACGGTAACATGTCTTTTTTCACTGTTGTCATCTTTGCGAGTAATTTTTCTGTTTGGAAGCGGCCAGTAGATCTTCCAAACTATCTGTGCCGGCTATCATCACATGCAATAACGTGGTCATATGGGTCATAGAAGAAACGGGATACTTTTACAAAGCCATTGTCTTTCAATAGTTCCGGTTACTGTATCGATAAAAGCTTGCATCTTGCTGGAATCACACTGTGGCTTACGGATTTTTTTTATTATGCGCGTGTGATCCAGTACGTTCAGTATTAATAAACGCTTTACCGAGAACATTTGAGCCTTACTCTTTTTCTCATGTTTTGACCCCCGAAAGAGCAACCTGAAATTCTAATAAGGACACATCGTTATATTTTAAGGGCCATTTTTTGTCTCTAGGATTTATTTATACAGTGTTTAATTTATTTATCAGATGTTTGATAACTTGAAAAAGACTACGTTAAACAACGATCCACTTTGGTATTCCAACAGTGCATGCCCAAAACGGAGTACGTCCGAGGTCAGTCAGGAAGTGCACTAGGCGCACGCGAGGTCTGCATAATAATGGTTTGCGTCCAGATGCAATGCACCGACTCGCACACGGTGCTTTATTCGCAGACGCCCTTGGCTTTTTGAAATAATCACAAGCTACTTAATTGGGAGAGGACCTGGGTTCATGTCTTCAAAAGTAGCTCGTGTACAAAACAAGTTCAAATAACAGAAATACAAGAAGAGAGAAAAGAGATCCCCAATAGGCCCAGCACAGACTGTAAAAAAAGCCAGACGGTGTGCGCATACAGTGTCACTTAAGTCAACTTTATCTTACAAGTCTTCTGTTTTATTTCGTTCCCTTTTTGTGTCGCCCCCTCCCCCTCTAAGCAAGCGATCAAAACGAACCTCAGGGCCTACTTCTTTACTTTCCCGATTACCAGGAAGTTGGAGCACACGATGTTCACATGTGTTTGGTTGGCCATTCTGCTTGTGGTAGGCAGTGTGTTGAATCATCCTCCATGGTTGAATGCATCAGCGGCACGGCTTGGATACTATGAAGGTGGGACCGTTTTCTGGGAAGCTCGCAATCCAGATAATCCACGAGAGGTAGGGACTGTAGTAACACTAAGAAAAAAAATGGAGTGAAATGTGACTTGAATTTACTTGAGCGTATGTTTTTGTCAAATTGGCTTTCCTTCCTGTGTATTAAACAACGAATCACCGAAGGAAAAATTAAAATAACGGTTTATTCTAATTTTACGCAAATTGAAACTGGCACTGAATTGAAACAAAACGTTAAGGTTTCTTCCTGGAATTGGATCACATTAAAATAATTTGTCCAAAATATGTAGATTTGTATTTAGTATTTAGCCTAAATTATCAAGACACCTAAATGCCTTATGACAAACGAAGTTTTCCAAGAGGCTGGTAAAGTCGATTAAAATTAGGTGCATTTGAAAGGTTTGCATTTGCCCTCGCTACCTAATTTCGTCTCCCCATTCTCCCCTCCACTTTCTGCGCGCCGTTACTGACAGAAATTAATTCTGCTCACTTCTCAAATGTAGAACTGACCTTCAGAGCCTTCATTTGTGTGAAATTCTTGGTAGTATCGTTAGAAAGTAAACCCACGGTGATTCAGGACTGATTACGTCATTTTAATGATGATTAATTTGAGGTAGTTTATTTGCTTCACGTTTAGAAATTGGACAACTGATTGTCTCTATGAAATCCCATCTAAAACCCATCCACCAACACCCTATCGCCACCCTCCAGACGATCACGACTGAATTGTCTTCACCCAACTTGTGTGATCTCATAGATTGGTGTCCCGGCCCTTCCATCGTTGATAGGCCCTTGCACGAGTCGGGACTCGGGAACATTTTTTTTTTCTGAATTTGTGTCTCGACTTGGACTCGTGTTGGCCTTGGATCTTGAACGAGTCTTTGCAAACTTTTTGTAGATCTTGAATAAGATATATTAAAACAACTTTGCCTCTGTTCTCAAACGACTTGTAGGCTTAATTCTTGCTGAGGAAAACCTCTTCTGGATCTTACAAGGTCTGCAGACTATTCTGAGAATATCGTGGGTCATGCTATTACGTTTACCCACTTTCATTTTTTGAACTTTTAAATTTCTTGAGGGACCTGGGATGCTAGGAAGTCGAATGAAGTGGGACTTTGTATATGGCTGGTGTTTATTCAAGATTAAAACGGGACACCCGGACGAGGGGTACTAGTTTCGATAAAAATTTGTATCTTCATGGGAAAAATCATTCCCATTTCTTTACAAGGACAGCGACAACTGTAAAATCTGTCTATTGCTTCTAACCATTTGCCAAATCGCACATCCATATGTCCATGTCTTTTCTGGATTAATCCGTCCGTCCATCTAGCCCACAAATGCATCTTTGTAGCTTCTTAAAATTGATCCACTTGCCACGCTCTGGCTACTCAGTTCTATACCTGACAAGATATGGGACGGAGGGGTCCCCCCAACATGTCCAAACCCTGTAGACACTCTAGACCATTAACTGTTACCCCTGGAAGTCTGAAAAAAATCCTTATTCCGGTCAAACCATGGGGGAAGGATACAGAAGGAGTTTGAACTGCCCGGGCTATAACATCTCTCCGATTACCTCTTTCTGGCATGCCCGGTATGTCCATAGCCAGAGCGCAGCGCACGCCTGCTACCCACCACCTGTTTCGCAACCATAAGCTCCCTTTGAACCCCATGATCGTCGCTGCAATTTTTCGTTGGTAATCTGCATTGCTGAAACGTTGTGTACTGCAGTATAGGAAGTTGAATATTCATGCCATCGTTGGTGCTTGATATGATCCGACAGCATCATCAAATGTAGTGTTTGCGCAGTTGCTTGTATTAGGCTGTGTACCCAAAGTGTTCATGTGCAGTTGTTGCCCTTATCGGACGCTTTCTTCTGGACTTCTTTTGAGGATAAATAGCCAAGCTGTTTGTAAGATTTTGTGTTTTGTTTGAATCATTTTTATTATGGTATTTGTACAAAGGCATATTTTATGAGATTTTACGATCACTTTCTGTGATGAAATAGCGTGTTTTGTTCTTAATGAACTAAGCTTTCCAGAAGTAGTGAACATTTTGTTGGCCAGTCCTAGCCAAATTCGTTCCAAGTCTTTGACACTGATGTATATTGGACGGAGGAGACGAGAATAACAAACTTTGCATGGATAATGAAACAGTGTGTCAAAATTTAAAACGTTTGTTTATGATGGCAAAAGTAGGTCTAATATTAGGAGTTTTTTCTCTCTATTTCTTGGTCACATCGATAGTTTGTATTTAATTGCAAGCAAAAAACTACAAGTATTGCGAGGGTATTACTGGCCCCGCTTGTCCAGCTAAGATGCAGGCAGCAATAGGCCTAAGGAATGTTTGGAATATTTTCTATTATTCGTCAGACTCGGCGGCGACCATCATTGGACGCTTTGAAGTGCCCGAGTTACAACTCCTTCTGTGTCCTTCCTCCATGGTCAAACGATAACCAAACTGGGGGGCTTCTCCGTCCATATCTTACTTCAAATGTTCAGTTGGCGTGCATTCCCCAATCTGTACAATTTCGTTGCGCCGTTGATGGGCTTTGGAGCAACCACTCTACAGCTTTTGCCCACAGCCTCGGTCTATTGTCTGGTGCATGGGCTTGTGTAACTAAAATTATATCAGACTTAGCCAAGGTGTCAGCTTTTTTGGCGAATAAATGAATCTGAAGTGTCTGTAGACCCCATCCAACGCCCCGGTAGAGCTTTTGTGGTTCCAAGACATTGTTCAAGATATTTCATTAAAGAGTCCATGAGGACCTCCGTGGACAAACTATTAATTAATTGTTTAACATATTCATTAGTGTGCCAATAACACGATGAGGGATGTACAAATGGAATACCACTCCCTTTGTTGTGGTAAATTTTACGGACCCTTGAAATGAATGTTTCAATCCTGACAAACGATGGTGTTATGGGTGAAGTACATTTGAGAACCCACAGTAGCAGCAGAATTATAGTCAGGTACACAAGTATATTGAGTGGAACAGCCCAGGACCGATTTAGAAGCATTTCTTATCCTTTGTCGTTCGCGTCTCATGAGAGCTCGTCCCTGTTCTAGAGTTTTATTTGATTTCATAGATAGTGGGCGTGGCGCCTGGCGTCAGCAATTGCTAAATCTAATCCCAAACGAGTAGTACATGTTCAGAAGAAAACACTATGGCTGGAACTGCACATGCACTGCATAATTTGGAGCTCGCTGTCGGTCCGAACAATTTGGCCTTAGTCACCCTGACTTCTGATCCAAGTTAAAATTAAGCATAGACGCGCTAGCGGCGCGCGACGATGTCTTCTCAAATGTACGTCACAGATATGCAAATTTTCAATGTTAATGAGATACTTCTCGAGGGCGGGGCCGTTTCCCCAAAAAACTTTTAAACTTTTCCTCCCATTTATTAATCACAACAGCAACGTTTACGTTCTGGATATCGTTTACAAAAAAATCAATTAAAACTACTAAAAACACTCTTTATGGGCCCTTTAAGACCTCATAGCCTTGACATCGTCGTCTCTCTTAACAAATTGATCTGCTCATGAACATGTGCCTCTTGAATCTTTTGCGTCTTCCGGGCATACTTGCCAGCTAATCTTATTTTTTTCTCCCATCCGATCTGCGCTCCGAAGGTGGCCGACGTACTGCCCTTTAATATAAAGTTGTCATTGAAAGCCGCTTGTGCTTTAAAATGTACGTTCCTACAACTCTGTTTCTTGAAGTTAATACACTTTTCCAGAGTTGCAGTTCCGACAGCAACTAGCTTCAACTTGAGCTAATCACGGGCCGGGCTTGGGGGTCTTTTTTGTACTTTTAGCTAATTGTCCCAAATCATCTGGATTAGCATTGTACCAAAGTTATATAAAATGCTTTTGATACTTTTTTTCAGATCACTATTGACTTTGAGTTCAACTTTGATTCACGAAAGCACTCTTCTACCCACTACCAGTGTACTGAAGATGACATTGCTACACAGAAGGTTAGTAATAATGAAGAACCATGTACCTCCAAGGTAACAAACATTTCGCTGATCTGACGAGCCACCGCCGATAATCAAGCCAACCTAAGTACGTTTACGTATGATAAACAACTTTTTAGACTAATATAATCTGGGAACATTCGAGCCACAGCCCTGCAGATCATCCTTTCTCTTATTCGTCTGTCGTTTGTTTATTGTATACGCGACACCTATCTTAACGGCGATAGACAGAGTCCGATCGGGCGCTTCTATTCTATTAGCCTCAAGGTCAAAATTGATCTTAGATTACTACTTTAAATTTGTTGCTAGACAGTTAAAAGTAGAGCATTAATGCAACTAGCGATGGTATGGCCTTTCAGTCTAATGACTGGAAATATATCTCCAACCGTGACAAAATTATACCGGTACAAAACTCACTACGTGTGACAGTCTTTAAAAATTACTTTGTGTAATTACTCACAAAGCAAAATCTTTGTTTAGTCATTAAAACACATTCTTGCTAATAATTATCGCTCCAAACATGTTTAGAATAATTATTAAACTGACAAATAGTCAACAACTGGACACAAAATTTCTAGCACATTTGTGCAGTTTCATTCGATGCATAATGAGGTATAATGCGACATGCATTATGCCTCTACACGCCTGTGTAGTACTGCAGTCAAAACGCAACTGCACTTCTCGGGTTGGACCTCTGGTTGTTTTTACAGAAACTCCGTACCGGTGGTCAGTTTCGTGTTGGCGATGCACAACCTCTATGGGCAGATTATTACTGCACACATTTGGATAGGAGGAGGCATGCTGCCACTGGCGTTTACCGCATGACGTACACTTTGCCATCAAATGAGGCAACTGCAGAGATATCGTGAGTCACTACCGTCTTCCGAGCATATTAGAGCAGAGTTCGTTAGCCCCCCGTGTCACCTCCTATCAAATGAAGTTACTCACAAGTATGAAAAGCTTCATCCGAAAAAAAAATTTATCGATGTAAAGTATGCCAGAATAGCGAAATCGGCAGTGCCTTTGACAGTCTGTGTTTTCTTTCATTTCATACAAGGTTTGTTCTTGTGTTTCTAACAACGACTGTTTTTATCAAAATGTTATTAGCCATCTCTTTACAAAGATGCAAGAACCATTAAGTTTGAACATTCCATATAAGATGGCGGCACCTTTATAAAAAATCATTTAGTCTATATCAATATGTACATTTCGTTGTCTGGTGGTTACAGATACACAGAATGCTGCTGGATCCCTGGTATTGTCAATAACGGTCGAGACATAGGAAACGGTAAAGGCTGGAACCTGGCATCCACCATCAACATCAACCACAAGGATGGCGTGTCCATCAACTCACCACCCCAAGGCAAAACCTTCGCCAAGTATTCCATCATGTCAGGTTGCACCTACAGCATTCACATTCCACGTATGTTCCAAGCTACCTCCTTCCTCTTTTTCCACTTTGAGAGAAGTTTGTTTTTAAGCCTGCGAAGGCACTTTTTTGTAATTATTTTTAAGTCACATCTTCTAGCCCGTAGAGCAGCGCCAGTCACACATAAAATGTACATTTTAATGAGTTTGCTGCTGAAGGGAAAGTGAAATTTCTGTTGGGCATTAAAGTTAATGCTTTCGTTGGACCGAATATAGAGTCGTGCCAATACTGCAATATCCAAGAGAATCCTCTTTACCAACTGATAACAAATTATTTTGAAAAAAAAACAAGGTAACGTATATAAGACCTCACTATCTCACTGGTCACGTCAGTAAGGCTTAATTTCCGAGTGGTAAAAAGTTAATGAAGTTAAAAAAAAATATTGAATCCAGTAGGAAGACGACTCAGTCCTTTTTAGAAAAACAATTTCATTTTGATCCTTGGACCCACGTAATGTTAGATATGCTACTGTATAATTATGATATGCCAGCGCTGGGATATTTGTAAGATTAAAAGTTACAGTGGTTGATTTTTGCCATTCTAATTTTTTTTATCCATACAATGATTTTTTTTACTTGTCTTCAATTTGAAGATGATGATGCCAACAATGACATTGTGAAATGCAGGTGGACAAGCAGGAGGAAGGGGGAATGTAACCCTAATGCCTTGGATATCTGCGGGACACCGTATTTTGACGAGGAGAGAATTAAACCTGTGGCCAGTTTAGATAAGGTCAGAGGTCCATTCGAGGCTGTGTGGGGGATACCCTTTGGCTACAACAGTGGCGCTGTTGACGTAATGTGACGTATTGCACACCCATGCGTCTCCTAAGACATTTCATTCCAGTGATGCTCTGTTTGAAAATGAAAGCGGTTGGTTTGAAAACAGCTGCCCAATATTTTTTAATCGTTTGCCATTTGACAATAAATTCAATGAAATGAATTGTTTCATATCTTAAGGATGGATACAAAATAATGTTTGGCTCATTGTATTTTAAAGATCGTAAGGCGGTAGCATAGAGCAGGCACCTTGCAAGAAATTCTCACAATGGCTTATTGGTGTAAGTCATGGATACTTGACCTTGTGTTAAAGCAGACAGCCAGTTCAATCTTCACATATGAAGAACGTCATTCAACGCTGTATTCAATTCTTACTACAGGGGAGTTGTGAGCTGAGCTTTGGAGAGGTAGAAACGATTCCCGCTGGTACCTATGCTTTCATGGTCATGCTGGAGGATTTCGCCCCCGGTAGGTCCCGCAAACCAATGAGCAAGACCCCCGTGCATTTCCTGATGAACGTCTTCGACTACGAAGGTGAATGCCGACAGCCAATCCTCCATGTGCCAAGGATTTGCTTTGCCCACGTTCTTGGAGAGGAGTTCCAGATTAAAATGGTTGCCACTGCAACAGCCCCGTATCACAGGTTGCTCTACTGCATGTTTTCTGTCTTCCTTTCGAATTGGAGCTAAAAAATCTACAATTATAGACATCAGTGTCATCTTCGTCCAAAGGGGCTGTAAACTCTATTGTTATATAGGGGTGCATCCTTATCTAAAGAGAAACGCACTAAATTTATCCAGTCATCTTTTCTCGAAGGGATAGGCAAGACAAAACATTAAACACTTGTTATATGCGGGAACAAATCAACATGTCCGTCCCTTTAGCAGGACGTTAGTGCTGTGCAATGGTCTCAACATATCTGCAATGTAACTTAGACTCAGAAATAATTGACCAGGTACACCTGCAGCCTTAGTTAATCTCACCCATAAGACTGTCGCATCGATGTTTTCTGTACCAGTGGCCACTACAACCCCTTTCAACAACTATTATACATTCCAGGGGAGTACATTTCTCGTTTTGTCAAACTTGGACTCTTTTTAGACTGCATCCTATAATTCTGGCTTGCCTACAGGATCACCAGTATTGACGTACAGGGTTACCCAACCGACACACCTAGGCGCGTGCCTGGCACTTCCGCCGACTATGAGATCACCTTTAGATTCACGCCGACGGAGTTGAAGACTTACACAATCTGTGCCATGGCCAGTGAAGATCAGAGGTTTGTTAAACGGTTTAACCCAAACCTTTCCCCAAGCAACTTTAATCGACAAGATTTTTTCTCCACATTTTTCCCGCTGCCCACGTGGCGTCAGCCATGTTTGCCACTCATAATCTGTTCACACGTACTAACGGACACAGTATTCAGCTTGCCTTTTCAATCATTGTCTGTCTTTCTTTTAAAGGTTTATCAGCACACAGTCCTGTTTCACAGTAAAAGTTATGCGAACAGGTGAGAGCAAACAATCATCCATCTTTAGCACGGCTGATCGTAGTACTGTTGGTTCTGTTGAACATGTATGCTCTTCTTCATGGTTACTAAATTGACGGAACGGATACTCTTGTCCAACCAATTCTAACCCTATAAAAAGCCCACTGGAAGTGTCATAGAGTGCCAAGTCTTTCAATGTTCCACGGTCCAGTCGTAATGGCATCTGAGTCATGTGGAGCATGTAGGTTCGAATCTAGAGGAAAGATCAAAGAATATGTGTTCTTAGACAATGCACTTTGTTCGTAAAATGTTACCTATCATGCTATTCTTTCTATGTACGTGGGTATTAAAGAAGATGCCCATATAACGCACAGGGCCCGTCGCTGGGGGGGGGGGAGCCGCCTCCCCTGCGGGAAGCTAGCCCCCAATGAGTAAAAAGCGTAAGCATGAACAATATGTTTTGTTCCTGTGATGTGCCCCCCCCAGCTGATACTGTGCCCCCCCCTTAATGCCTGAAACTGGCGACGGTGCTGCAACGCAGGTATAGTGAAGATGTGTGCACTTGCCTAAGGTCCTCGGAACGTTTAATACCCCCCTCCTTCCGAAAAATGGTTTAGAGGCATTCGTGATCAGGGTTATTTGAAGCAAAAGGACGAGGAAAGTTAAATAAACTTTCCGTGAAAATCCAGCTTAAAATATTTGTTCACAGTGCAAGAAAACTGAGTGTTTTCAAGGAGATAACTACACAAGAAAGGGGGTAACGGTTGTAAACATCAACAGTACATTCTCCTCCTCCTTATTTATCATTTTGTCATGTTCATGCAGCCAAGACACATTCTAAAGAAGTTTAGTTTGAAATGAGATATTTTCTCTAAACTTTCAGAACCAGCAGTGCTGGGAGTAGATCGAGCCAACTCCATTCCGGCTAAAGGTTCCCAAGAGGCTGAGGCAGTCGTTCCGAAATGGGCCATCAAATTCAAGAGAAATGTAATTTGTACTTGAAATTACTCCAATTTTAAATGTTTCTCATTGGAAAACATAACAAACAGTGGAATTAACCAGTCGTGTGGTTTTGCTGATTTCGTCATTTTGATTTTTTGAAGTTTTTGTTCTTTTATTTGAGCCGTGGAAAATTAAAACTGGCAGAGATCATCTTTGAGTTTTGTCGTTTTTCGTCGCTGACATAGAGCCTTTTAACAACCACTTGTGATTGAATTTTTGGAAGAATTCTACGTCATTTCACGGTGTCAAGAGTATACAGAGAAATGATATTGACATTACATCTGTCGAATCGAGTGGTTTGATGCATCTCCATAGTGATTTAGTTAAGACATTTGTATTTGGAATTTAGATTCAGAAAGGAGTGTTCAGCCCTGCTTATGTAACCCTCCGCGATTCCAACGACGTCGTAGTTTGGCGCGTAGATGCCACTGGCCCCAATGTTGAAGTTGTAAATGGTGACACCCTGACGTTCCCAAACAGCCACCACGTGTTCTTGGAGTACGAAGCGGAGTACACCATCTCACTGGACGAAGGGGTGGTACAGAGTAACGACAGGAAATGCTCGGTGAAATCTAAACCTGCGGAATGGAGCTTTGTGACCAAACTGCGTAAGACTTGAAGTGATTCTGCCCGTATGCCTGTCCCAGACTTGGCTTCAGTATTTTCTTTGAAAATGCTCTGAGGCTTTTTTTATGTTGTTTCCCTTATTCCAATGAATCGACTCATCCCAAAGTCTGCAAATAATAATAATAACATCGAAGAAATGAGAAACGAATTAAAATTCAAAACAAACTGATCAGGCCAAAGAGCTTCAAAATGGTGAAATTTGGAGGTCATGGACATGTTGTGATGTTTCTTTGCTTGTTTCTTCGGTTTTTTGTTTTTGTTTTGCACAGCCAGCTTGATTTAAGTCTGATTTTGTGATGCCTTTGTAGCCAGTGCAGTTAATTAGGTTTCGTTTCCTTCTATATCATAAAGAGGTTTACAATGTCACTTAAGGATGAAGTGGACTTCACATCAGATATACAAACTCTGTCTCCGCAGCCGCACCTGCACTGAACGAGCCCGAATGCAGCATATCTTCCATGCGTTTCTACATTCCCAAAGCCTTAGTGGACCTTGGAGGCCATGGACCAGAGATCATGCACCTACGTGACCCCCAGTGCACAGGTGCCAATTACAATGAGACCCACTACGTGTTTTGGACCTCCTATGACCTATGCGGCACAACCTTCGAGGTAAGAAGGCGAGCGTAAGTTGATAGTATCTAAGTGTCCATTGTTATTGACCAGGTGTTTTTTGGAGTGAAATACCACATTTGAAGCGTGTCTGGCAAAACGTTGCAAACCCATCAATGCTCTTGCGGAAGTCCCCCTGGTAGGGGATTCAATCTGAATCGTGACAGATTTGGGTAAAATTGATTGGTGTGAATATAAGTACATCCACGCGGTAGACATCGGCAAACATCGGCGTATTAGGGTGAAATTTCCTGGAGGACACCTAGGATGAACCGACTTTTTTCAAGAGAGCACTGAAAGCGGCCTAACTGCGTCTTGTCCGTGAATTGTGAACTCAAAATAGGGAATGGGAAGGGACTTCCGAGGCTTTTGGACTCCTTTGGGGCAGGCATGTGTCCCGGGTTCCCACCCCATAATTGCAAGTTTATAGTCCAAATGTTATCACAATCAGCACTCTGTGTAGTTACTGCTATACTCTCCTTCATTGATTGTCCGGTTCTGTCTGTGTACGTCCAATGACGGCCGTAAGATGTTTGAACCCCGTATCGAAACATCAGATATTTCGTTGTAACACTTCATTCAATGAAGATGATGTAAAACGTAAAAATTACATTTCATTATTAAACGCATAGAGAATCGGCGTAAAAAGAAAGTGTATGGAAAAGTAGTATAAAAACCTCCATCCCAGTAGTATCAGGGCGAAAACGCTTCAAGGAAGATTTTCAGTTATAAATCCTTCTTTTACTATGTCTTATTCCCGTTATTGGCAGCGTAACGGTACCGATTACACCTACGGCAACACCGTGTACATCCCAGACGAGCCCTACCGGCCTGTGGGGACTGAGGTCACCCGGGCCCCTCACGAGGAAATCCGCTTCACCTGTAGCATCCCCGCCAAGACAATCAAAACCCTGCCGTACAATCCCAGCCCGGGCATCACTGGTTATCAGATGTTCAACGGTAGGGCAGACTTCTTGGATACGTTGGAAGACACCACCCTGAGGCTCTTCAACTCGAGATTCGACCAGCCATACGTGGAGGCGGCTCCTCCGCTGGACGTGGCCTTTAACAACAGGCTTTACTTTGAGGGGGAAGCCATGTGCTCAAGTTACAGGAACTGCGACGCGTTCTTCCAGTCCTGCTGGGCCACGACTTCAGAAAACCCTTATAATTGGCCTCGTCATGAACTGGTAAAAGCTGGGTGAGTATGACTTGCCAGGGCCAAAACCATGATTTAAGATACATGACTGAGGGATATGTGGGAAAAGGATAAATATTTGAAGCAAATTAGGTACAAAAAACCTTACATGATTAACCGAGGATTGGATTCGACCTACGTATCTGTACCTTTATAATAATTAAAGGCCCGATTTGAAAATTCAGGCTTTTTATTGTTTCAGGTGCAAAGAAGACTGGACGTTGCAGATTCACAATTCGGGTGCTTCTAACAAAGTCCGATTCTCCGTGGATGCCTTCGCCTTCCTCGGCTGGCGCATCCACGATACGGTGAGTTTAAATGCTTGAGATAACAGTAAACGTTAAGCAAATGATTAAGGGTAGGTATATGTGGAAACATATGGAAAGAGTGATAAATAGACTCAGTGTCTCAGTGTTATATTTGTAAATACATTTTGACGGACGTTTCATAATTATATAAAACTAGAGGCAATGGCTTAACGTAAATACAAGTTCCAATTTTAATAATTTGTCTTCTTTTTGACATTTCGTGATGTGCTTATAATCATTGAAATATATGCTACATCCTGCGTGATTTTGACAGTGGACACACAATTACAGGAAAAATAGGTTCACAATAAACCACCAATGCAAAAAGAAAGTTAAACACAATCTTGTTCGGTGCCCTGACAACCCTCGCTAGTATGGAGTTTCAGACATGAATAGCCGCTGGTAGAAAAGAATGGTCGTACTGGTGAAGACTCCATTAATGTGTGGAAAAGCTCTTGTCACTGAGTGGCTTCACAGCATGTGCAGAGAACTTTTGCCCCCAAAACGTGGCAGTCATGGTTTATATGGTCACCCTCTAACCTAATGATTACCGGGTCCACCTCTTAGCACTAAGCTGGATTCACAGATTATACAGAGAAAGCCAGCTTGGTACCCATAAAATGTGCACATCGCTGTTGTTTTTGTCGTTACAAAATTCGCGCTTTTATTCAGTTAACCCCACAAAATAATGTAGAAGAGTGACAGGCGCAGAATGAAGAGGGTTTAGTCTGTACATTTAGCCTTTTAATTTCAATACAAAAGTAACTGACTGATCAGTTGGCGCTTTTAAATCATTGCAGCTGGTAAGTACATGTAATTGGCACACCACGAGGCAGTACTCTGTTTATTTCTTCCTCTTCAGGTGTTCGTCCACTGCAATGTGTTCGTCTGCCCCTCCAATGATTACTCCTCCATCTGCAAACGAGGTTGTGTGAATCCTTCCTCGACGATCTCTAAGAGGGCCGGCAGTCGTGATGTCATGTCGGTGGTCTCTTCTCCAGGACTGTATTGGCAAGAATAATTGGGGTATACGATTAGACATGAAGTCAGAATAATGTATGGATTGGTTTTGACCCTACGGTTGTATCTGTGCCTATGTTGCTTAAAATTTGTGCATCAATTTTCCTGACGTCCGTAAAGGTTTGTGCCTAATTGTACGTGTGAACTGTATGTCAAGTACTCAATTGTCGTCCTATACTTTGCAGGATTCGTTCAGTACAACATATTAAATGTAAACTCCACAGTACATTTGCATAGAAGTAACCATGTAAATTGGTGTGTAGTAGTTAATTTGCCAGTGATTGAAAATTGCACCAGAAGATTGACTTCTTGGAGTTAACTGATGTCTAAACAGATTGTTTTGATTTGTTTGTTCTTTTGTGTCTTGGTAGTTTACCAGTCTTGTAGTTTTGGGAATACGTTTCGTTTGTGGGGCGAGGCTTTTCAGTCAGTGTTCTTCTCAGTCTAGGTCAATATTTTTATTCCAGTGTATGACATAGAGAAAACTATTATAGCAGTTCCAGTTGAATACTAAAATAAGAAACATCTTATTAGTTTAGGCTAGGCTGAAGTAAGAAAGGCAACAGGAAATCAAACAACTTGCTTTTCAGAGAACAAAATCTGTGAAAATTTCCTTACTGCAGAAGATAGGGCCTAAGGTCATCGATATTTGATTAACCAGACGTTATACGAGGCATCAACTGAAATATCCAAATGGGCTTGACTTTCACGATATATCATAGCATTGTACGTCACGCTTTGTTTACATGTGCTCTTTTCTATAACAGTGAGATGGGACTTGATCCAGATAGCCCCAAGAGAGTACAAGTTATATAAGTAAAGAGAGGGATCATAGTTTTCGGTTTATTCGCACGAAGAGCCAGGCTTAATGATTTCAGTTTGAAGCATAAGACTAGTCTGGTTGGTAGCCGGGCAAATATTGTCTGATGCATTATTGGTTCATCTTTCCCTGAGTGGAGGCAACGATCTCTTTTGGAGAGGCCACGCAAGCTAATTAACGTGTTAATTTTTTTTTCGTCCAAACGCAAAAACTTTTTATATCATATCCTACCCCTGTTCATGCTGAAAAACCTGGTGTAGTCACTAGCTAGAGCTTCCCCTAGCCAAAAAAACTCCAGCCAGCCTCCAGCCAACTGCCATAAGACTGTGTGGTAAGTGGCCCCCTGTGTACAATATGATTATTTACAAAGACGGTGCCTGGGCGGGCCAGGCAGTGGAATGTTCTTATCAGTGACAGCTGTCTGGAACTTGTCAGAGGCCTGTTTCGGCCGTCTATGAAGTGTTATTTTGTTGGGGGGGGTGTTGTGGGGATGGTGTGGCTTGGCTGGCGCGTGGCGAGCCGCCCCCCCCCCCCGAAAATTGGGATAGTCTGGGAAAAGGGCCCCCACCGTAATGTGATGTACTTTTGGTGAGTTTTAAGAGCTGAAGACGCTACGGGACAACCACGGAAGTAGTTAGATACCTTTAGGACGGACTCAGGGCTCTGCAACCCCGAGAAATGATACGGTCTATTCTGGCGAGGCCGGGAACTCCACCACGTAAAAAAAACATACCGCGTCCCAGGGTAATTTATAAATAATATTCTGTAACATTGCTCTAATGACGTCAAGATTTCACATTTAACGGAGTTTTATTGATTTTTTCATCCAATAAAAGCTAGGTTTTTTAAAATTTGATTACAAAGACTAACAAAGAAATTGAATGGAAAGGGATTTGAACCTGCGACCTCTGGAATACCGTACCAGTGCTCTAGCAACTAAGCTACCCAGCCCTATGTTGGTTGCTCTTCCCATTTGTCAATGTCTCTTTTCGGGGGGCGCTATGATTTGTTTCATGTTTGTTTTTTTATTTGATTGTAGTTTGTAGTCATTTTTGCGGAGGTAAAAACGTAAGTTATTTATTCTTTGAGTGGTATATGTCCATTGGAATGCAGCTATTCTACTAATCACGAGACGCTATGCATGCAGCTGCCAGTAAACATTCTCCATGTATTTGCATTCAATTTGTGTCTTGTTTTGCGAGTCATCAGCGTATGTTTACATCACATGTTCGAATCAAATCGTGTGTATTATGGCCCCATGTGCAATTACCGTTCCACAAAAAACTGCCGACTCCATGATCAGTTAGGAGAACACAAATTTAGAGGAAGAGGGCATGACGGGGGGGGGTTAATTTTATTGTTTCTTATATCTTGCATGGAACACAGGATCAAAGGCAGGACGCATCGTGCTCAGGGCGTCGGCTATACGTTGCGATTTCGTTGTCTTTTTTGAGGGGGGGGGACGAGTTCTGTTAAAAGTACCGAATTTTTCTTGGGGCTGTCTATCAGGTGGATTGACATTTACTGGCAGTGGAGATCCAATTGACACTAGTTAGGGAATTGCACCGCACCATCCAGTGATGAAAGTGCATGAAAGTGCGTTAGTAATCTCAGTGAGACAAATTAACTTGCAAACAATGACAAAGTTACAGAAAGTACAATAAAGCTAGTAAATGAAAGAAATAGAAAATAAACAATACTAAAACAAGCACTGAAAGGGTATTTTTTTAAAGAAGATTTCCTTGAGCACCGGCTAGGAGAGTGGAACCTGATAATGCCCTCGTCTGCGGCTCGGGCATTAGTCGCGTCCACTCTTCTGAGCGGTCTTGAAAGACCTGTTAAGCTCACATTTATTCCAATTGGTAAATATCTTTCGAGTCAGAAATTTTTTTTTTTAAATTAAGAATGAAAAATGTTTCCTGAAACACCCCCTGGAGACATGTTATGTGAGGTTCCTCCTGCCTGCAGTCGTAAAGAATCGCCCTACTTAGATTGGCGTGCGCGTGGAGTCCATCGCGGGAGGTGGCGCACAGCCAGCTCGTGCTTTATCAACTGTTAAGACCGGCCACGTGACGGGCTCTTGACCGTTGAAGGCACCCTGCTACTTTAATTGGATCCTCTCATGCGTGCCCAATGGAAAGCAAAAATAATAACTGACGCGTAATGGTGCATGGATGAGTGAATAGCCACCCTTGTTCACGATATACCCCATAGTTCTAAAAATCTCCCCCTTTCTCTCACCTTCTCTCTGTCAAAGTATCACATCCACAGTCGGAGGTAATCATGTCATGCTACAAATCCCTCCCCTTTGGTTTTCTCCAACAGCTCCACCTCCTAAAGATACAACCCCTTTCACACTAACCACTCCTTCAAACTAGCCATCCAAAGCACCCTTCTCCTTCTGTCTATCCAGTCAATGCCAGGTTCTCCAAACTGCCTTTCCTTACTACGTGCCCCCAGGCTCCCATCTCGGTTAAAGATTTCCTTTCCACTCCTACCTTTCTTAATACCTCTTCATTGGTTACTTTATCCGTCAACGGAATACGCAACATCCTCCTGAGGAACGTGTTTCACAACTCTCCAATGCTTTCTAGACTCTGCTGTTAGAGTGCCTCACTGCCATGCATTAATTCTGGATATACAAAGCAGTTTCGAACACGTAACCTGTTCCTCATACTCATGGAACGGTTTCTCAGAATGTTGTCTAATTTTGAGAAAGCTGATTTTGCAGAGTAGTTCTTCTTTTGATTTCTCTGACACATCTGGCATCATCAGTGATCAAGCTTACATCCTTTAAATGGGTGTTATGTTCTTGTTCACAATGCAATGATTACACACTTCTTTATGTAATTAAGCACACAAATATGAAACCCCCCTCTCGTACCTCAGACCTTGATAAGCCCACGTTGCCTGTACTTTAGCAAGACAGATGTTCAAACCCAGTCCACAGAGACCAATTGTTAATTACTTTGTCGAAATATTCTTCCAGGGCAACCCCATAATGCGTCGTCTTTCAACCATCAAAGGATCCAGGAGATGAATTTTTCTTAGAATCATTTTTTGTGTTTCTCTGTACTCTCCTTCCATGTATGAAGACTGGTGGACATCTTTTTTGAGTTACGTGAACTGAACAGTGCACTTTTTCAAACATTAAAAATTGACCAGGCATTTCTGGACAAGTGAGGGCGATATTCAGGATACAGATGTACATCAGTCTGTGATACTTTACACTCCTGCCGCACTTAACATGCAAACGGCGTATTTAAGGGGGCTTTCAAAAATTCTTCTCCCTAGTTAGCACTATTAAATACTTTTTGGTCGTTGGGAAGTCCGAGAAATTCTTCCCAATTTGCCTTAATACTTTTTTCGTCACGACTAAAAGTAGGAGGGGGGTGATTCAATAGTCCATCCCCGATCTAAAAGTGGGGTGATATATCCCCTATCCCCAGGGATTTATACCCACGGGGGTAGCACAACAAACATCGTTTTTTTATATCAAGGATGCAGGACAGTAAATAGGCTGAAAGCTGCTTGCGTTGGGTAAATCACCATTTGTATGCACTCAAATTTCTACGAAATAGAGCGTTATTTGGTCTATGAACTTGAAGATTTGCAGAAAAGACAGGTTTAGTTGAGCAAAACGAATGCCAGCTTGTGTCTTAGTGAGATTTGGAAGAAATCTGTCAGTGAAAACGGTTTATTTTTCCAGAACTGTAGAGCTTCAATATGGCGAGGGCCTGCACGACTGCTTTCTAGGGACGACATTCGGTGGGGAAATTCTTCAAAAGTCATCAGTTGAATGAATATTTTGAAAAGAAAACAAAGAATCATAAAATGAACTGTAATTTGATATGAGCGTCTAGAACGCCTGGGAAACTTCTGGGTATTTCCTTGTTTTGTTTTGTTTTTTTTTTTTTTTGAAGTTCAGGTATTTATCACAGTTGGCTATTCTTTATGGCAGTTTAATTACCGGCCTCAACCTTAAAACTGAGAAATAGAGAACGCAATAGCGTCTCTCGGAGTCAAACAGACAGGCCTATGCTCCCAGATTGTACTGTCCGTAGCTCCAGAAGAGGTATAATCATTATGAGTTCAGGACCAAACCACTGGAGGATTTGTGTTTTGCATTCTCGTGCAGCGGTCTTATATACATGTAGGCCTAAAGAGTAATCCAGTAGGTTGGATAGTAGAAACAAAAGGGCCGCTTGTTGGCGCACGTTCCAAGTCAGTATGCGTACAGCATTATAGCGCCTGTTGCCCTGGTGAAATTTTCTCAATACAAGCACGTGCAATACAGCCAATGGGATTGAATATTGAATTACAGATACTACATTACATCAAGCGTGGCCTGGACTATCAAACGCAACTGCGGGGAAGTTCCAGCGAAGGCTATAATTGACTATCGTTCGACTAACACCGCCAGAATGATGAATGGTTAGGACAATCTAGTCGACCAGTTGGGACCAGGCCCTAGGGCATAGTCGCACCGCTGGTTATCAATAACTGATTTCATTTATTATTACGGAGGGAACCATTCACTTGAAAATAATTGTGAAAGATTTGAATAATCATACACGCTGCAAAAATCACAGCCAACAGGGAAATGTAAGTAACGATGAGATTTGAAAATATAGGCTGACTAGGGTCGTTCAAGTGTAACTGAATTGCACATCTGCATTGTTAAAAAGCAACTGATGGCAGAAACAGCGTACAGCTTTAGCACATTTTTGCCAGTTTATGTCAAAATGCTAGCCTCGTTGCTGACTAGCCCACTTCCTCCCCACCAACAATTCATCAACGGCAAAATCGTCTTCTTGTCACCGATGCTGGATTGTTTTTGGATGGTTCACAGTGCCATCTACCTCCGTTAGGGGCACTTTTTCGGCACGACCCCCCCCCCACCAACAAAATCAATTTGTCAACATTGGTACCAAAGGTACATGCATGTAGGCAATGGGATTATAAAGATTCAGTGTCATCATTTTACTTAATTTAGCGTTTTTTGAGTGTCATATCTGCCACGCTACCACAGACCATCTGCAACATTGCGTTTATGGTGTTGCTATTGTTTACACCCCCAGATCGGACAAAAAAGTGGTGTTAAATTTTTGTTACAGAAAAACGACCCTGGTATCCATATATGACAACACCGGAGCATGGGCGTCGTCAGAAGGAGGGGGAAATCTCTTGGGGGCAGGTAGGCCTACTGATCGGTAGCAAACTGATAGCACAACAGAGGAAGAGGTCAAATCAGATATTGTTTACTCAAATTTATGATCTTCATCAACCTTTCCTTGTTTCATTTTCGTGTCGTTTAGTTTCCGATTCGCATCACAGTTTTTGCAGTTGACAACTACAACCCTCAAATCAACTATAGTAATGATAATTTTTGCACTGAAATCTACACATTCCGTACGGGATAGAAAAATGCAATGCATACGTAATATCAATGTACAACCCCCCCCCCAAAAAAACCCATAATTTTACCTGGAAGATGATTTGAGATAACGAAATGCATGTAATATTTTTAGCAGAAAATAATCAAGGGTAACAATATAACAATTTTATAAAAATATTATCAAGTGCCACCTTGACGGAACAAAATTTTATTCTATTCAACTGTGCTATCTGTTCTCCGTAGCTGTCCCTTTAGGAGCTCCGTAACGTCGTGAACATTGTGCGATTTGACGTCCCCGCCAAGCCACCAGTATGACATGCACTAGTGTGGTTCATATGGCAACACGGCGCATACATTATATCGAAACACAAGCACGAGCTCGTGTCGGGTCTACACTAGTATCCGCATAGAGGGACGCGCGGAAAAAAGGCAGAACCGACTACACAAGCCCCGGGAAAAATGTGAAGGGACATGTTCGGCTCCCCGTCAACCTAGTGCCTTGTCTCCTATATTCCTACATATTGCAGGTAGGTAAATTACGCGAATCTTAAATGTTTGTGTCATGCACTGTCTGTATGGGGTGGTGTCTGGTCAGTCATCGCTTGTAATAATTAAGCCCCTCGTGAGACGGTCAAGTGTCTTATTTATCACACGCTACTAGCTAAGATCCGGCTGAGGAGGACTTTCAAGTTTTCATGGATGTTGTGTGAAAAAGTCATCTTTCAAAGTTTCTACTCAAACTGTGAACAAATTGTTAGGTCTTTTGAAAAATCCTCCGCTTGGCTAATTCGAAAACAACAAACATGCATCTTTAAAAAAGACAACTGGATTTTAAAAAGCCAGTAAATTGCGAAACGAAGCAAAAAAAACAAAACAAAACAAAACAAAAACAAAATTAAAATAAAAATACAAACAAACGAAATCTTAAGACTTAGTCTGTGTTGGCTAATAGAGACATGGCGCATTACTATTCATTTTGGTGTATTATTATTGCCTAAAACTGAACCCTGCTCTGAAAGAGTGAACAGTCAGCTGATTTATAAACACGAAGAGTCCTCCTCCCCGAGTTGCAGCCCCGCCTACAGATTTCGATAGTAATTATAATACCATCAGGCACCCACATTTAATAATGTCATATTGGTGATTACCAGTTGTTTCCATGCTCACTTGTTATGAGAAGTAAACGAAATTTTGCTCTTGTAAAAACCAAACATTGTTATTGTAAGTTTAACAAAGAGGGCATTTGTATACAATTGTATGTACACCGTTCGTTTTATCTGAACATTAAGAATTTCTGTGTAATTGAGAATATTATTGCATCCACAACCTTCTATGTAATATAGGAATTAGTGTGGCGCGAAAAATAATTTCAATACTTAATGAGTAATAGGTGACAGAGGCCAGCGACTATTTTTACGGGTGGCCGTGATCACCACCTTGAACTGGCTCGATTAACCCGCAATCAAAAATGCTTCTGGATGGCTGTTATAATGTCGGGGCCAATAGCTGCTGGCTCATTTGCGAGGGGAGGTATATTCAGTTATTCCAAGCGAAAGATTAATTATTGACTGCCGTGTCAAGTGCTTTGCTAAAAAAAATAAAACTGTTTAATTCGTTATTCGTAGTTCCTCCAGAGGTTGAGATTAGAACATTTATAAGTAGTAGCACAAAGCAGGTGTCATCGGAAAAATTGGGAAGAACTAGAAACTCTATGGTGTAAATGCAAGAGTATTGTTCGGAATATACTTATAGTCCAAAAACTACCAGTATGGTCTGAAAGATCGGGTATAGTGCCTTCTCATGTTTAACATTTCTTATATCTGTGTTTGACCATTGGTCCTGTTTTGGTCATTATATAGATTTTAACAGCAGTTTTTGCAATGATTCAATCGCAGTTTGTCCGAGTCTTCAGAGAGACTCAGTTTTAATCCACGTGCAAGTCCGAATCTCTGGAAATGCTTTTTGTAACTGTCATTCATCCGTATCAATTTTGACTCTTTCAAACAGGCGCGTGGCCTATAGCCAGGGTTTTTTTTCAAAAAGGATTGGTTGTCACGTTTAGATACGATTGCAAACATTCCACTTAGATAAAGGTCGATTATGAATTATTTTTCTTTCAGTGCTTTTTGATCATCCATATTTAACGTCCTGGTATCTCATTTATTAGAGCGTTCAGATTGTGATTTCAGAACCATTAGCACGTTTCATTCTGTCACTTTTCAAATCCCTTGGATTCGCAATGCGCTCCAATATACCTGGGTCGGTGTACTGGAAAAGGTCTTGACCGCAGCTCAATAGACTGCTTGCGTGTTTCTGGTCACCCTTTCCTTTCTTTCCTTGGTTTGGCATATCGTCTCTCAACCCCCCTCCCAGTCTAATTTCTTCGACATTCTTTGTGGTTAATAGGTTAGCCTTGTTAG
Organism: Acanthaster planci; assembly: GCF_001949145.1. The sequence continues at coordinate 5,609,880 of NW_019091362.1, forward strand.
TAAATATAGATAATGGAAGAGACTGCACTGTTAACAAAATCCTTGTCAAAGAATAGGTATCTTGCTCGACATATTTCAATTAGACAGTAAAAATCCTTGAATATCTGAATTGATATAATTCGTTACCATTTTTTCTAACAACGTATGTCTCTCTATAATTGTGCCTGAATCAACCTTTTTAATCAATTTAGTCATGTTTACCAAGATGTAACTTGAGATGGTAAATTATACAACGAACAGTTCTGATTTTTCAAAGGGTAAAAACTGAAGTTTTTTATTTTAATTATGTCTTTACCATACGCATTCTTGGATAAAACGCCATCACAACAACTAAAAAGAGTTCAGCTTGTAAAAAACTAAATTTTACAAAGATTTAACTAATAACTGAAATAAATCACATACTTTTGGTTTTGCTTACCGTGGAAAGAACGGTCAAGCCGTGAAACTAATCTCTGGAATGCTATTCAAACCCGAAACACCACTGGGTGGGTTGGTCACGGGATGTTGATTATGCCGCCACAATGAAAGCTTGGCAATTGCATAATACATGAAAAAATGATACACGAAAAAAATGCATTTCTACTCTTGAAACACCTCCACCTGCTCTTTAATTGGAATACAAGGTCTGGAAAACTTTCCTAATTTTCCACTTATTCAGACAGAAACTTTCATTGCACGTATTTTCTAAAACACCATAAGCCATAAGGAACTAACAAGTGTTCAGAAACGAGCTTGAATGACCTTCTCAATATATACCGTTAACATATTTTGTAAAGAACTTGCAAAAGAGTCCATAAAGCTGTCCAAATGCTGTTTACACAGTCGCACAAGATGATTTTTACGCGTGTAGTCAATGCATAATAGTGGCAGCAGGCGACGCAATGTCTATCCAGTCCCATACAACTACATTAAAAAAAGAGATCAAAAACGATCATTGTGTTATAAGAGAAGCAGAGCCCGAATCATTGTGAGACTAGTTGACTTAGCCGCAGGCCTGATGGATAATTCTTTGATTTGTGGTCGTATTTCTACCCGAGTAGCATTTGCCATTAATTCATTGAGGAGCAAACAAATAGAGAGCTGAGGCCGCCTCCTATTTTCAAGTTTGGGGCCATTCAAAATTTTCAGTGGTCTGAAAGGCAACATTTTTTTCCAAATAGTGAGTGGGTGAGTCAAGAAAAAAACGAAAATCGGAATTCATTTTTCATAAAAAAACAAACAAACAAACAAACAACAAAAACGTATAAAAAATCGACTTCATGGCATGTACAAGCCATAGAGCTCTGTGAGGAGCTCTATGGTACAACCAAATGCACGTTGAGTTCATGCGCCATACCACCACCGCACGCCAGCGTTCAAATGTCTATGAACATAGTCGACTTCGTTCCCATTTTTGTAACGTGAATGATCCGTATGCATATGCGTAAAAGACATTGGGAGGGGGTGGTTTTTTAAGTAGGCTTGTATTAGTCAGATCTTCGTAGTGGTCAATTTTCGCAAATGTAGCAGGGTACCAGTTGCTAGTTATCGGTTTACACACATGGATTGCTGTTCACCGGCTTTTCCCGCACTGCAACAAGTCATCCCAACATATCAGCTGATGGATTATAAAAAAAAAATCTACAGGGCCCCCCTGCAAAAGGCCAGACCAACAAGCGCATGTGGCCGTCAATGAACTGGGCACACATGTGCAAAGACATATTCGTGTAGTTACCGGTACTTTACATGTGCAAGTGCATACAATTTCATGTAGTACGCTGGACCGGAAGTTTTAATGACAAAGTCACTTTTTTGTTAACCGAAATGGGCGTGGGTGGGGTTTTTGGATTGGCAGGTGGCTGGGTGGGTGGCTGGTTGGGTGGGTCAAAAATTTGGAAAATATTCGAAATTTAAAAACATTGAACAGTTTGAATGGCCCTTTAATGACTCGGAAAATGTGAATTCACAGGGGCTAAGCATGAACCTGTTTTAACTGAGGCTCATCTGTGTCATTCATGAGACAATGCACAATCCCCTTTCATATCTGTTTTCCTTTTTTCTGTGGAACAGACTTGATCCGGAAATTATGACAGTTATTGGCGTTGCCTTGGTAATTTCTGGCCTTACGGCGGCCGGTGTCGGCCTGGCTGCGGTTTGGGTAAGGTTCTGCAGATCATGTGACTTGCAGAAACTCATCGATTACATCTGCAGGCGAAACGAGGAGAGGACCAACCTCATACAAACGGATTATGGCACAGCATATCAGGTCAGTATCTCTCAATGCCAAAGGTTAGTCTAGTTACCTGACCAGCATCCCCTGAAGCTTCTGAGGGCCTTCCTCGAAATTTGAAATACTATCTCACTTGATTTTCCTCCATCTCAGATGTTTTAATGTTCGAGCTAACTGAACACACTCGACCGTCTGGTTCCCGTCAGGAGGTCTGATTTTCAAAAACGTCCAAGTCAGGAATATGAAAATAATGCCAAACTATATGGACGGAAGACGTAGACAAATCGGACGTACCCCCCCAAAAAAAACCCACACTCACATACCTGTTTTACATACAAAGTGTGGACATTCCTTTGTTCTCCTGTGGTTAAGGAAACTTGAGAAAAATGTCCCTTTTTCTCCAACTACGATAACTCTTTCAACCTGGATTTTGGTGATAATTTCCTGGACTGTTCCTCCTCATTTTGCCACAGATAACCTTGATGCCAAAATGCCTCTGAAACTGTTTTTCAGAGAGGGGAAAACATTGTTTGGACATGTGCGAGTCCACACAATGCCATCATACCCTACTTTATGTGGACTTCTTTTTTTGCAGAGGTCCACACTATGTCTGCCACGCATGCACATCCTTGCACACGCATACATTTAAAAACAGAACATGATGCGACGACTTTCTCCACTGTAATGCATACTTGAGACACGATGATTGCACCTGTGAAAATACACGAAAAAAACTGCACAGCATATCTTACGCCTGGCATTGATATTTAGTGCAATATTTGGTTCCAGCGATCTTCAAGAAAACAGGACCGTTAACGGACTTGCAACGAACACTTTGCTATTAGAAGATAATTTTGAAGTTACACGAAAACAGAATTAACCACGTTGGATCATCTTTGGAGGGATGAATTGCACCTTGACTGGTCACAGAATGTTGGCGTCCGAGTGACCAGACATTAATTTGAGGCAGCTAATTAGTTTAAAGGGCGTTGTCAATATTTATTCAAAGATCTGAAATGAAAATGAATGCAGCGTTGCCCATCAATCATGCCTGCCTGGCCAGTCTCTTTTGCTCCGCAAACATCGTTTTAACTTTCAGTCAGTGTTTTAAGTAGGGACCAACCTCTGCGTTCACCTCGCTGGTAACCGTGATGATCTCTCTGAACCGCCAAAATGTCTCCTGGGGCTGTTTGTTGTTCATGGACGTAATAGCGCCCTCAGCAGATTACAAAGGCATACCGGGACTGAAGGTGATCAGTGCAACAATCTTCAACATAATTTTACCTGACACCGTGTGAAAAAACTGAATACCGAGCTGGAATAAAGCATATTTAAATCTTGCTTGTGAGGAATTTGTTGTCGTTTATCTGAAAGCAAACAACAAAGCACATATCTTTGCAGCAATAAAAGGAACAAACATTTCAAAGGTTGAAATATTTTCATTCTGAATGCTGTAGTCCGAACAATGAATTCCTTGAAATTGGCAATAAATCCAACCGGAAAGTACACATTCATTTACCGCTGAGCATTGCACGCTGGATTCTGATGACGCTGCATGACTTACGCTCTCAATATAAAATTTTAAAAGCCAAAGCAGACCAAAAGAAGAAAGGAAAGATCCTGCACAGGAAATGTAAGATTGCTTTTTCGTGAATCAAATGTTAGTGTGTTGTCCTGTACTTTGGGAGGCGTTCATGCATTTGGATGATCTCTGGCGCGTGGAAAAGTAGTGTGTCATATACATATGATGAATGCAGCGCCAATCATTATTTCGCTGTCGCCTTGGCCTCCTTTACGCACTTCAGACATCCAGCATGACTGCATCGTTTACCCAAATGCATGCCACACGCGCCGTCGTCTGGCACGCCCAACGACTAATGAAGTAATTATGCATGCACCCTCACGATCGCGAGCAGTGGACTGACATCAAATTCACCGTCCATTTATCACAATTATTACGGACCTTCCATGCAAATAAAAAAAAATGTTGAGTTGGGTGCTGTCGCTCGTGCTGACATATCGACTGCAGGGAATGACAATGAAATGAAGGCCTACATTTTTATTTTAAAGTTTCAAACCGTTTGTGAGTTTTGGGAGCCAACACTAAGCCAAAATCCAGAAAAACTAACTTGCAACCCGTACTGCAAAGGAGTTAATTTCCTAATCATATCAAATTCATTCGAAAATGTTTCCTAGGTAATAATTGAGTTTATACGTCCTTTATTTTAAGGGCTTTTGCGCTATTTCCTGTTCCTTTATGGATAATCAATTAATTAACTGAAAATATAGGTACTTTAGGATTCTATATCAATCTGAAACAGGTGAGTAGTGTTGCGTAGAGAGACTACAGCTTCTCGTGCAGCCGCCTGCGTGGCAACGGTCAGAAGATGTTGAAATGCAGAGCACTTCCTCCGATGCCCCGATCGATGTGCGCGCGATACGCAATCAAGTGAGGAGGATACCAATGTGCAGTGCACAGCTCGATCTATCTGGGTGTCGACTCACTAATTTATGATTTTTCTCTACCCTGGCTGCTCAGTGCCGAGTCGCACGTCCTGTACATGTACGTGCCACGGCCGCACAACAAAACCTTCCTCAGCCACGCTGGGTATTGCAGTGAATCGAGCAAGCAGTAAAATACGCGAGAGTCTTTTGGTCATCTTTGATTGGTGTAGTGCACGTATGTATACTTGTACAAGCCCTGGGCTATCCTGAGTTTGAATCGGCAGAGGAGCCACGGATGAGCGTTTTTAGAGGCTTGGCAACGGCACCTGATGGCTCAGGTACGGTAGATTACGTAGTTGATACGTGGAGGATGCAATGCAGACACAACAGACGTGTCAAGTCGAGGTGTTGCTCTCGTGGCTATATTCATAATGACGCACGTGTTGTTATCAATAAGGCTCGCGCCGTGTCTTTCAGAGAGGGGTAGTGAAACATTCCCCGCCCATAATAAATACGTAACTACTATTCTTGTCTGAAATTCAGCTACCATGAAAACTGATCACTTGCTTGCTTGTGTGTCTTGTGTTTTCTGTCTTTCATCATATTTGGCCATTTAACTAGAATGTAATTTATCTTAACTGCGAAAATCTGAGGTGTTCCTGGCCGTTTTATAACAGGGTTCTTCCATACATGTGTACGGCAAGCAATGTTTTTATGAGCAATTTGGAAATTTTCCTAGGCACTAAGTTTGCTGAAAAACGTAGCCTCGGTTTGGTTAGACACTGCGACTTGTACAACCGCATAGGACTGTTGAATGCGTAATTTTATTTCACTTTGACATTTGTTTGTTTAATATACATTAAAAATGGAAGATATGTGTTTCACAAGAAAGAGGTGAATTTGATCGGACAATTTAAACTTAATTCACCATGAAGCAATGACCCCTTCCCTTTTTGTCTTGCGTCTCAAACAGGTTGAACCAATTTCCTTACTTTTTATTTCATGCGGGTTGTTTTATCTTCTTTTTTGAATCTTTTTCTTTCAATTACATGTATTGACCATTTCCCATGTCTACTTCTTTCTATTTCCACTTTACGCTTCGGTAATAAATTCTTGTACATATTTGGGTTACTCAATAAAACAAAATCAGGTTTTTACCTTTTGACTCCATTACTTTTAGATACCCTGTGGGATTTCCCATCGAGCATAAAACTTATTTCTGTATTAAAAGAAAATATGTTTACCGTCACCAGGCCAGCGCCATTTTAAAGAGAAGAATTCTGCAGACGGTGTGTATGGCTTGGATGTGTTCCTCAGTTTTTTATCTTTGGTTCATGTCGGTACATTTTCTGCAACTGTCATCAAGAGAGGTCAGCAGGTGCCGAAAATATCACTATAGACATAAAATACTACTTGTACATGTATATGTACAGCGCCCTCTGGTGTGGAATAATTATAGTATATCCAGCCTTCCAATTCCACTCGAAACCGTAATGTACATGCAGCTTACCTTTACTTTCGAGTCCACCGAATTTAGCAGTTTTTGTAAGTGTTTTTCAATGGCTTGGCCCGTGGAAAATTTGTGGTCATACCAACGATATGCTCACACGTTCGTGTGCTTCTTTTGTTCTCGGCAAATACAAAGGATAGTACCCACAAACTGAGGACACTTTTGAAAGGATCATAAAGAGAGTCACGTGAACGATATCACTGAGGACTCTAAAATGTGGTTTTCCCCTTGTAGGTCGACCAATCCACCGACATCTCTGCGCCAGATGATCCTGATTCCGGGGGGTTTGTCGAGTACGAAAACATCTTCGCCAAGGCAGAGCAGGCCATCTCGGCGGCTGCGCAGGAGTCCCACGCGCATGCAGCCAACCTGCTGCCAGACACCGAGCAGCAGGATGGCGCCGAAACCTCGCGCGACGGATCTCCAGACGAGCTGCTCATGCGCAAACTCGTCCGGTGCTACTCAAGCGAATCTCTGAGCTCGGTGACGTCAGAGTCGTCAGTGCAAGAGAATTTCATGAACGTGTAAGTAAAGACTCTCGAGGAACAACTTTCAATGTGTGAAAACACTGGCTGTAAAAGTTGAGCAAGTTGACAGATCACTCTTTCGCAGATTTTTATTTGTCTCGATTCACTTCAATGTTTTTTATGTGCAGATATAAATATTTGTCCTTCTTTTACTTGTATTCATGCAGTCCTTTTAATAACCTTTTCTGTCGTTTTCGTAAGCCTTTGACTACAACCCTTTTTGTGGGGGCGAACAATCTTCATAATCATAATCGCCATGTAATTTATCCCTGAACTCAGTTACGGCATTTATTTTCATTTCACAGTACCCAACTTTTTGTTGGAGAGACAATCACTGTTATATGAAACATTCAAAAGGGAGAAAAACACTGGTCTTCAGGGGTCTTTTGATCTGTGTAGTTTAAGGCACGCGAAGCTCATATTTAGCAGACGCCGAACGAGGAATTTTCAAAAAGAAATTAGGGATCAACACAACACTGTCCCCACAATTTTTAGGGTAGCAATAAAGGAAACTACGTCGGCATTGCAGATTATGAGACAGTCATTACATCATTTTGATGCAAGCAACCTGCTGGCGTGCTATTTCACCTCAGTTTTCAAATTTCAGAGCTGGACAGATTGAAGTCGTCATGGACTACTCGACTGAACAGAACCGCTTCACGCTGACGCTGGTCCAAGCTACGGACCTGAAAGCCAGGGATAATGCCTCACCCTCAGATACCTATGTCAAAGTTCACCTGATGCCAGAACACGAGTTGAAAGGTCAAACGAAGGTAGGAAACATTCTTGAATTTGGGGGAAATACTGCAAGTGGAAAACTAATTTTTCTGAAGGAGTTTAAAAGCTGCTAATCTTTAAAGGAACTCGAAGCTTGGAAATCCCTAGAAATAATCTTCAACTAACTGTTCAATGTTCTGTTATGCTTCTGATAATTACGCGGACAGTGTTACATTTTTCGAAATCAACTTCCCTTAGAAAAGTACTGTGTTCAAAGGGAAGGTACAATTCAAACCGTGCGTAATGTTGCACTGGATGACGTACATTCTAAACAGGAAGCTGGCGTTAATTAAGTTGAAACTTATAATACGGGGCTGCAGTAAATGGAAATATACTTCTGTCGTTTCGAGGTGTACCGCAAAAGTCTGAATCCAGTGTACAACGAGCGCATTACAATCAAGATGGCCAAGGTGGATCTCGCGGATCACTCCCTCAAATTCACTGTGTTCGCCTACGACCGACACGCACGTCACGAGGCAGTTGGAGAAACGGTGCTGAAGCTTGGCGACGTGGATCTGCTGCCTGGACCATTTAGTACCTGGCTCAATCTAAGTGACATAAATGAGGTACGTTTCAGAACATTTCGGGATAGAGCCCTCAGGGAGAAGTGGGAAAAGAGGCACATGTGTTGTGTTTCCCACAGGCCTTGTAAAATCCAACCTGACAAGCTACCTTAATGGGTCTGTGCCCGGCACACAAGACGTGCATTGCTAATTGATGAATCCGAACCATTCAACATTAAAACGTCAACTTGAGTGAATATACATCTCTAAAGTGTATGAAATTTTGAACACCGCATACTAAGCTAATAATTATTTCATCTGAACAACCAAACTAGAATTGCGTGCATTGTTCAAGGCAAGCCGTTTTTCAGTTTCTAGTCATAGCCTAACCGTGTTCGAGTTTACTTGGATGAGGCTAGAAATTTCACTCGAGTTTATTACGGTAGCCGCAGCCACCACCCATAATAGAGTCGTGTGTAACTTTAAATGCCTATTTTCCATATCTTTATTTGTCCAAAACTGAAAGAAAAATATACAGTATGCTCCTCACAGTGCTGTCAAGGGATTTCAATCCAGCTGTAGAAAGTACAGCCCAGATTCACAGATTATTTCCGGGATTCATAGGCCGTGTCTGAGTCCCTTCAATAGACAGCTTATTAACTTGTTCCTTTTCTTTACTCACACAGGACGCATTGTTCCCAGTGCACCCAAACATTGCCCATGTGGCAAAACTCACAGAGTTTTAGACAATATTGCGCACCAAATAGAGCAAAATGTGCCAAAGTTTAAATCGTCTGAGTTTCATCTATTACGATTTTTTTTTCAATTTGTCGAATGTTATTGGTATGATATACGAGGAACCTGTAGTCATTTTCTTTGCATATGCAGGAGTGTTCCAAAGAAAAGTTGATGGGCAAATTACACGAAATGTGAAGAATGTGCACAGATTCAACCCGAAAGTCTTTAATTCGGATTCGTAATTGGGAAAACCTATCCGTTACTTCTACTCATTGCATTTTGATCCCTCGTGCCGGGCTGTGCCCATGACAACGTGACAAAAAGAGATACTCCAGCCTTCTGGCAAATATAGCCTGTATCGCGACCCTGCACGCACGGTGTCGTTTCTTTTCTTTCGCATACTTTTCATGTGCATAATTGAGGAGGTTGAAATACTATCGCAGCCTGGTTGTCGTCAAGGCATTAGCCTCTTTCTCATGTGTGGCCCATGTCCACTAGGTCTCGGCAAAAATAGTAACTCGAAGCACTTCGCCGAGTCTTATTTCGTTGGCATTTAAAAATGATGTATAAAAATCACGCTACATAATAGCAACAGAAAATATAAGAAAATTCAACAACGCGAATACTTACATCTACTCTGGCCGCGGAGAGTAGCAACGTCAATTAGACCACTACGACAGACGGACTTCATAGACAACAAAATGTGTGTGAAAAAGAAATACCTCTTTTGGTTTTCGTTCATTTAATTCAAGAACGAGACCATAAGGTCCATGAACTGGACTATCGTGCTTTGTGACATATTTTGCATGTTATGTCTAACTCGGTAGCAAAATTACTGTGAAATTCTAGGAGGGAACTTTGGGATGTTTTCAGTAGGGAATAGAAAAGGTGACGAATTGCAGGGGCTGGGGGGGCAGGACGCCCCCGCTGGGGGCCTGGGGCACGAGCCTCTGCTGGGGGGACTGGAGGCATGGGCCTCCGCGGGGGGGGAGCAAGTGCAACTTCCCCCACACCACTTTGTGACCGCAATGTCCCATGTTGCAGAAGAATTTTACCATGCTCTGTGGACAGTTTTTGTCAGCCCTATTATCTAGTGTTTTAGTCTTAATGTTGCTAATGTGTGCTCATGTTTCGGGGCGTTCGGGTTCGTTTATTCGGAGGCAAATCCCACTTTTTGTTAGCAAAATAGTTATGCTAATTTTGAAGGGTCAAGTACCGGTAGAAGTTTGGAATGTCACATATTTAGTAGTCTGTTCACCATTTCCCGCTTCTAACCACTATTTCAGTTTTGTACCTGCAACACAAATAGCCATGATGTGCTATATAGGCCTATGTGCAACACAAATAGCCATGATGTGCTCTATAGGCCTATGTGCAACACAAATAGCCATGATGTGCTCTATAGGCCTATGTGTTTGCTGTTTGCAACACAAATAGCCATGATGTGCTCTATAGGCCTATGTGTTTGCTGTCTGCAACACAAATAGCCATGATGTGCTCTATAGGCCTATGTGTTTGCTGTCTGCAACACAAATAGCCATGATGTGCTCTATAGGCCTATGTGTTTGCTGTTTGCAACGCAAATAGCCATGATGTGCTCTATAGGCCTATGTGTTTGCTGTTTGCAACGCAAATAGCCATGATGTGCTCTATAGGCCTATGTGTTTGCTGTTCATTTTCTTCTTACTCAACAATTTCAGAAACCCGCCGACTTGGGCGATATCTTGTTCTCACTGAGTTACCTACCCACAGCCGAACGGTTAACTGTGGTCATTGTCAAAGCACGGGGTCTAAAGTGGACGGAGAACAAAGTCACTGCAGGTGAGTAACTGTAAGGTCATCGAACTTCAGGAAAGGTTAAAAAAATCAAACTAAAGTCCTTTAAACTATAACGCTGACCCGCTAAAATGCGTTAAAGGGCAGCATAGTTGTTAAATTACGTATATTTCTCTAAAATTGAGTTTTGCATTTCTTTACAAACACGGGTAAGGATAGTATAGTGATTTCATAGAATCATCTAAGCGATTCCAACACTGTATACCTTGGTGAATAACATTATTTTTAGACATTGACGTCCTGTTAAACTGGACGTATAAGTTTCCTTTTGAACTACTTTGTGTATTGTAGTCATGGATGGTTGACGTCAAGGTAAAACAGGCTTTAAGACAAGGAGGGAGTAGGTCATGCCTTAATTTGTACATGAACGTCGCTATAGATTCAGGGGATATAGGTCATTACATTGGGAAAGATTTAATTTAGCAAACAATGGAGCATCATTTATTAGACAGTGATAAACAGTACAAGTGAAAGTAATCGATCTCAGTTAATTTACGTTAATACAGTGCAGTGTATACTCACGCAGTCACAGGAAATAAGCGTTTTCATTGATTATGGATTCATTCTAAATAATGACTGTTCAAGTATGTTTTCATAAAAGGGTCATACATTTTTAGCATTCCATCTTCCGTGCAGATCCGTTTGTGAAGGTCTACCTGCTTCAAGGTGGCAAGAAAATAAGCAAGAAGAAATCGTCCATCAAGAGAGGTGACAACTGTCCTATCTTCAACGAGGCCATGATGTTTGCAGTACCTTCCAACATTCTGGACGTAAGATGCTCAACTCATAATTGATAGAATAGTTTATTCAGATTTCTGTGCATGTGTAACTGACCACCAAGAGTGTACTTTGCAATCACAGACAGGAGGCTTTTCCCGGCCGGTTTCTGCCGCAGCAATTTTTTTCTGAACAAATGGCATCAGTTTAACTATACGTTTGTAATGGGTGTCAGCACGATATGAAGGCCCTCAATAAATAATTAAAAATTTATTTTAATAAATAATTTAAAAAAAATAGTTGATGGGGAACGTTCCCACCCGAAATACCAAACAGTGGACATAAGTGACAGTACAACTGCTTAACAGGAAAGTAAATGAAAAGAAAACACTCATCACACCACACCAGAAACCAAGCCAAACAAGAATTTTTATACCCTATATTCAGCATCAAGCTGGTAAACAGCCACACAACAAGAGCAAACACTTCTAATGGCTGTGCTCTTTATTCTAAAACTAAAGAAAAATCCAGGACACTTCATTTCTCTTTCAGGATCCATGCATACAAAACCGGAAATTGGTATTGGTCAGTGACCTGTCACGTGGGAAGATGAATCAAAACTTCGTATCCAGTAATTTATAAGCGCGGCAAGACTGCTCAAGAAAAAAACCTGCAGTTGCAAAAGCCGCACTGGTATTATACAGACGTTTATTTCATCCATTCTACGATGATCTGCGAGCATGGCGATAACTTCTAGGCATGATGATTACATTACTAATCACCGAATTACTAATTAATGAAGTACACAGAAACACCCGTGTCATAACCTGGTTTTTTAATGATCGACCTCGGTGAGCAAACAATTTGTTGGATTCTTTTCTGAACCTATACCAAAAACGCCCAAATGTAAAATAATGCCTGGTTTTGCAAGGTCTTGTGAGTTCCTGACACTTTAATGAACAAGTTATTAAGCAACGGAAGTGCCACTGTGTGATTGGCCTATACAGTGTTGGATTTGAACGTATCCGGTAAGGCTTCTTTTGAAAGACGGGCAAGCAATACTGTAATAAGTCAATGGCTCTTCATCATAGGCCTACATGAAATTAAAGTAGGCTATGAATAGCATTTTTGGATCGCACTCAGGTTTCATACAAGTGATTCCACACGGAAACATCCGCATGGGGATATGGGTGGAATGTGCTCAGTGCCCTTTTTTAAACCTAAAGTCTCCAACACCGTTGTGTTGGCGACCTGATGTGAACATCAGTTAAGTTAACGTATTCTGTTTCCTACCACACTAGTAGTCATGCAGTCGTTTCTTTGTGTACTTTTCATCATACAGAAAGTTACCATTCGAATCACCGTGGCCGAGAACGCTCCCGGCGGAAAGATCCCAAGTATCGGCCACGTGCTGGTGGGCTCGAGTTGCAAGGGTGCCAACTTGACCCACTGGAACCAAATGCTGACCGTCCTGCGCCGTCCGATCGCCATGTGGCATCCATTGCGCAAATAAATACAGTTCAGCACGGTAGCTACCGTAGACCCACTTCTTGTTAAGGAATTTTGTATGGCCGTACTAGGCATTGATGGTAAAGCCGCAATCATTTATTGTGTTACAAATTATCCTTTCTAAAAGAACACTCCTTCCGAGGTTTCTGCTTATTGTGAATGTGCCTGAATCTTTACCTGTGATGTATTTATTCTATCTCGGTTGTGAACTGAAGGAAGCTTAAATGAAATGGCTGGGGTATTTTCCTGATATTTTAAGAAATCTTTTTACCAGTCTGTTATTTCAGCATTGGTTTGTCAATATATTCATTGGGAGTATTTTGGCTACTTCCTTTCTTCTAAGCATTTTACAGTGTGTCTGAAATGCAGCTTTCCACGTGCACGTTTACCAATGTCGAGAACAAACGAAAACACACACTACTCACGTACTCCTCAATATTCGAACATTAACACAAATTAAATGCAAATGCATTAATTTACACTACCATACCTATTTGAAAAGCAAGTACACGTTTAATAATTTTGTAGTTTTTCAAGTCTTTTCACCGTAAAAGGTCCAGTCGGAACCGGCTGATAATACCATCCCGTATATTTCCCCAGTCATTCTATGTTTCAAGAATATCTTGTGCTCTATTTGGTATCACTTAATTACCGATTGTTCACTCTAAAAAGGATCAGTCAAATGTGACTAGAATTCAGTAAAATTTGACTAGCTCTTCAGGGTCAGCTAGGTGCATCTGGAAACGAGTCAATCTAACTTGATTTTTTTTTCAGTCAGTTCATTGATATTTCAAAAGGCATCGAATAAGAATCTTGTCAGAAAGCATGATTTGCCAACGTAAGCTTAGGCGTTTGACTGAATCCGTAGTCAATTTTGAACAACTAGGAAAATTGATCAACATTTTGACTACGTTGATTAAGAGTGTTGGCATGTCGTATAAACTAATATACATTTTCAAATGGTGTAACATGAAAAAAGTGCTGTATTTCATTAAAGGAGACCTGCAAGAAATGAACAACATTAGAAATTAATTGAGATACCTCATTCGTCAACGTGGAACTTAGCATTTGCATGAAACATGAGCCTGCATATCACGCCAACTTCCAATTGAAAGAACTGCTATGATATACCATAGACGCGGGGCGCCCCCCAGTGGCGAGATATTTTGTTGGTCATGTTACAGTTAAATACAACAGCATGTAGCTTTTCGACTTGCTAAGAATTGTTGACTATATCCAGTGACCATAACCCAAACATTGCATGCCAAGTACCCTCAATTGCCATGCGTAAACAAGCTTTATGCTATCTTGGGCCACGCCGTATTTGTTTTAAAAAGTGAATCTTCCAAGGCATAAACTTGAGACAGGAAATTCTCTTCTAATTTTGAGGGGAGAATACTGTACACTTTAATTTGAGCTCGTGTAGCAAAAAGTTTTAAGCGAAACTAAAATTGATCCTTAACATAGTATTATAAGAAAAAGTACCTTTATACTTAAATACCAGCCACTAAAACTGTTTTAAACATACTAAATACGACTTTAACAACAATATGAAATAGATAATCATATTATAATAACAATGATAGTCCTGTGCTCTATTTCTTTAGATTATCCTCTCCTGTTTGCAAAATATCCTTGTCTCAATGCCGTCCCCTGAGCGTTTTCAGTGCAATTGTACCTAAAATCGTGTAATAAAGTTATATTTTTATTTTACAAACTTGTAGATTATCGATAGCTACAAGCCCATGGCAAGTGTATGAACATTCGGATTTAAATATTTAAGTAGAACCTCCTTGTGAGAAACCTACGACTATTTCTTAATTGAAGTTGGTGAATGAATAAATTACTTTTGAGATGAACAAATATGATCTGGTTTTGTGAAATCTGTGGAAAAAAGCATTTGTTTTGTTTTGTTTCACATTTTTCTTTTTCTATGATTTTTCAGCTTGATTTTTTATAAACATTGTTTTGCTGGTTAGGGGGGAAGGGAATGGAAGAAAATTATGATCAATTTTTCATTTGTAATAAATACTTTGTACACTACAAAACCTGGTGTATTGAATTGACAAGATGTGTCAACTTAGCAAGGTGGGGTTGAAACAGCGAACAATAAGTGATGTCGAATTCAGACCAAATGCAAACTTTGCAGAAATGAAGTTTAAATTGCTATGAACACAAACTGTCTCAGCCCATCTCGTCAACACCGATGTGTAGCCGAGAAGGAGGTTTGGGTCCCCAAGCAACAGTAGGTTCTTACCGTATTCAAAAATCAAGGGCCGTTTCCACCTGTATCCATTTGCAAAATAATGGGGCATTGCCGC
The DNA here is from genome assembly GCF_001949145.1 of Acanthaster planci. The sequence continues at coordinate 5,624,972 of NW_019091362.1, forward strand.
AGATAAACACTATTGCTGCGATAACAAAGAAGATACGATCCAGTACAGCTGCCACCAACTTCATGTCGTCCATACCCTGTAAAACAAAAGAGTTTATTGTGAGATAAGTAGCTAAAAATTAAGCGTAGGGCTGGGGATCCTGAGAAAACTCTACACTGAAAACCTAAGAACGTTTGACGCGTTTATAAAATACATTAAACATTTGGACACGCATTGGGTTTAGACGTGAACTTGTTTAACATAATAATGTGTTTATGGCGGCTTACAACATGAACATTATTTTCCGCCAATACTCCTTTAGTGCCAATGAAATTCAAATCTCATGTTGTAAGTGGTTAATTTAAACTGCACGTGACCTGTGCATGTCATCGTTATTATGTGCAGTTAATAAACATTGCACCCTTTTTAAACGCGTCAAACTATAAAAGTGTGCCTGTACACATGTTTAGTTGTTTAGTAATAAACACACAAAGGGGTTGATAAGTAAAAAGTGTTTAAAAACCGAACATATGCTGAACACATCCATTAGTTAATCATAAACGTGCGTTGCGTTTGTTAAATTAAAGTGTGTTCAGCATAATGTCGTGTGTGTTTATCTATAAATGTGTCAAAATGTTTTTAACAAGTGTTACAGATTTGCGAAGTTAAACGCTTTTTACAGTGTAGGTTCTATATTAGAAGTAGTGTGAGTTGCGTTTCGTCAAAGAGGATGGTGCTCTGACCCTCAATCTGACCCTGGCTCAAAAAGCAATGTGAACGAAAGATATGACTGTACACACCATTAAGAAAAAGGTTTTAAAATGTTGCTTGAACTTCTTGGGGTTTTTTGTAGCTTTGAGTAATTTATATCTAATTTTACATTTTGAGCAGTATAGTAGGCAAGATCAAATTAATTGTTGAGCTACATTGTAAAATTCATACTGCTTGTCAAGCCAAACATATTTTCTAGGTTTTAGCTGAAATGAATTGTGATGGATTAGTCTCTTTAATGTAACAATTTGTCGTGTTACTTACTACAGCGGAGTTAGACCTAACAAGAGCTTTCAAATGTTCATTGATATTGTGGCGCAACCATCTTGGAATTCTAGCGCCCCCTAGTTTTACTCGTTCTCATTCCTTGCATTTCTGAGGGTTAACTCAGCTATGCATTATGGACATGTAGCAGAGACGCTAATTGTGTATTAAGTTATCCATGCTGCGCTCTGGCGTGATCGCGTGCTCCTTCACTCCTTTGTCCTTGTGTTTGGCAAGTCAGAGATTCCCCTCCACGTGGCTGCGTGGTTGGGCGTGGTAAGAATTCCTGGAATGCTAATATTCAGAAACCTCAGACTTTGTAACTGTCAGTCATTCACCAAAGATGACCGAGTAAGCGCTTTCACGACTTTCACGCACCCGGCTCTACACTTTGTACATGTAACTTCTTATTCTGTATTTACACACGACACTTTAGATTCTTGCACACGACTCTAGCAGGAAGTCATGTGACGCTTTGAGATGGAAGATTCTCATTGGTTGAGCTGTTCAACGACGCTCATATTTTATTAATTTCCTAAGCCTCTAGAATCCTATAAATAGAGCAGATTTTCCCCAGCTCGTCAGTCTGGCGCGGCGGAGCAAACCCTTGTTGCGAGAGCGAAACCTAACGTAGTGCGGCGGTTGGAATCTTTCCGAGAGAAGTGCGATTAGTAACCATTCTTTTGGCGAAGAAATGTAACCATAATTATGAATGCCCAACTAGCTTAGCTTGGACGGATGCGAGAGCGGTACGAACCAGCCCAGGGTGTTTGTGAGAGTCGCAGCGGCCCGTTACCGCTACGTCCGAACCGATTGCCGGGCGAGACACCCCGTGTCCCTCGCCACCCTTGTCCTGCTAACTAGCCCCAGTCCTCCCCGTCTCTACGCTGAGCCAATGGTACACAGTGCGGCGATTCTACTACTGCGCTCATCACATTGCGGTCTGAGCGGCAGTGCGGTCGGTAAATACCGGCGCCGGCTCCGTCCAGCTATTGCTAGTCACCGTGGTGGTCCGGGACAGCTCCCACCACGGCCCGGCCTAATGAGTGTAGCCTAATTGTGCGATGCTACACACACGTACCGTAACCCACTCCGTCTGACTTGCATTTCCAATGGTCCTGCCAAACCGAAGTTAAGATATATACTTGTTTACAACTTCGCTCCTCTATAACTTTGCCTTTTATGTGTTGTATTATGTTAAGCTACACCTTTTTCAAACCCATATTGAACTTTGACGAAAAGTGAGAGCAAAACTACAAAGTTTGACTGTCACCCAAACCCCTTGTTTCCCGTCCACCTGTTAATAAATTGTTGACCCCAAATATCACATCGCGTAGACACTAGTAAAGTCCATGCTACCATTGACTTGATGTTTAGGTAACGCAACAATATTCTTTCTTTTGAGTACTACTTACGTTTTGAGATTCAAGGGCGTCGGAGCTAAGTTTGAAATCTTCGATCGGCTTTTCACCTTCCTTGGCGAACATATTCACAGTCTTGACCGTCTCCACAGCATCCTTGACCTGTTCGGCTGTCTCACCGTGCAGGTCGCCAACCTTGCGTCTCCTCTTGCATCGCAGGCAGACAAGCTGCGGCAGAGTACAGAGGAGAAGGCCCCGAAGGAATCGACTCCGAAGAGGGCCGGGTCGGTGGTGCACGCCCAAGGTGACCACGCTGAGAAGGATCGCCAGGCCGCTCACAACGAAATTGCACTCGATGCATACCAGGAGGAGAGGGGTGTCTTGGCACCCAGTGGCCGGCAGAGAGTCGGCCACAACTAGCCAGAAGACGGCCTGGCCGAGTAACAGTGACACAGCCATAGAGATCTGAAGAATTGAACATTGATCAACGCATTAAATGATAATTCCCACTGATTCAAGTACATTGTGCAGAGGTAGATTAAAAGAAGACGGGACCGGAGATAATGACCTCTGGGAGTGGCCTGCAATTTCAAAACAGTGGTGTCGACCCATGGCTCCAGGTTTTCTGCCCTGCAATTTCTTTTCCGTGATCAGACTGTGAAATAGCTGTTTAAAAATGGTAGACATTGCCGTTATTGGTAAGTGGTGGTAATTCGGGTGATAGTTGAGTACCGATAATGTTTGGGAAAATCGTTGTTTTATACAGTTCACAATTTAAACTTAACCAACGCCGTACATAATATCAACGTGCTGGGTATGAACCAATGACTGTATATATTAGGCACTTATTCATTTATCATTGGTTTATTAGTGTCCACTAATTTAGCCATTAATTTAAAGGATACACCAACAGTGTAAATCATTAGGTCTGTTTATGAGATTCTGAGTCAATTAATGGGAAATGGATTTTCTGAACCCATTTGCAGTATCGCGCGGAACCATCGCGCTCCTGACAATACCAAGAGCTTGTGTGTGCTCGGCAGTTTCTCTTGCTAATTGATAAAGACATCGACCCGATAAATCTGAAGTGTAGTCCACTAAAATTGTCAGGACAAATAAATTCTTCGTTTGGAGAGAGCACTGGATTAAAGAGCAGAAGACAAATATATTAATTAATTAGTTGTAATAAGGGCATCAGGCGCCTGCAGTTATTTTGCTTTACTTGCTCACTCAACAAAAAGTTACTCTCTTTGAATTGAATCTGCATGTAGTGGTCGTGACAAAGCGCACACCAACTCCTTATATAGCACAGCAGAATGGAACTGCAAAGATCCTGAATTTGGAATGGAAACACCGACAGATGGCTTCACAAGCTTGTGCTTAATTGTCTGTCGGAGACTTACGATCCAACTTAATTTATCGTATTCACCTGTTCACGGGCGGAGACAAGAACAGACGGTGGATTTTATTCCCTCACCTTTTCGCCGCTCTCAGGCGTCAGCCAAAACACCCCAAGCGAGATGAGGGTGATGACGGCCGACGGCAGGGCAATGTTCAGCAGGTAATGGTAGGGCAACCGCTCTACTTCCAGAGAGAAAAGCACCTTCGGGTAGGTCAGATATTTGAATGTTTGCGAATGAGCCTCTCCTCTCAAGGTGAGTGTACGCCACTGGGAGGTGGTCTCGGTAGCGTCGATGCGTACTTCCGGCCCAAGCCTCAAGTTGACTATTGGCATCGGCATGTTCTGGGTGGAAAACACCAGAGAGCAATTCTGCCGATCGAAGGGAAACTCCGACAGCTGCATCCTGCAAGACGTTATGTGGATGATGGGACCTAAAGGAGGAGACAAAGACGGAAGAGAGAGAGTAAGGAGGGAGATTCAAGTAGGGTTCGCTCGGAGCCTTATTAAATCAGAGGAGAGCTTCAAAAAGGAACCACTTCAAAGGTAAACATTGAAAAAGCAAAAACAAAACATTCTTACATTTTGACTGCAATTTACCGAGACAGTAGTCCACTGCATGAATGTTAACCATGCTCCGTATAGCGTTTTCCCATCGTTGTGCTTGTGCATACTAAGCCGGGCGAAGCAGGTGGTCAGCATCAATTAACTAAACTAACCTCTTTTGTTACTCTTTGGTGTTGCCACGAAAACTGCAATTGTTTTTAGTGTGTCGCACGAAAGAGTGGACTTTTCCAGTATTGGACATGCAGTTGGTTTCCCCACGACCCAAAGTAAACGCATGCCTTCTTTACAAGGAAGATTAGATGAGGTTTTTCATGGTTGATAATGGTTTGAATGAATGTAGATGGAGTAATACCTTCCAGGGTGACATGGCCGTCCCATGATAACAAGGCTCTGAATATGCTTTCCTGGACAGGATTTTCTACCTTTTCGCTCGCCCTGTTGCAAAAACACACACCGGGAAAATTAATATCTCGTTACATGCCCCCCATTATAAAATACAGAAATACTATGTGTGGGTTCTGGTCATAATAAAAAAAAATGTTATTATTAGATGAGTAGAAATGATCACTTCTGTTTGTCTTATTGAAAAGATACTGATATAAAATTCAATTAATGACTGCATGCCTTTAATGGCAATACCCACTTCTATGTCGATTGGAACTAGACAGCCGACCCATAGCTCAGTGGTCGACAGGTACGACACCGGTAACTGGTATACGAACCCAAGCAAACTCTATTTTCTTCATTAAAAAAAAAAGTACGAAAAGCATCGACCACACAGTACATGATTAAGTAAGTGGGTGAAAGGCAAAAATAAACATTCATACTGACAAGATGAAATCTTGTCTTCACATCATGTGAATTCTTGTCCTTGCAAATTAAGTCTAATCTTGTCGACTTGGCAAGCTGCGAGTGCAGAAATTCATACTGCTGTGTGGGTATCGGATAACAATTTCTTCAAAGGTCTTCGTCCGCTCCAGTGCACTAACTTTAAAGTTTCATGAGCGTCCACTCAATGTTAATCATTAATTTGAACAATGCTAAAATCAAAAGTGCCCTCCAAACTTCCCGGTATGTTCTGAAAATTACACCTTAGGATTAACGGTGCCGCGCTTGATTTGCTCTTTTTCTGTAAAAAAAAGTGTCCTCGAAAAGCGCTCGCAAGTTATGAAAAAGTGTTCGGCATATTGAAAGTGACATCAGCCACTCTTAAATTCTACCTCACAGATCGCTAGGTATGACTGACTCGATCTGGATCGGTAATTTCTGCCCCGTCTGCACGCACACATTATCGCTGCCTTCTGAGCAACATAACGAAAAATCTGTCTTACAAAATGTCTTTAACCTATTTGTAAGCTTGCAAAGATTAAGTATATCACTTACGTGTTAGTCAAGAGAAGCTTTGGCGTCCATATTTCATCCATTGCAAGCGACAGGTAACGCAAATTGCCGTATTTTTGCGGATCCCAACGGATTCGATAATCGTGCCATTGCTTAAAAGCAGAACATATTAACGACAAAAAAGTTGTATCAGCACATCACAGCCAGAGTCGTTTAAAATAAAGCTGGATAAGTGTGGAAGGGGGGGGGTAAGTGGCTTAGTAACAGGACCGATTCACATGGACCATCGAGATTTTGCCTCAAAGAGAGCAGCGCCTTCTGAAATCAACTGCTAATGGCAGTAAACCGGGAGGCTGTAAGCGATGCCCAGACCTGGCAAAACATATGATGGGTAGGAGGTGGACACGAGAGAAAAGAGGAAGCTATTTACTCGCTATAAATTTCTAGGCACCGCATAAATACAGATTTATTTGTAAAGTGGCGGACTGACATATCTGTATTCACGTTTGGAACCCCCAAAAGTGCTCCACTACCGTGGCCTCCGAACTTAAACTCATCAGTGCTCGGATAATTATACCTTTTTTCCCTGTGCACTGTACTGGTGTGTTCGTGGTAACTTCGCGTGAATTTATGGAGGCCAATGTCAGTATGTTCACAAAGGGGAAGTTGAAAAGTTTTTGAATAAGATTTTGAGGTTGTTTTGGTAGCAGCGAGCTATGTGCAATTTATCTTCAAACACTGAACACATTTCTGTAAGTTTAAAAAATTATATACCGGTTTCAAAGAGACTGTATAATAATGAATTCGCGAAAAATTGACCAAAAAGTAATTCTTACCATGATAAACCAAGATGCACCTGTCATTATTTGTTCTTTCTCGTCCTGTGGGAAATGAAAATCATTTCAAATTACATGCCCAAAGTGTTATATCGCATGTTGGATTAGTCTCGTGTCCAGTTTTTACTGTGAATGAAACATGTTCATTTACGGTACCTCACTCAAATGCAGCCAAGAGTTAATGACTGGAGTCAGTGAATAGTCCCTTGTCGACTCTGCTCGACTCGACTGGTTCCCTACGAGTTACTGGCTACATTTACAAATAAATGCTGCATGAATCCCAGCCATGTCCTTTCCCCTCTGTCGGTTGAAACATCAAGTAACCCCGAGTCGAACTTCAAATTTGACCCGACTTGACTGCGCTCTGTAACTCGACCAGAATACACCTTCTAAGTTGGCCTGATGATTCCTTATGATTTGAGTCACTCCACATAGCCGAGTCACAAAATGCAGTGATTTGAACTGCACCTGTGCCACCTTGCACAGTTAACTAGCGAGACCATGTTTATTTATGACCAGCCGTCAAACCTTCCGATAGGAAAGCTCACAGAATTTATAGAAATTAAAATAATTTGGAGGATAACACAACTTTCACCACTAAATTTTGGCGTTAGTGATGCGATAAAATACAATCCGATTGACTCTTTGATGTTTGGCGCGTTTTGACCTATCGCCTTAAGGGCTCATGGAACCTTGGTCTCTATTAAGATTTGGAAGGACTTACCAGTGATATCAAAGCATACATTGCCAGGGACACGTTAACGTCAACGGGCTGGTGGGACAGCAGAACAGGCCGCTCATGAGCGTCGTATTCATCGCTACGGAAGAGTACATGGCGGAGACGCCTCTCTGCTAGAAAAATACTGGAATCGTTTGTGGTGATTGACGCTTCGGCATCTGGGGAAATTAGTAAAAGATCATTAAACTATATAAGCAAACTAGACTTACACTGATAAGCCTATTAAAATATCTATTAAAATTAGGCTTAATTATACTAAACCAAAGTCAAATAGTTTCTCGGAAATCTCCAACAATCGAATGCAGTAAAAAGAAAGAGAACTAACTATGCCATTTTACCCATAAAATCCACAATCTAACGAGCTAATTCAAGTCGACCCGAACCATCTTTGCTGTTTTGTACAATGTTCCATAAATGTAAAACAATAACATAAATAACAAGTTAACACATAAATATATCTTAAGCATATGCAAACAAAGCCAAACAAGGAGTGTTAGTAGCCTGAGTTGATTTTGGAGAAAAGGAAATGAAGAAGATTCAACATGTCACCCAACAATTGTTTTCCACAAATCCTTCCCAATAACGGGCAGGACTTACTGTCAGTTATGTCTGAAAAACAAAATATATGCATTACCAACAAACACCACAAGTGCATATAGCAGCAACGACCAGATGAACTGTTGGCTTGCCATCACCTCATCAGAGACTGATTGCAGTCGCGTGTATAAGTCGCTGCTTTTAAAGAGCACTTAAAACATTTTCCAACGCACTGGTTAATTGAAAAAACGATTGCACCAGAAGACCCAAGGACGAGGATAAGCAAATGTCAGTTACTGTCAACAATGCCAAGGTTTAAATTAAAAGACGAAGGCTAAAGGAAAAATGGCTCGACGGTTTTCATTACCGGATGATTCATTTGTCCTTCACCGATAGGATGAAATGGGCCCCGTGTACTGTCTGTGAGCATAAAGGGTGGTACTCATGCGTAGGACCTACCCACAAGGATTGTAATCGACTGGAGGGAAAAAATGTTCTGTTTCTCCTCGAAGCAGAGTCCCATTAAGATTCGCGGACCTGACAGTCCGTACGCCTAATTACGAAGACAGAGCGCCACGCCCCCTCCCTATTCGCTTTCGCAGAAAAGCTTTCAGACTTTTATTGTTAATTAAGCATCGTTCTCCATGCAGTTTTATTCCAAGTAAATGTAGTTGAGAGATCTGAGCTATTGGCTGTGTCACATGTAAGGGGATAATTCTCTAAAAATGAAAATACCATGCCTATCAATCTTGCAACGAATTGTTGAAAATTATAATCTAGAAATGTCATTCATGTTTGTCAATGAACATCAATTTTTGGGCTAAACGTTCTCTTCTCATTAGCTGTACTTGTCAGCGATAAAATGCAGATCGGTTAGAGTGCCACTTTAAATTTCGGTAGTGGTCACCATGGTGAGAAATTGACCATCCACCAAGGTCATGCATTTGTTACGTTCTGACGTTCGACAAGACCAACAGCCAAGTTTACCCAGAAAGTATACTTATTATTAATCATTTGGAAAGCTTAGTGCAGTAAATACTCTCGCCTGAACCATTATTCATGTTGACAGATACTTTTAAGCCAGTTAATTTCATTAAAAGGTTCTTTCCCATTCACTAGGTTCCAACTGTCGATGATATAAGGACAAGAGCTATATGATCTTTCAAGCGACCCTAAAATTTAAAATGATTTCTGTTCTTTTAATTTTCCAGCAGATCGGGTGGTTCTGGCAAAAGATGGATACGCTGCCCCCAACACATTTGTTTCTTATATGTCTATACTGTGAAATCTTTCCCGCATAAGGTGGGTTTATTGGAAGGGGAATTAACTATTCAATGGGTTTTATCAAAAATTAATATTTTCCATTTGATGCCTCCAACTGCATGAGCAAATAGTTGCAACACAAGAGGACTGGTCTCGGAGTTTTGAATGTCTTTTTTTACTTCTAATTGTGTAGCTGGTGTTTTTTATGAAACATTTTAAAGTTAAAGCTAATGGAACACAATTTATCAGCTTTTTTATAATGTGGGCAAAGTGCAATTGAATTTTAATCCCTAGTAGGCAACAATTAAAGCTGATATCATGTGACCAATCCATGAGTTATTCCTCCTAGTTCTGAGGATGTCCGATTTTCCTGCCACGCTTTTGGCATGCCCAATAGGCTATTCTTCCAGTAGGCCTATCATGTTGTTCCGCCATTTGTTGTACTTAAAACCACTGCTGAAACGACAATATCACCTTACGAGAGGTCGGTGTCATAGCTAGTTTCAACTAGTAAGCGAGAACTTGTTGGCGAATCTAAGTTGGTCTTAAGACTGAATGAGATCCAACAGTCACTGGTTTATACACTGGAACACGAAAATGGAAGGAAAGAATTAAATGAAAGCGAAATATGTTTTAATGTGTATTGCAAAGGCCTGAGAAACTTCTGTTTTTCTGCATTTTTCAAAGTAGGAGCGTAATACCATTTACGGTAGGCTTGACCGCACACCTTTCATACCTAATTTACTTGGCTACGGCTAGACATACACTGTAATACACGCACCTGTGGAAGCTGTTTAGGGGCGGCTTCCGGCAAGATCATGCACGTGTACCCCTGCCCCCAACCCAACCCTTCCCTCCTCCCCACACCCCATTTTCAATTTTGTATGTACTGTATACACTTTATATATTCCCCTGTGTCATTGTACTTGTTTCTCTTGTTGGCCAAATAAATAATAACAATAATTTCAAGGCATAGCCAAGTTCAGATATAGATGCGGCTTGTGTGGTTGAAAACGTCACGCAGATGAGAGGGCGCCACCAATGCACAGACGTGTGCATTGCGCCATTCCAAATTTGATCAAAATGGCGGACACTCGACGACGCCGTGAGCCACGACGCCGCCAAGACGACATTGGGGCTGCTGAAACAGAGGAAGATGGCGAAAATGTATCTGTTCAGAGCGACGCAGAATCTCACTCAGATGCCGTAAGTTAGAAGGGAGCGTATTCGCTCAAACTTGAAAAAAGGCAGTTTGAAAGTAGATGCCCAATATCCGGACCAAAAACGTAAAACGTGAATGATATGACGTGCCTTACCGTGTCGTGCCTTTCTACCGTAGGGCCTACCTACCCCAGGTTGGGCGTTGTCTTCATTTACACTACGACTGACCTCCAGTGTAAAAGTCCTCCTACAATGCGAAATTTTTTGAAACAGTTTGTTCTCGCATTTTTACTTGGCGATAATGCATGGCGCAGACAGCGCAAATGTCGTTAAAAGTAGGCCTACATGTACCTTGAATCCCGAATTCCATAATACTAGGCCTAAATGCTGTGTGGAAATTATTAAATACACCCACAGACAGCACATTTTGCAGGAAATTTTATGAAACTTCAAGCTTTCCGTTGCGATCCATGAACGACCTACGAATACGGTCATCTAATATTACCTGATTACTAGGCCTACATTGTAGGACTCATATGCATTTGCGCATGTGCGAAATGGCCTCCATACTCGGCCGACATTCTGTCAGTTGGGCCCTATGCCATCTAGAGCTAGGTCTACATGTAGGTCTTCCCTCCACTGGAAATATGTGGAGATGCCGTAGTTTTGGAGCCCGTTTATCTACATGTACGACTTCTTCACGCCCACAGCTCTTCTGCACACGCGTAAGGGGCTGTCGGTTACTATGCATTTCGCACATGTGTAAGTACGCGTACTAGATGAACATTGAGTGCGATGGAAAGCAAAATATATTGTCCACAGGCGTATTTAGTAATTTCAACACAGCATTTATGGAATTCGGGATACAAGGCACTTGTGAACAACACTTTAGCTGTCTTCGCCCGGTAAAAATATGAGCAAAAATGTTGAAAAATTTCAGATTGTAGGGGTACTTCTATACCCTGGACATTAGTTGCAATGCCATGTAGATGACGTCTAACCTTCTACTGTACCTACCTACATGTATCTCTACTAAGTGGATCGTTAGTATTTCTCCTTTTCAAGATTTAGACTGGATTGGTCTTACTAATGCTCCACGACATTACATATAGTAAAGTGACAACGGTCCTGAAAAATTCGAGACTCACCAAAAATACCTTTATCACCACCTACAGTAGCATGCCTAGGCCCTTGCTTAGGGCCTACCAGTAGGCCTACATGTACGTAGGATTGGTTACTCTATTATCACGGTAGTTATCACACTTCCCAATCGAAATAAAGATTGCTCACTCACCTTCCTGAATTATCCTATCTTTGTAGTTGTTTACATGCAACTCTTACTTTTTAACTTGATTCATAAAATTTTGTTTGTGGTTCAATTTACTTTCCTCTTCGATAGCTCAGAAAATCTGTGTGCCCACCGCATGCAAGCGGAGGTGGAGTCTCTATTATCAGATTATTGCAGTATCGAGAAACGGTTTCTACGATGGCCTGTAAAGCACTTTGTTTATGAAGAAATAAAGATAAAAAAGATGATTTTGTTTCAGAGGAAACAAACTAGCCTCATTTTATGATACTGATCCATTTTACCTGTAATTGATTCCATTTTTCCAGTCTCCTCAAAGATGCCAAACGCTGAGAAAACAAGATGGGAACAATTGCACTACATCACCTTACTTTTTTAATCCGGAAAGGAATGACTTCATTTTTTTCACCAGAACTTGTTAACCCCAATCTTAAATGTAGCAACAACTTTGGTGGACTCATTCTTTTATCAATGTCCGAAACAATTGATAAAAATGTTTTTTTTTTTAGTTTTAATTCTCCAAGAGTTATAACCATCTTGTTAGACCTGAACTATTTTATTCAAAATTTGTGCGACAAATTCCAAATGTCCATTGCAAATTCTTCAATTTGTATTAGAAAAGCAAAAAAATTTGCGACTATAATGCTAAAGTAATTATTTGCTCATTGCCTTGGCATGGAGGGTAAAAGTATGATTGATGTAAGTTTATTATAATGAAGATTGGGAGTGCACTTTATGCATGCAAAAACGTTTTTCAGAGCAGAAGTCCTTATTTTAACTCTGAAAAACTGGGCATTTTCGCAGTTAAAATGTACTTTTAGACACCTTTGGCCATTTCGAAATTGACATCTGGCAACCCAGCAACAGATATCCAAGGGCAGGGTGGCGTCATAAATAACTTAAAGAGATAGATTGTAGGTAATGACAAACTTGATCAAGGAGAATTTACAAATTTTGGAAAATTTTCATATTTTACTACAAATTGTCAAAACTTATGGAAACATTCAGAATTTTTCTCTCTTTTTCAATAGAACTTATCCTCAGGCCATAAATTATTGATTACGTGGGCGAATATTGCCGATTGGGAAGTCACTGGCATCGCAAAATTCAAATTTTTCCAATACCACGATAATAGAGTTGGCATAATGATATAGGAACAGAGTGATATTTCCGATTTCAAATTCTGTCAAAATCCAACCATTTATGCTTGACACACGCACAACACTTAAACTTTCTGACGCTTCCACCCATTCATACATGTATATATATGCATGCCTTGATTTTGCTAGTGCAATAACTCTATGGAGGAACATGGTCCTCTAACCCTAACTGCCCAAA
>NW_019091362.1:5638109-5667785 GCF_001949145.1 Acanthaster planci
GTAGAAGTACATAGACAAGTACATGCACCTGTTGGATTTTGTGAGGTTCAGTATGCTTTCTAGTGCAGGAGCCTAGGGGGTTAGGGCTAATGAAACACGCAGGAGCGGCCTATATATGTAGTCAGGGCATAAGACAAGTTGACCATGATGTTTGGGAGTTCTACCAATGACCGTTTCCTGGTCAACACATTTTGGGAAGAGGAAAAATCCCAAATTGCCTTGGGTCTGAATTCCATCTCGTATATATGAATTTACAGTGACAGTGTAAACTGGAATCAAAGGAAGCTTTGTCAACATAAAATGCATACATATGTACATGTAAGTCCTTCAAAATGGCTCAAATATTTAGCAGCTGTGCCAGCAAAAAAAGCATACACATCTTCACCAATTTGTGGTCAAATAGCCATGTTTGTGTAAAGAGAAAGTATTCACAAGGGCAAAATATGCAATTACTGGAATATTGACTTACAAGCAAAGGACAAACATTCATGAACATACTGTAGCATACAGCAAGTACACACAATATCCAGTTTTGTTTGCTAGGTTGACACCAAAGAATTGCAGTGAGAGATTGCTTTAACTTGAGATATAGCAATGTTTTTTTTGTTTTATTTTAAAGACAAAGTACAAACTTTGTTATACAATAGAGCTGGCATGTACAGTGTACATATACACTTATATGTTTGTACATAATGTTAGTGTATGTATATTTGCTCTTTAGCAAAGATGGACTAAAAGCTCCCTTTTAACGATATCGTAATCATTGTAAAAGTAGGACCAGGTGAGAAATGCATGTAACCTTGAATATTGCAAATCGCCCTTTGTTGGATAGATAATCGACATCACTTCCAAGGCTTTGTTTTCATTCTTTGCATATTTCCACAGGAGAGCGACACCATATTTGATAAAGAAGAGGGAGAAACCGATGAATATGAGAGTGCAGAGGAGGCACAAGAGGAGGTATGGAAAGCTTTCTCCCAAAAGTCATGTCCATGGCTTACAAAAGCATCCACTTCCCATAGACATGCGCTGCTGATAGCCACAGCCACAACATAGGGATGCATCCCAGGCTTAGCTGATGTACATGTACAGGCCACTTTCACTATCCATTGTCTGGGCAGGATGCAGCAGATTCTAACACAGTTGAGAACAGAATAATACGAAGTTACAGAAGTACAAAGAGTGTTCCTGGATACGCTGTAGGATATTAATAATCCTTGGTCATTGAGAAATATCAAAGAGATGTCTACAGCAATCTTGACAATTACAACTCTTGTTACGTGTGCACCCGCGATACAGAGGCGTAGTACCAAATTTGACAGCCACAATCTTGCATTGGACATCTCCACAGGAAACATTAAATAGCATTTTCAGGTTGGTTTTTATTTGGTCTAGCTGATCCTTCCCAATAGTCTCGTCCATATATTCCATAATATTAGGTGATTGGCTTCAAACCAATGAGAACAGTCATTATGTAAAGTCTCTTTTGTTGCGTTTGATATGGGGTTTCCGTTTTTTTTATTGGGTTTGCCCTTTTCTTTCTCTTCGTATATTTCCCCCTTTGGCAGGGTGGTGAACCTCCAAATGACTCTGATGAAGAGGACAAGAGCCAACCGGATGTCGGGGAGGGGGATGCTGAAGGAGGCAATGAGAACGAGAACGTCAATGATGAGGAAAATCAGGCGGATGAGGCTGCAGAGGAAGAGGTCAGAGTCTTTGTGGAATAGGTGTTCACGTTTGTTAGTAGGAGCATGCTCAGTCTAGTGGTTAGAAGTTCTTTGGGTTGATCTTAAATTGCATATTTTGAACAATTCTGAATCCTCAATTATGAAGCACCCTAGGCAGTGAACCGTTGAAGTTCTGCACAAAATTGATGCATTAGACCCCATTTGAAGTGTTGGTACTTGAACTTTTCTGAAAATATGAAATCCAGTAATCATTGGAATCTTTCAGATTGGGAAAGTCCAGGTTAATTGTCCTTTTATACTTCTGTAATCGCTTTAGTAATGGCCAGTAACTGAGATAACTTGTTCCATGTTTGGTCCAATTGAAGACCGATGGCGACAAGAGACTGGATGCTGATGAGGACTTGAAGAACCCTGCCTACATCCCAAGACGCGGCCCTTACTTCATGCATGACGTCCGGTCCATGGACAATAAGGAAGAAGACAAGGAGAAAGACAGGTAGGACCCAACTAGAAGGCCATGGACACTGTGCTCGAGTACTCCTCTAACACTGAAACTTGAGTGCACGTAATGAGGGACAATGGAAGACTCTTTGAGTGTCATCCTACCCTTGTGCCAATTCACAGGTGCTTGAACTACATGTGCAAATGTATTTTTGTGTTCATTCAGTCCAAAGTTTTGTGCTTAACCGTGCTAAAACCAGAGTGTGCAAGATGTATGTCTCCCACTAGCCCCTGTGAGTAATCCACATAGCGCAAATCATTCCAAGTGTCATAATCGTCATTCTTTCTTTTCTCTGAAACTTCCAAAGAGGCAGTAAGGAGAAAAAATTATGGAAAGAAGACAACAAATGGTTGCATGACAAATACTTTGAGGCAGAACAGGCTCCCAAGCCGCGGGCAGAAATGGTGAGCATCTATGGCTATGACATCCGGAGCTCCAATGAACCACCCAAGACTGGACAGTCAAGACAGCCAAGGTAGACCCAGATTATCCTGACCAGCTCTCCTAACAGGCTAAGGAATCAGTCAATTTGTGATACAACTTGCTCAAAATAATTGTATTTTCTCCAAGAACTGTGTTAATTTTTTTTCTCAGACTTTGGTGTAACTGTCAGTTTTTCCTAATGGACATTAAAAATTATTTGGTCCCAATGTTTTAATGTTCGGAAGATCTATTCCAGCTCTTAAATCCAGGGTTCTTCCCAGGATTTTTTCAAAAGTGTGGGGGATATCTGTCCTTGTTGACTGACAAATTGCAAAGCCAAAGCGTGCAGCTCAGGGCCTGCTTAAGAGCCCCGAAATCTTTTCAACTTCAGATGCTCTCTGATGCATTCTAGAGCATTTCCTGAGCTTTTCACTAGTGATTTCCTGTGGAAAAATGTTCATTGTGCAGAATTGAGGGAAAAACATTTGGAATTCACCACTGTCCCAGTCAATCACAATTATGAATGAACGGTGAGAATACTTGGACAATTTTAAGCGCACGGAATCTTCCGCTCGACCTTGACTTAACTTAGGAGTGAATGTATTGGGTCTTCCCCACAAAATCAACAAATATTTATATAAATAAGAACTGTTTGCGCTCAAAATTATTACTTTATCCATAATTTTTTCTAATTGTTGAAATACAAGAAAAGCAACAGTTTGAAGGTCAGGCTTGGGTGCGGGGCATCAAAGTTTATCTTGAATTCTGACATTCACAAATATATGTTTTGTACATGTTTACCTGCACAGTTGCCAAACCACCTAAATCTGTGTGCCCACGTTCACAATCTAAGCCTCATTCTTTCTGTGGTGTTTCTGATCCAATTCTTTTCCCAAAATGATTCCTAGATGTCACAGAAAGCCTTCAAAATACCACTGGAAAAATGCCTTCTTTTCACCGATGAAACCCCCAGAAACTTCTTGTTTTTCTATCACCAAACTTTCATCGTCGATGAGTAGTTAAGGCATATGGTATAGGCAACTCTAAGACTATCCATTCATGTAAACATTGATGGAAATCTTTTTACATTCATCATTTCAATAGGGAGACTTGGAACCACATTTTTATACACAAAAACGATTCATGTGTACAATGTGCATGCAGTAACCCATTTTTATTCCTACTATTGGCCATGCAACGGTAGACCCAACAATATGTGCATCTGGGACGAAAAAATGGGAGAAACACAAACTGAATGCTGGCCTTGGTGGGGTGGGATGAAAGGTCATCGAGTCGGAACTGTGGTAAATCAGGAGAGTGTTCCCCAATCTGTATCCCAACACCAACCTTCCCTGCTGTGAGCGTGTCAGAGTGACGAATTACAAATCACATAGCTTAAGTTTTAGCAAAGTGCTTTTTTTAAAAATGGAGATTCAAAGAATCCCCTTTTTACAGTAGGAGAGCTCCGAGAGGCCGAAGTCGAGGTCGTCAAAGATACAACCTTCAAGAAAGCTTCAATAACCAAAAACAGCCTAACAAGGAAGATGGTTACAGTCGTAAGAGACAGCCGGCTCAGAGAAGCGAGCCAGCCCAAGAGGACTGGAACGATGAAAATGAACCTCCCGCTCCGACGGAGACCATCGGAAGACAAGACAGTTATCAGGGACAGAGCAATGGGGAAGAGTCCAATAGGACTTATGATCATGAGCGACCCTGGTCTGGGAGGACAAGAGGCCGAGGGAGGGGTCGCAGGGGCCGAGGCCAAGGGCGGGAGAGTTACGACCACAGCCGCAATGCAGTCGAGCCTGCGACGATACCGCACAAGACAGAATGGGTCAACAGCAACTCTGGTCCCAGCAGGAGAGAGCAGGTGGCGGGACAGAGGAGAGACTGGCATCACCGGCTTCCCGAGGCTGACCGGCAGCGGCAGCAGCAGCAGCGAGTGCCCCTTCAGGAGGACTTCCCGGCCCTGGGGGCTTCTCAGCTGTCCCGCAAGCAGGAACCAGCCCGGCTGGCAAGCAGGGAGACTGTAGCCCCCCAGTGGGGCAGAAAGGACAGACGAGAGCAGGTCCGGGAGAGCGGGGAAGGAGACTGGGCCAAGGCTGTGGCCAAGACAGGCAGGCAGAACGTGGGTGGGGAGACGAAGGAGAGGTCATCAGAAGGTGGTTCACTACCTGCCAAGTCACAGGGTCTGCTGCCTACCCCTTCCTCAACAGGTTAGCATGCAGGATTGAAATGTTTCAATAATTGTGAACTATTCAAGAACTCTGATTTGATAACTATGTACCTAAGTTTATCTTCAATAACAGTGTGGCTCTACGCACACACCAGGTGATCAGTGTTTCACAACGCAGCAAACAGCGTGTAGCGCAGCGTAGTGCTCAGTTTGCACTTGGCCTAAAAATGAACACCATTGCAAATTTGGGAAAGTAAAGTCATTCTACATTGGCAAATTTCATATTTCAGATTTTTGTTTTTTGCATTCTTCCAAATGTACAGCTTTTACTGTGTGTATCACAAGGCAAAGCTCCTGCCCAGTATTCACAAGGTTTCCCGAATAAGGGATTTGGGCAAAAGAACAC
This sequence comes from Acanthaster planci, assembly GCF_001949145.1. Next base: position 5,643,305 of record NW_019091362.1, read on the forward strand.
TTTTATCAACTACAGTCAACTTCCCTGGAATTAAATGATACTTTGTTCAATCCATGCCATCTTCAATATCCAAACTTCTAGATCCCTCTGCCAAATTTGAAAGTAAAGAACTTTTTTATCTGTTACATTTTGTTGCACACTATTTGTCGCTCTCAGAATTGCTTACAGTAAGTATCTCTCTTCCTTGTGTTTGTCCAGAAGGCAGGACAGAGTCACCCGAAGACAGCAACCAGTCAGCAGACAGAATGCAAGCTGACAAGAGAGAGGTATGCCTTAAATAATCCTTGGTGCCCAGTATTCACTAAAACAAATCACCCACCTTGGAATGTTTTAATTTGCTGTGCCTTGTAGACCCCTGCCACCATTTGATGTGACATTGTATCCTAATTGATGTGTTAAACTGATTTTATGTGAGGACATATTTTCAGTTACTGCAAAAACTTTTTTTTTTTACTTTGCCATAGGAACATTTCCAGATAGTTTTCATAATGTAATGTTGTTGACAATTGCAATCGTACATGACAGTCCCAGTGACATGGAAGCTGGGAGATACCGAGTTGAGCAATGGCAGACATATTCGGTATTTCCATGCCAATTTATTATTTATTATCCAAAACATATGTGTGCTCAGTGCACATCTAACAGACATCCTAAAAAGGCAACCCATTCTGATTTCCCTAGATCTGGCATGGTCTGGTTTTAAGAACCAAATTGCAAATTAACACAAAATTGCATGTTTCAACAGCTTTCAACTGTTATCAACAGTTGCTTACAGTCAGTTTTGTTTTTAACCCTTGACAGCCCTTGAAGCCTAAGCGTTACTCCTCTCAACGGCAGCGTCAAGCAGCTGATGCCCCGCCCATTAGCCAGGCCTCGGCTGTAGTGCAGCCACCCAAGTTTTACCAGGGCGAGGCCACAGGCCCGCCCCCTGGCTACAGTCATACCCCACCGGCCACTAGCTCGCCACAGCACATGGGTGGGGGCGGTGGCAGGGGTAGTAGTGGTGGGGGTGGCACACCACCTCACACACTGCAGAGCACAGCGCCGTCCGTGCATGGGGGAGCCACGCCCCCAGGAATGGGCGTTGCCCCCTCTACTCAGGCCCCACCCACCGTGATGCAAGGGGGCGTGATGCCACAGGGGATAATCCTGCCAGGAGATGTGCCCATACATCCAGGTTGGTTTCATTTGACACCAATCATGCCAATGGTACATTTTGTAACCTTTTTGTAAGCCTAATTCTAGCATAATAAATTTATTGAGCTGCCCTCCCCCCCCCAAAAAAAGTTCAGATTTTTCAACAAGAAAACAAACATCAAATGTTAGGGAAATTGAATTGAGCACTGTAGGGCATCAGTGATGCTAATTTTAAATTCATAATCGATTCTAATCCATCGTAGAACAAAATTTCCTGTTGTCTTGGTCAGTTGTCTTGCAGTTGTCTTGGCTGAAAAGGAAAGAGCAGATTGTGATACCAAGTCAAATATTCATGCCGTTCATTTGCAAAAGAGGAACACATGTCAACCCTCAAGCAAATTTTTGTGACTTCATATTCAGTTCGCTTGCGCATTCCCCTGAAGTAAGAACCGGTCTTTAGATTGCACCTTCTGAATACAAAATACACAAACATAACAGCATTTGGAATACATACAAGTGTTTCTGTTAGTAATTTTGTTTGGGGTTCATGTCCAGGCATGCGACACCCCTCGCCGACTCACATAGCCAATCCTCCTATCATCCACCCGGTAGCGATGAGGACACAACAGCCCCTCCCCCAGCCTGGCTTTCCACCACGTGCCCATTTCATGGTCAACTACGGAGCCTCACCTGGCCAGCAGTACCAGCTCAACAGCCCCCCCGTTGGGATGCAGCGGTTCCCCCAAGATGCTGTACCAGTGAGTATCCAATGTTGGCAAGATGCTTATCTTTACGATCCTGAATTTTGGAAGGCTGTACTTCTTTAGGAAGCCTCTATATTTTGGAAAGCCCAGTTACCGTGTAACTTTTTTGTATTCCAACACTACAAACAGCCAAAGGCATGAATGCAGTTCAGTGCAGCAACTGTGATTTGTTTTTTTGTCTCTGAAAAGCCACTTTACACTGAGCAGTGGAATCGGCATCACCAATTCTGAGAGTAATGAGCTTCAAGTACAGTTAAACATTGATCCATTATTGAGCATTCTCAGGTGTTGCTTTTACAGCGTACCTTTACAAGAAGTTGAATTTTTCGGCTTGTGCTATTATTGCATCCCATTTCCTTTCTCATGAGAATTGAAAATAGAATGAAAGCAATGTTTGTTGATTTGTCTGTATTACGTAAATTGTACAGATTTTCTCCATTTTCCTTTTGTTTTCTCTTTTTATTTTTGAATCTCCTGCACAGAACATAACGCCCCACTCCCAGCCTCCTCCATTACAGCCTGGCCCCATTCCCACCTTGCCCCAGCCCAACCAATCCCTGCCCCTCCAGGTGCCCACCATGCTTTCCCAGCAGCCCCCCACCCCGGTGCAGCCCCTACCCCAGGGGGATGGTGGTGGGGGGTCCCTGCCAGCCCCGGGGTTGGGTCAGCCCCCGCCATCACAGACCTACGGTGGGGTGACCTATTACTCCCCTGAGCAGCAGCAGCAAGGTGTGAAGCGAGTACAGGCCAAGAGGCCAGTCAACCCAATCCGCATCGAGGAGCCTCCACAGGTGAGTGTCTTTGGCATTTGGCCAATACCTTGAAGCTTGGTGTCAAAATGATCCTAAGACATAACTGGAAAAACTCCTGAAGGCACATTACGAAACATGAAATGGATGTTAACCACTTTGCGCCGGGGTTAGTTGTCAATGTTGATGATGATGGGCCGGGATAATTATCCTTTTTTCAGTATTCAAAATTCTTCAAAAATTCAGCATTTAATTTAACGGACGTTTATACCCACATGAAGTAATCTTTAGGCACTACTCTAAGCTGACAGGTGACTTTCATTGACGCACAAGTGTTTCAGCCAGGCCCGCAGGCTTGTTAAAAGCGCCCAGATTGTGCGGTGTTATATAACTTTCTTTTGGCCAGATTAGCATGCAGCGGTGCTGTGTGGCTCATCGCTGTTGGTGGAGCGCTTTTGTCCCAGTGGTAATCCGCTCGCTCGAAACACCCCAAACCATGGTATACTGTTTCAAAACAAGGCTGGATTATCTCCACTTTTGAGAGTGAAAAATGTCGATAATGCCCAGTAGCCTGGTCTTTTGTTCAGAGTACAGTCTTTTGTTACAAGGCCCTGTTCCCTTTGTCCGAGTTTGGAGACCCCGGCCACGAATATAAGGCCTATGGCTCTGCTACGGGAGCTCCCAGTGGCAAGTGGTTAATGTGGAGGGGTGGGACAGATACAGTCCCCCCCCCTGCCAGCTCTTTCAGGGTTAAGGGTTAAATGTATATGTAAAATCGCTAACCTGATTTGACCTGACCGACTAGATCTCTGTCAGTTGCTAGTCCGGCCATTTAGAAAGAAATACAGGAGCAAATGCGTAATCTCTGAAGTGGGTGTATCCAATTGATAAAAACAATTGAGGTTCTGGAAACTGTTTTGACGTCCATTTCCGACAGCGATCAAAGCGACTAGAGCAGACCCAAGAGAATCAAGAGGACACCATGCTACAACAGCAGCAGCAAGATCCACCACAACAGCAGCAACATCAGCACCTGCAGCCGCAAGTAGTAGACAGCCAGACTACGTAGCGTCTGCAGGGGCCTGACTGCGTGCAGCAGACATTAGAGAATTTACCTAGGTTCCAATTTCCATTGAATGGCATACAATTCTTAATCCCTAATTGTGCTTGTGAGCTAGGGACACTTTGTTCATCTGTCTAGAAACTAATTTCCTGTATTAAAATAAAAAAACATTGTTATCCTGTTGCCTTAAGAGATGAAGTCATTATTTTAGTATTGTTAATTTTACCCTTTGTCCAAAATAATCATATTTGTGTAACTCCCAGCTTTACTGAAATGACTAAAGGGTGGCTTGGTTCATTAATTTTTTTTTAGAGTTCATGGGCATGCAAAACTATTGATGGCTTTCTCATGCATAAACGTAATTTTTCCTTGGTAACTGCTAAATTACTCATGACGTAGGTTTCAACTGCCTCCTCCAAAAGAACTAGGAAAAAGGCATGAAGTGTACTGCCTGATCCCCCCGGCCATCTTCCCATTCATCCTTTTGGGAACTGTTGCATACCAGAGAAGGTAGGGTTCAGCGAAAGCCAAGTTCAATCAGCGATCGTTTGCCATTAGTCAGTTTTTTTCCCCGGTACCTGGGATACTCACATTATTTTGTGCTTAGGTTACCAGGCTTAAATCAGCCAGCAGTTGACAAATGGTCGCCGATCAGACCTGGTCCAGTAAGTACATGTACAATGAATTGGGATGGTTGGCACCCCAGACCCTGCATCAGATTTTATACATTAGAGACGAGAAGGTGGCTGGAACCCATTCAAAGGTATGAATGCTTTACCTACAAGTCACTAATTCCCTTGTACTTTTAAAACCTTTTCACATTTAAGAATGATTTTTAACTTCCCTTTAAGCCAATAGGGTCATAAAGTTTTACTGTGAACATTTCAACCAAATTAAATGTCAGTTTCTTACATGCTGTGAACACATTATCTGTTTGGCCCTTGTCTTCTGAGTTTTACATTTTTACTGATAATATTGTTAGTGACAGATTGCTTATGTCTATGAAAATGTGCATTCATAAGTGCAACAGGTCTTTATGATTTATTCCCCCATTATTTTGAAAACCCTGCTAATGAAAGGAAATAAAGAAACGCCAGTGCACAGGATATCCATTCTTGAAGTTAACATATACCGTGCAGTTACAAGTTGTAAATAGTACTGGTGAAAGCTTATCCCGTAGGAACGCACTTGACTTGTATCTAAATGGTTGAATATCCTTGCTGCATGTATACATGTGACACACCGAAAGGCGTGCGATTTCAACATTTTGTGTATTTGTGTATTAAGGAAACAGGTAGTACCATACTTCAATTAATAACACTATGCTGTGGCTGCCCATCACGTGCAGGAGACAGTTTCTTTTGGTGGGGAATGTGGGTCCGAGTCGTGAGAGACAAATTTGTCCCTATAATGGATTTGACCCTTGTACGGTTTAACACGCGTGGAGTCCCTACAAAATATCTGTGGTGTATTCGAAATGCATCAGGTCAATACATTCGTGGATGAGGGTGCAACGGGCTTTTGTTCGGTGGTGTGCAAAAGTTTTTCTTGAAACAAGGATACAAGAAGGGTTGATGGCCTTGCACAAATTTTAGTGAAGAGAATAGAGTACCCAAGTGAATACGTCACGCGCACAATTAGTGTGTAAAAAGCATTAGCGCAAGAACCTGTGCATGAACCCAACGCGTGCGTACTCCATTCGTTTGCACTGCACTTTCTGGTTCACAGTGACGTCACACTTCAGTAGTCTATACGTCACACGGGGTCACGGCTAACGACGCTCAGAACATTGTGGGTAAATTTCTGCCATGCGCACGAGCCGGCTCAATGTGGCGGTTATCAATTCGATATATTTATTTTTCTTCCTCTGCTAAAACTATTTTCGCTACACTTTTAATTAGTTCATCCAAAACTGATCAAGATAACCGGTGATTTGAAATACATGTACATTGTATGTCGCCAAAAGACACGTGATCAGTAATACTTAAAAGATACATTGCCGTGATTGTATCAAGACCATGTTTTTATCATGTAGGCCTATTTCTGACACTCCGAATAAGGCTTTGCTAATAGGATGTGATAACCTCGCTGTTAGAGGTCGTGCACAAAGTAGCCAATCACAACGCAAAGCCGTCAGCCGTTCCCAGCGCCCTGTTCGGTCGAAAGTTATGCCATGTTTCAAAGTCGATAGCAGAGGTCCATGTCGCTGTGGAATGTGGACTTTTTTCAAGGCAGAATCAAGTGCCTCATTTTAGAATGATTGTAGAAAAGTTGGGTTGTGTGATATAATCGAACAAATACTTTTGTCCACACAAACACAACTTGATTGTCATTCTGTTCGATCATTCTATTCACGTGTTAAGAATTCGTGGTCTATGAAACGCTGAAAGAAAAATGCTTTAAGGAAAGGTAGGCAAGGCTAACGTTTCTCCCTTTTGTTGAAAGTTGTCTAAATAGAAGTAAATCAACGAAATTAATGAGTCTGACAAAGCAAAGATGTGTACTCCCACAAGTCCATATTCCTGTTGTTGAAACAAGGTACAATATCATTTATAAATCAATACTTAGTCCCTCTTTAACCTTTCTGTTCCATCTCTAGGATTTGCTTTCCCTGTGTTGTTAAAAAGTCTAAACTATTTCTAGGAAGCAGAAACTTGATTCCATTTTTATGTTTGTTCTGTTCATTTTTAGTTTCTGTTTTTTTGTACAGGTGTTTACGTAATTATACCTCCTTTGTAGTGTTTTCCAATTTTTCATGGTTTTAAAGATAAAAGCTACTCAAATCTTAAGGAGTTTTCGCTGATTGCTTTTATCATCTTTCCTTTGAGAGAATATTTCATTATCAGTGTGGGGAAAGCGAACATTAACCGTGTAGCTGTGAAATTATGACTGAGGAAAACACTGAAGCATTTTTGGAAAGACCATATAGTTTTGTATTATGTTCTTTTCTAAGTAGCGAATGCCAACTCCAAATCGACTAGGTGCGGTTAGGGAAGTGACTGCAGGCTATTGGACGCCGCGGCAGCTGGAATTAAGAGGGATGACGACGTCATGTGTTTAGAGGGGCGCAAGTCATGATGCTAGTCCTAGTCGTAAGAATTTTTTCACATTTTGTACACTTAACAGGTTTGGGAAACGATGCTTATTGCACTTTAACGACATCATAAAGAAGACATTTGTGGAGGCTGTGAAAGATGACAGCTTTTCTGCTATTCTGTAGTTTCAGGTCCCTCGTGTTCATATCTTTCGTCCAAAACATTTTGATTTTGTGCTTTGAACCTTCTCGGGAGGGGCATGCCAAACAGATGATGAAAGGGGCTATCTTTTGTGGCAACGGTAGATTAAATGTTGATTGGTACCCTTACAATGTCGTACGTGCCTCTCATCTTGGCAAAATTAATGCATGACGTTATGCTGGGGATGCTCGTAAAAATTCATGAGAATAAGCCGTGTCGGGATTACTTGGCTGCAGCTTGGAATTACATGCGACTCCATTGGAAGTGGCTGTAGCCGTTAGCATTTACTCGTAGGCATTTTCTAGCCACAGCCAAGTAATTGAGACAGCCATACAATATGGAAAATTGATTTTTTTTTCCAGAGCTGTGATAATACACGTTTGGAAATCAGAAACGAAAGACGACACGCCTGATATTCGAGACTTCTGAACACTCTATGAACTGTCCTGTTGGGTTTGCACTCGGTGCCAGCATAGCATTCCAACTGCTGGTTGGCCAAAATTGCGATTTTGACATAGCAAGAGAAATGCCTCCAGCTCCGACCAGGAAACCGGACTATGATGACCCAATGCTGACACTACGCGAATACAGTCGAAACTCATCAATAGGAGGTCTTTGTTATTGAATAAAAACATTATAATCATCTGGAATGAAAAGAATGGAGGACAAAAGGATCGGGCCCTACAATAGTTGCCTTTGTGTGTGCAGTATGTTGTATTAAAAGTGCTCTTCCCAACAAGGATCAACTGTATTTATGCCGAGAGGCATACATCAGGGGCGTTCCTACATCTTCCGGTTGATTCAGGTTATTTCTCAAGGTGCTAGGTCAATAAGACTGGGAAATCTAGTGCCTTTATAGGCCTACTCGAATTTGTCATGTACAGAACAAGGCATGAAAAATGTGTTTAAATTGTCAACCCGCTCCAAAGATAAAGTCTGGTTAGTATGTTCTTTGCAAAAGTGTGTCAGAAAAAAAGCCGGCTAAACAATTTATTATGATACACTCAAATGGATTGGCACTGAAACACTTTTGGTTGTGATTCTTTAATTTCAAAGTCAGAATTTGTCAGATACTCCATTATATACCTTATTGCACAAAAAATGTTCATTTTACCCACTTTTGTTGCAATATTCCAAAACACACTCCTTGAATACAAATATTCACTTAAACTGCAACAAAATACTCGCGAAAAGAATTTAAAGACCCCCATATTACGCCAGCACAATTTGTAACGCATAATATCTATTTACAAACAGGTTGAATGAATCCGCATTATTTCACGTAGCCATATATACAAATATAGAGCCGATTATTAAAAGAAGTATCAATAACTACCGGGCACAAACAAAATGAGGTGAGGGGTAGGTCATAATACATGCGCTTTTAGGCCCTATCAACGCGCCCGTGCATCCACCATTTGCGCGTCTATTGAAATTGTTCAAATGCGGGGATGTCAGGCGTTTGTGTGTTTTTTCCTGATTGACTTTGAAGGAAATTCAAACTGGAATAATATTAACAAGGTTTACCTTCATTTCTGAGATGGGATGACTTGTCATTATTTTCATTAGAATTATTTGACTTGTATGAATGAAATTAATCAGTTACATGTCCATTTTCTGTTACTGAATGTGGACGGTATTTCTGGTGGCAATATTTCAAGCCCCACATTAAACATTGCACATTCTTGTAGCATTCAAAATATTGACAGTGTGTGGGACCAGCAACAGGGGCAGCCACACCAATCCTGGATCTCTGCTAACTTTTCGAACTTAACGAACCGTTTATACATTAAACTTAACAATAGAAGTTGGTCAAAACGGAAGCGTTTTGACTACTTAATTTTACACAGGCCTACCCCCGTTCTGAGTTCATTCTAGACGCTGTAAAGTACCGAAGAACTTGATTTGCAAATCTGCAAATCTACATCTGTGATCTACGTTTCCCCCAAACGGTCGCTATAGTGAAAATTTGTACAAATCCAAAAATGAGCCCTTGACAAAAATCGACGTGCTATGTAGAAAAAAAGTTAATGGTGGTGGTTTGCAAAATATTTGGAGCCCAAGGTCATCTTTTCTCTCTCGATCTGTTGCTGTTCCTGCTTCTCTCGCTCCGTCATCTTCTTCATCTTCATCCGTCGATTCTGATACCAGATCTTGACCTACAAGGAGGAAGACATGACATAATGATGAAACGACGTGGAGAAGGCAAAGGATGGGCGCCAGAGAGGGGATGTAATACAGAAATGTTAATTCTAAAGCCACGTGGTCGCCAAAAATCTCTCATCAGCTCATGTGAGGCAGAAAGTTGGAAGGGTACCGTAGTCGATGCAGGTGGAATGGATTATAAGCAAGATATGGATTGCTTATTGAAGGAAAACCGTTTCTGCAGGGGAAGAACAAAATAATGGGCATTGATTGAGGAGCGCATACGTGGCTGGAGATTTCTATTTCCACAGGTGTTTGGTCCTTATTCCAGTGGCAGGGACCGTGACTTCAGTTTCAGCATAAAGGAGGCAAAAACTAACCTGTCTCTCCGTCAGGTTTAACACTTCCGCCAACCTCGTTCTCCTATCTCGCGTGAGGTACATGTTATCCTGGAACTCCTTTTCCAGTTCGATGATCTGCAGCTTGGAGTATGGCCTTCGTTTGGTTCTCCTTGGGGTCGAGGTTACCGAGGAAACCCATGCTGACGCGTGATTGGATGAACCTATATAACAAACAATAAATACATGTACACACAAAATTAAAGGCATTCATCAGGACTTGCCAATGTCGTAATTTAGACTTGTTTGGGTCCTAATAGGAAATGGGATCGGGAGTATGCTCACTTTAGGTTGGCCCAGGACTGACAGATACACTGTGCCAGCTTTGCTTAGAAGGCCCTCCAAGGGTCGGTCGTTTCGTTTACTATAAAATAAGTGATATCCTTCCTCATAACCCCCCCCTCCCAGAAACCCATCAGTGTGTTCATACAATTATAGTCTGCCATTCATCAAACTTACGGCAGTTTTTTTCAGTTATGCTCCGACATACGCACTACAGGTTAAGGCATTTCGACTTCAGTATAACATCGCTGCACGTAATTTGTATCATATACAAAATAAATGCACGCAAGGTCAATGGGGTAAATTTAAAGCGTGAGTTCAACTGGGAACATTGTCATTTGAGAGATCACATCTTCATACTTTGAATCAACTTTTAAGCTCCTATTGAACTCCTGGAAATCGAATCAACATTGCTGATTTAACCAGTAGAAATTGTTACAAAGCGGGTGGCCAAGTTGCCAGCGGTCCCTCCCAAACTCCAGTAAATTCCAAGCGTCCTTTAAAAAAATAACATAAAACGGTGCACTAATAGAAAGACAAAAACACTCCAGCCATGGAAGCACAATCGTATTTTTAGTGATAACGGAATATGCATCCTGCGCTGATAGGTTCGAGGGCATAAGGTTTTCATTGAAGTGACGGTAGGCTGTACTTAACGAGTAGGTCTTGTGGGCGGAAGGTACCAGCATATTTTACAGTGTGTTCCGCCGGTTGGTTTTATACGGTATGCAAATTCGTATTCTGAATAATGTTTTTACGAATTTGTAATTAGGCAGAAAAGACGATTTTCCCACGGTGAGCATTATGCAAGCTAACTGTACGTTAAATCTGTAGGAAATGATCGACAAAGCAAAATAAATTTGTCCCAAGTAATGGTTTTCTCCTAAAATAACTTGAAGTTTAGATCTATGTATGTAGCACTGTCATTGTGTTTCCTTTCTCTATCTCTCTTCACGGTGTTCTCACAATGTACACTTTGTGATTCTAATAGGTAAGCCACAAAAAGATGCTTTATTGTAAAGTAATTACTTGTATACACCGTAAGTTGCTCCTCCTGAAATACTGGAAATTATTGAAAGCTTTTATCCAAAAGATGGCGACTATTTTGAAACAAAAATATACGAAACAGAGTTAGATTAAGATTTTCAAAGATATCCTGGTACACCAAAACTTCAGGAATGCTCATCTGTTTCCCAATAAAAGAGCGATATTGCCGGAAAGCAGGCGACATGTACGCCGTATTTCCGAGCAGTGAGCCTTTAGAGTGACGAAGATGAATCACTTATGGGCATACATTTGTAGACATTAACTTCAAATGGACCCAAAGATAGAAGTGAACATCCTCTTCCCAACAGTTAATTTTAGCAAACACTGTTCTGAGATAATAATTATGTACAATGGAATTAATATTACGAAAGCATAATTAAACACTAACATGGCGGCCATGGCAGAGCATATATCTGAGTTTTATTGACAGACAGCACGAGCCGACTCGTCTCAACCAGTTATTATCTTATAAAACTTTACTATAATGGATTACTGCAATCATCCTTCGGGTTTTAATTGTACTTTACGACTGCGCACTCGAAACCGAGTTATTAACGCCATAAAATTCTCACGGATTCTTATTTCATTACGATATAAACTTTTACTGAGACTGTAGGGGCCTATCGCTGGTTGTTGGCATCAACTAACGGATATATAAAGGCCAGGATAAAAAAAGTTAATAAAGCGTAATGAGTATGATTCCAAATGCAAACAAGATGGCTTTATAAAGTGAGAAGTGATAGTAATTAAAGTAGTTAGTAAATTGTTATTTTACATGGTCCCTGAGCAAAATTTCTCAAAGCGGATAGGGTATAGTTACACTCGCATGATTTCAGTCATTGTGTTCATTGTTATTAGCAAGCCCCTCTCTCGTACCTATTAGTCGTGCTATTTTTTACCGGTTAGGAATGCAGGTCATATACATTTTTTTATTTCATCCTGACGGAATCCTTGAGGGATGGCTCGTCGACGTCGCGCAGAATTCGGTGTGCCAGTGCTGCATTAAAGATGCGTGCTTGGACAGACGTCAATGCTTGATGGGCTTAGGTAGTCAAACCCAGGTAAGAAGAGCACTGATACACAACTTAAATTCATGTTCAGAGCAAGGACAATTTCAGGTCCCAAGTTTTTGTTTTCCTCCGTTTTCTCTTCCCGATAATTCAAGATACCTGTTACAAAAGGGTAATTTGTAAAGTTCAAGGACCTAATATTTCATTGATTTGAAATTGTCTGATTTTTTATTTAAAAGATCCCATTGATTTGCCAAAAATTGTAAGTTGCCACTATTCGATCCGTAGGCCTGCTGATAAACTGCTGTTTTGCTTTGGATTTCACTTGTTGCTTATAGCTTGACTGTTAAGAACACAATGTTGGTATTAAACAAAGATAGGTACCAGGTAGCGTACTGAACAAAAGCCCCGAGGTGGGATGATGGTGCCCACTACATTTCCATCCAGAATACATTGACATGTATAGTCTTGGCCAGGCACACCCATCATTTTCCAGAGCTGTTGTTCTTTGTTTGGGGGAGAGGATATCGCTTTTTAGTTTTTTACTGGTACCTTTAGAATGCATATTTATTGTTCTTCACGTCAAAGAATACGGGCGTTTTACAATAGTGTGCAACGCGCTGACCAATCACAGTGCGCAAAATCTGTCGACCCAATGCGCGTTTGGAAAGGTCGACAGATTTCACGCACTGTGGTTGGTCAACCTGTTGCAAACTCTTGAGGCGCACTATTGTGAACCGCACGTATTCATGATCCAACAGGAATGGCTCATTAGCTTAGCCAAGGGTGATACAGAGGCAGAATGCAATATGTTTGAAGTTTAAGTTTGATATCAACATCGGTATGCTGGTAGAATCTATACATCAAGACGGCAAATGGGTTATTGATGCAAAAACAGGATTTTGAAAATGGATGACAAAAGAATGGAAACAGACAATCCAAGCCGAAGCCGAGGGACGTTGTCAGTGTCTATATTCTCCTGAGCTGGCTCCAGTTACTACATATATTTTGAGCCAAGAAGTCTTAGCAAAAAAGAGAATATTTACACCCTTCCAAAGATTTTGTCCAACCACTTTACCTCATTTTTTAAACACACTTCTAGCCATGTTTTGGTAACTATGTGCCTCTTGTATCAGCTCAACTATCTTCCCCCGCTTGGCGTCGGGAGGTAGTCTCTGTGACCTACATCCAGCGACCAGTACAATTCTCATCACTTTCCAGAAATAAACATGTATTTGTTTTACTGTAGGCCTACCTCATAAAATTATTCATGAGCAAATTGGCGAATAGCAAATTCAAGGCCAACAGGAATTATTTATTTCTGAGCTGCAGAGTTCCGCCTGTCTGGCAAAACCTAAACAGACTGTTTCCGTTAAGATTACATGTCAAAGACTGCACGTCTATGGAAGGGATTCCAGAGGGAACTTTTGATGTTACCATGCAGAAAGAACAACCGCAAGGCAGCGAGCAGGATACTGATCGGGATGACGTCACCTTGGCGCGTATCAGCTCTACCTCCCAGACTCGCAACAATTTGCTCACGAATATTTATGAGGTGTATAGCCATTATGAATATAAAAACTATGTTGTTTACGAACAGCAAACACCTATTGTAGTGAGAGTAAATCTGGATAAGTTGGGGTGGCCGGGCGTGCACGTGTCATGCAAAATGACTAGAGAGCCGAGCTACTAGTCTTGGGGCTCCACCAGCAAACGCTACATCCATTATCAGTCCAAACCTTCGGTCGTGGTCTGTTCTTCTGGATATGAACCAGTTCACAATAGGCAAGGTCAATTAAAAACAAATCGCACATGTGCGTCGAATGGGCTGTGCTGCAGATGTCATGCGCGGATATCCTCCCCGAGTTGAAGTGCAACCTCACCGGCGAAAGAAAGACAGGCCGGCACGAAGATTTTTCACACGTTCGACTTGCACGCGAAGACCATACATTCCAGAATAAATTCGTTGCGCGGACTCGGCGCAAACTTGCGCGCCTATTATGCGGTTAGTTCATACCAAAGGACTGTCCAATTTCATTTAAACACGCGCCCTCTTTTGTTCCCGCTCGGAGCGTATTGCTGTTCCCGAATGACCTCGGACGCGCTTCATTTCGGGCATGTGCTGTTGGAATACCAAGCTGACTCATTTAAACGAACTTCCCATCTTCGGCGCGCCGGTGCAACCACCCTTTTAATTTGAATGGATGTATACGCTTCTACATACCCTATGGGCCTATGAACAATTATTTACATGCACCTCTAGTTCATTCAACAGTGTATAGTTGATTTATGAGAGAATTATCAGCCGACATACTTTCAGTCATTTTCTTTGTAAACAGTCATTGCAAGTGTAACTCGAAATTGGCCTGCAAATCACAGGAAAAATAAACAGCCAGGGATCTTAGTACGGTAATAATTGGTAAAGGTATGTTTGAACAAGGCAAGTTGACAGAAATTGAATAGCATCATAAAAGTGAAAATCAAATGAAGACGACCTTTACTGCACACGAAGCACATAACTTTATAGAGTTTTTCCCGTCTCTTGAATTTCACGTCTGATTTTTTCATTATCATCGATTCACCATAGTATCGGAAATTTACGACCAGTACGAAATTTATAACTGGATTAATTTTTATCCTTCTGAAATGCATTACGAAAACTTTGCAATTTCAATAATTTCAACCAATGGAATTATTATATAATCTAATTCTTAAAAGTATTCATCGGGTCGTTTGGCACATTCGATGTAGGCGGTGATTACAAAAACAACTTTGTGATTCCGGGAAATGGGAAGTATTCTTGGACTATCCAAATAGGCCTTCTGATTCTCGCGAATTCTCGCGAAGTACAAAAAAATAAAAAATATATAAAATGCATGTTGACTGTGCCTTTGAATGCCAACCTACTTTCTCCAGTCTTTTAATAGTAAATACCATTTCCAAACAATGTGTTTCTTGATATTATCGATGCCGAGCGTGCGTACTCATTTTAAATAAAAATCGTCGATACATGTCTGCATAAAAGAAAGTGATGTTGCAAAAGCGAAGTAAAAAATATACGTCTTGTTGGGCGTTAAATGCTTTGGACGATGATTTTAAAATGCAAGAGGAACCTTTCCGAGGTATGACAAATTGCTCAACTTTTTACAGGGAAACTGTTGTTTCCTCACGATACAGAAAGGAACAAAGCTTGGCCTACCTGACACAGAAAACGGGTAGCTGCTAGCCCGATGACCCACTGAAGAATACCCACTGGCCACAGACGTCGCCGACAGGTAGGACTCCCTGGAGTGCTGCAGCTGGTGAGTGGACACCGCAGCGGCTGCTGCAGCTGCCGCCTGGTTCAGTGGAGTCGGGGCCGCCGGTGAGGCGAAAGGGCTGTGGTAGCGCTGAGATCCAGTCGCCGAGCTGAAGTCGAAGCTGTTCCAGACGGAGAAGTCGTCCCCGTAGGGTGAGATGCTGGCCAAGGTGGAAGAGGAGGCTCCAGGGTCCAAGTTGTTGGAGTAGTACGGGTAACGGCAAGTCAACGGGACGGGTTGGTGTGTTGTCCCGGTCCCGGACTCCCCAACACCGCACTTGTTGTACACGCTGCCGAGCCCCGACGCTCGAGACGGGAAAATCGGGGACGTGGTCCCGGGCGCGGTTTCAGCTGTAGTGGTAGCTGACCAAGTGTCTGCGTTCCACTGCATTCTTGTTGCAAGCACTGGCAACAAATAATAACCCAGTAATAATGCAATCAGTGTATCTTGAGTTTTAATGGCGTAATAAACTTATAAACGCCAGTTTTTAATGTTTACACGATCAAATGTTATTGCCTGTAATACAATTGCAAATACATCTCCTAGACAAGACGGTGCAGAATGGAATGGAGTGCATTAGATGTTGTATGTAGGAACCAGTGCCCGCACTTTTTTCGGGACTTCTGCGCGCGGCAGAGATCAGCTCGATTCCTAAGCGAGTCAGAGTTCAGTTGTTTCGCCAACGTATATGATTGCTGTCATGTCACGCACTGACTAGGCCTACCAGCATTTAATATATCTGTCTTTCTTCGATTTTCCCCCGATGTTGCGTTGTCGTGGTTGGCTGCCACGTCATTATCATAACAAAATACAAAAGTCAGCAAGCATAGGCACTCAAAGCAACTCATTTCTAATCGTGAACAACTTCGTATACATGTAGCACATATGGTGGTTGCGATATCTTTGTAACTCGTAGCCCGTACAAAACGTCACAGCCCAATGATCACGGATATTTTCCTACCTACCCGTTTCTTTTTAGGCATAATATTTTGGTCGAACTTTATGTCGAAGCATACTCCGTCAAGTAGAGGGCCGTGCCTCTCCTATTCAAATGAGTAAATTATTCAGAACTAAAAGCATCCGTTGCATTTAATAGGGCTTTTTAATTCTTTTATTTTGATTTTGTTCAATCGGTGCCTATATACGCCAAATATAATAATCCATTCAACAGAACACTCAAGCAGATCACATGATGCATGAGCAGCCTTGACTAACTTAAAAGTTAAGATGATGTTACAGTTCGTTTATCTAAAGAGTGGCATAAAATTCTTGTTCAGTTTAATTAAAAAAAAATTTTCATCCGAACGAGTTTCAAAGTCAATCGTTGTAACGCGACTTAAGGGTAGTTTAAAAGCAAACAGTTTGGTTATAGAGCTCGCCATCTATCGGGAACATAATGAGACAAATTGAAAAGTAAGTCATATTCAGATTGGAATTATTAGCAAATTTACACACGTCCTGGGCCCAGAACATTACGGTCAGCTACATTCATGAACGAAAAATAGTAATTTATTTCATCAACAGTTTCGAAATTCATGCACTGGCCATAAATAGGCCATTTTCATCAAATTAGATATACAGAGAAGAAATCGAAAGACATAATATTTATTCATTCCAAGAAAATATGTATATGCAATTGAAATAATAGACACAATTCTTTACAGAAGTCAAACGGCCCGTGATCGTGTCAAACAGAATATTGCGTAATGTAGTAACAAAAATAATATGCCGAAGATTTGAATATGAAAAATCTCCTGTCACAAGAGGGCGCTGCTCTAAAGCAAAGGTCTGTGGAATTCAAAATGGCGACTTCCGTGGTAAGAACTATAACGTTGAGATTTTGAGGTTTTTACCATCTCATTCTGTGGAACTCTAGACATTTCACGTCCAAGAGTGAAGTATTGAAACTCCAGACGTCACTGTATTTCTTGTTTCGTAAAATTCACTTTTTTTTACATTATTTTAATTTTTGGTAAGGCGTTGGTCAGGTTGGTTGGCATGGTTGGTAGGCCCTAACTAACTTTGTCTGAGCTATATATGCAATCACACATATGAAGCCAAACCACGGTTCACAACCATGCACAATGCATGACATCTAGATGCTCAACCAACCATAAAAACTTCACGTGTGAAATTAGGCTCCAATAGCATTTGGGCTTAATTTTCCTTAAAAAAAAAAACCTCCCTGCCCATAATTCTGACCCGTGATTCGAACCCACACCCCTTGCATTACAAATCATTATGCCGTAACCGCTTGACTACCGCAATTCACACAAATTGATGGTGTTTTTACTGTTGATATAACGATGAACGGCTAGCTGCAACCCAAGTCTAATACACATTGGGCATGCGCAATACAAACACAACCACTGTGGTTTGGCTTCATACGTATGGTTGCATATACATGTATATCTCCTTTGTCTGGGTACCAACTCTTCTCATGTCTGTTAATGACAATCAATCTGACACTCTAACATAGGCTGTGTTAAATTTGAAGGAATTAAAGTTAGGGTAAAAGTGGAGGTATTCGACCCTATAACATGTATAAGCATGATAAGAAAAGCAAGAAATTCGACTGGCAGTTTAGTTTTGAATGCAGTTGGTCAAATTTGCCTCCGGGTTGAAAATTCCCGCACTTAACCTACCTTGCTTTGTCTACCATATGATAACTTTTTGTCAGGTTTAGTGCCTAGGCATGTTAGGGCTACTACTAGTAGTAGTAAGGCCAAGACTGCGAGTGCTAATTTATTTCATGCCATGTTCCTAACGTTAGATTATGAGAATGAACATCCCAGATTTCTATCCGCCTCCCGCATACTGCTGAAACAGCCGCCAAAAAATTTCATAATTTTCCAAAAAGTTATCAGGCGTATTTGATAAAAATCATTGTTTTCCCTGTCGGGAATGGTTAAAAAATGGATGCAAAGTACATTTAAATCAGCTTGTAGGGCGTCCGCGAACAAATGGCATGATGCAAGACGGACTGAGAGCTAGTCTACTTTCAAGGTTGATTCCCTTTGCATGGACACGTACTTGCTATCGATATGCGGTATGTACACCAACGAAGCATAATGAATAATGAAAAAAAGTCCCATGGGTTTTCAAAATTATCCTGAGCAGAGTCTTGGGATCCCTGTACATTAATAAAAGTAAAAATTAAAGTTGCAAAATACTAGCAATAACACTTTCAAAAAATTTCCAAGAAAACAGTAGTCACTTCATGTGGCACCTTTCTTGCATGGCATCAACCAGATGAATAGTCTGGTGCTGGATATGAATTGAATTGTTTCAACCTCGACTCCACGGGCTGTGTGCATGTTCCTTCACTAGTCCCTGGTCATGTGGAATATGAAAGAGACACTGACTGGTTATTCACAATGAATGTACATAAATGTAAAGTCAACTGTGCGCGTACCTCCTGCATGTCATGCATGTGTAAATCTGCATCACGTGTAAACACACAAACTAAAGTCCTAATTTAAATATCCGAAATAGTGGGATACAAGTATTTCAATTATGGGTAATTCCAGAAATTAGGGCTCTATTTTTTTCGTGTCACTGTCACATCTGACGTATGATTTTGTAAGTCCAGAACACATTTTCTAATTTCCAAGAGTGATGAATTAATGCAAATTACCGGCCAAACAAATTGTACGGACATCGTCTTATTATTTGTACTTTTTTATGTAAGATATTTTACTGCTGAAAATGTGCATTTGATGTTTTGAAACATTTTTTGAAGTTTTTATTCCAATGTGAACACAATCTAGACAAACAAAAAATGAAAGAACGAGACACCACTCATTGCTTGAAAAAAATTACAAGTTAAGAAAAAGTGGTCCTTAACTTTCTTGAGTAGTGTAATAGTCCATTACCAGATACATGTGTAGTCTGGTGTGCAGTACTAGCAATAGCACTTACATGCAGCACATTTTCCATGTTTATGCATTTACTAAGTGGGAGTGGAACCATGTGTAATTTGTGTCTCATGCTGGGCTCTCTGAGACTGGTGGCATAGGGTTGAGGGTCCTGGTCTTTTGACGTTTTGAATTTGTTAGAAGTTGGTTTAGCAGCATTGTAACTTTTGTTATTGTAATTTAGGTTACAAGAATGAAAACTCACATCGTAGTAAGGATTCATTTGAAATTGACAATAGAAAAATTGTTGGAAACTTTGGGTTGGAAAAATAATTAGGGGGCCTTTAGTCTAGAGACCAAACATTCATGGTTATATCTCCAAATATCAAAATACCATTGAAGTGGCTTAGGATTTTGAATCTTGCTTTGTTTGATGAATCACTTACACAGAAATCTAGAATTCCACTTTTTCAACAAATATTTGCCAAAAAAGCAGTCGTGACCAAACAATGCCTGATCCGTGTCTCTTCAGACATCGTGAATAGGGCCTTCCCTATTTAAACCATCAGGCCGACAATTTTCAGAAAAAAATCAGCGCTTGAATTCACCAACCTCACATTTTTGGCATGCTCTGTTCTCTAGGATGCCTCGGTGAAGAGACGAAGCCTACCTCCACTCCTAACCAGTGAACCTGGTATGTACAAACTCAGGACTGACAAGCCCCACAAATTGTGCCCAGATGCCGGACCACATGATACGCCTACCTAACGCCTCACCATCCGGCTATTCTTTGCTCAATGATTGCTTTTGTGCTTCTTTTCAGCAGAGTTATTACCAAGCTTTATGCGTTTACATTCTGATTTGCATGTACTGCAAGATTAGTCTTTTATTATGTTTCCTGAAAAAGACACTCTCTAGAAAGTTCATAACAATGTAGGCTAGAAGTCCATTATGCTAAACCCTTCATACATGTATCTTGAAATGAATCTGCTTGATTGCCTAAATGTCCACACAACAGGTTCATCATCTGGCCAAGCACAGCGACCAAAGAAGAAAAAGAAGAAAACGGCAGAAGGTAACATGCCAGAACCAGTTCTTGTCCACATTTCCTCAAGCTGTGTCCTTGAGTGGGCAGCTGTCTGCTCCATCCTAAAACAAGAGATGGAGATTACAAGTTTTTCTTCTTACAAGAATGGTGTCCTCATCATGAGAAAACACAGTGAATGGGCACAGATCCTTGGGTGTTTTGGGAAGGACGTTCTAAGCATGCAAGACTAAATGCTGTTCAATTCTACAGTCTCCAATGTCTTCCAGTGTGCACCTTGTGTCCACATACTAGCGGAAGGATGCTTCTAGTCAAAGTGGCTTCCAGAATTCTGTACCTTTATTCATTTTGTTATATCCTTGCAACTTTGCCATGCAGTGGCCTGAAAGACAACACTAGAAAGCCATTTACAAGGAGAGAGAAGATTTTGTAAAGGATGTTACCCATTTACATATGTGTTTATGGGTAGCTGTCTTTCAGTTCTGTAACATCTTACTACTAGTGTACAGTTACGCAAAGACAGGGTACACTCTCCTTGACAAAGTTCCACATTTTCCCCTCTTTAAATCAAGTATCGTGTTTGTCACAGGTGCGGCTGATGTCAGCGATTCGCAGCAGTCGTCTGTCAGCAAACAGCGTACTCTGCCCTCGGAGTTTAAAGTGGACTCCCCAGTCATGGGTAGCCGCGAGAATCTCGTGCAGAACGGCCAGAACGGGGCAGACTCCCAAGCCAAGAAGCCGCGACGGAAAAAAAAAATGACACATGGATATGACTTTGAGAGTGGGGCTGATGGTGAGAATTAGGGGCTGTAATCAGGTCCATCAAACTTCCTACGAGTCATCCAGGCTTAACTCAAGTTACTAAAGCTGTTAGAAATGACCTGTGACAAAACCATTCCTTTGCCGTTTATCCTTCCACAAGTGGGTTTGTGACCAGATTAATGGAAGGACTTGTGGCCAAACTGAACCATAGCACAGGCTAGGATGGAATTAACATAATATTCTAGGTCCTTGAAAGTTGCCCATTAGGTTGTAGTGATGCCATTGTTTTAAAGCGGCTTAATGAAGCATATACTTTCTGTTTTCCCTACGCTGTGGTTGCTCTCAGTAGATGCTCTCATTTCTTCATCTTGGATATTTTGAGTCTAACTCCCCACCTGTAAGTTTCCCAATCCAACAGTAACAAGAAAACAAGTGCATGAAAGGCAGAGGTATTAACTCGGACTTGAATTCCTTCTGCACCCAACCCCAGATACAGTAAATGGAGAAATCTCAGTCAGTACCCCAGCCATCAACAACTTGAAGTCTTCTCCAGGTTCATCAAGGAGGAAGAAAGGTAACCCTGCAACCATAACACTCCCACCTCCAGGCCAGTCCCCAACACCCCTCACCCCTGCCTCCGTTGTTGTACTCCAACCCAAACCCATAATCCTGGGGGGAGGATGTCATAGTTGTCTAGATTTTCACAAGCTTATAAAGTCTGTTTAACACCAATAGAAAGAATATGCAAGAAACAGTTGAAGATAAAGTCGATTAAAATATCCAACTTTTATTGCTCTTACAAAGTCTGCAATTAATTTCTTAATAATTTTCTTGCCATCTTGGACGGGAATCATGTGTTTTGAATTTGGTTGTTGACAGCGGAGCACCGACAGTCGCGACTCCCACGGTCAGTCAGCGACGAAGTCCTACGCGACAATGAGGCGGCTGGATCTACAGCTAAGAAGAAGCCTCGCAGGCCTCAGTCCAAACACTTTGCAGGTATTGACTACAAATGCTACATTGTGACTTGTAAAGAAGAGACGCCAGTGATGCCAGGTTTGGTCGCGCATTACCTATCAAGCTTGCTTGCCCAAGAAATATTAGTCGAGTGTCAGTCATGGGAAATACACATTCCATTACTCTTTGGTTAACTGTTTTTTTCCTGTACAAGGTTTTGTTGAACATCTCCCTGGAATTGCCCCTGAATCTCACTCATTTTCAGAAATTGGTCGTTTATCTTTGTCCCACAGATGATAGTGCAGATGATGAAGATGATGCGGGAACGTCCAAAGGCCACGGGAGACCCCCGCCGCCGGGCAAAGTCAAAAAGAAGAGAAAGTCAAAGTAAAATGACCCCCAAGTCTTGCATGGGCTATTTTGGATGAGAAAAAGCATCCTTATTGGCTAGTGGTTTTTGTCTAGTCTAACATTTTCCATTACATTGAAACAAGTTAAGCTTGCTTATAGTTTAGAATTTGTCATCACTTTTGGAAGCATATTCATCAAATAAGACACTCGAAAATCTATTGGTAACATTCTTAGTACAGATAATAATTTTGGCATCATGGTTACCCTACTGTCGGCCCTCTAGATTTATCTGGGTTTGTTTTTTCTGTAGGCCCCCTACGTCAGTGGATGAAAATTACCATGCAGATGGTGAAGGTTAGTGATGTTACATGATGAAAGTACTTGTGGTAATAACACTGCTTAATTAAGGTATTTTTCAAGGCAAACAAGGAACCAGACATTAACTCGGTGGAAAACAGGCCAAGCTAATGATGATCCAAATTCAAAATGGCATCAATATCTTGAGCCAACCTATTTGCCAGTTGCAAGTGTCGCCACATTTTGGCTGTGAGTTTTTGATGGTTGTATTTAAGTCCACTGCGGTGTACATGTATACATGTTTTTGTACACTGTCAATATCTTTGTTATTGCACATTTCTGTTT
This sequence comes from Acanthaster planci, assembly GCF_001949145.1. The sequence goes on from NW_019091362.1 coordinate 5,666,049, forward strand.
ATGAAACTAAGGATTCCTCAAAAGCCCCCCAGTCACAGTAGATGACAAACCTGCGGAAAAAGACAGTGAGAAGAAGTTACAGTTTTAGAGGTGGGAGGAAAACCTCAGAAGAATTTTCTGAAAACCCAATCCACAGGTGGAATCGGGCTGGGAGTTAAACCTGGTCTGCAGAGGTTAGAGGTGAGGAGGGACCCACTACGCCAATCTGACTCCCAGATTTTACGTTTGCTCCGGTTCCGGATTCCTAACACGCATCTGAAATAACTAATAGTTCAGGGTATTGATGTGTTCGTAACCAGTGTTTTGTGTTTGCCACTCAGGTATGTCACTGGACATCATGGTGGCCGCAGAGGACATCATCAGCCCTGAGAAGCAGACAAGAGACGAGCAGCAGCAACAGCAGCCGTCGCACACAGCAGTCTTGCCCAGCCAACCTGTTGGAAAGCTCTTCATGGAGAGAAAAGGTAAGCCACTGGCAAGATTTGGACGTTTGGTGGTGTTGAACATTGATACAGAGCGGTACCATGTCAGGTCGTCCATTCCTGCCCCGTTTGAATTCCAGTGTGCTTTTTTCCCCAAAGTTTTTATAGTCCAGGTGTAAATGTGACAGAATGAAGGGGATTCTTGTTGGTGAGGTAGTCCACAGAATCTTCCTGCTCGATATGAACAGGGAGGATTCCTGTTTTTGCTAATCACAGGCTCACCTGTCTACATACATGTACTGTGCCCACTATTCTAGCACAAACGTTCTGCACTTTAAAATCACTTTAAAAACAGTCCACACTTCCAGGATACATGCGCAGGTTGGATTCCTGGCCCTTTCATGAACTGCACTGTAATTTCTTTGCCATACTTTGCAGAGATTCTTTGCTTAAAGTGGGAGCATAGTTGTGATGTTGGCTCCTGACCTGAATTGTCTACAGATTTTGAAGCTAGTCAGGCCACTTTGTGCACATGTTATCATGGTTATAGGCACACTATTTACAAAACACAGCAACAGGTTTGTTCAGAGCCCCTTTTTGCATATAGTAATGTACTTTTCAGCGGTCTCCACGGGCTGTTTTAGCAGGGCGGACGGCCCTGCCAAACTTTTGGGCCTGCCCCGCTAAAATTTTGCCGCCCTGCTAAAATTTGTGCCGCCCTGCTATTTTCCTCCTGAAGAATATCCTAGCCAATATTTCACGTTGTAAATGCTGTCAGATTTTAGGCCAAATTACAGACGAAAGCGGACTGGAAATTGCCCCAGAATGCACCACAGAGCATCTCGAATCCAACATTTTCTGAGGCCCTTCAGCGGGCCCGGACCCCATGCCGTAAGGGCTTCGCGCCTGCAATTTTGTCTACCGCCCTGCCAAAATTTTCGGCCGTGGAGAACACTGACTTTTGCTTTTGTATTTCAGCAGAAGTCATATGTCATTTTGTAAATCATTTCTAATTTACAGGTGGTTTCAAGGGTGAAGACAAAGGCAGACTTGCACGACAGAGGGAGCGAGAACTGAACAATCAACAGCCACAAGCAGAAACTCAAAAAACCACCACCCAAGTTGCATTGGTATGCAGTCATATGTTTGTTAAACAAGTTTGGTTGGTCTACATTATTTTAGTTTTGATGACATGACAGACAGGGTTTTTCAACCCTTTTTGGTGAACATGTGAACACAGCAGGGTTTCAAAATTAACAAGTCACATGTGGTTTGAATGCCTTGCTTCCACGTAACTCCACAAGCAATTACATGC
>NW_019091362.1:5676990-5693885 GCF_001949145.1 Acanthaster planci
ACCTGGCAATGAAACCACCATGCCCAGTTATTTTACAGAACCGCCTTTTAACCTGAGTACCACTGCAGAACCAAGCATCAATGCGACGACAGAACAGATGGGCAATATAACGACCCACGTGCCTGGCAACGAAACAACAATGCCCGGTAACTTTACAGAACCGCCTTTTAACATGAGTACTACTGCACAATCCATCATCAATGTGACGACTGAACAGCCGGGCAATATAACGACCCACGTCCCAGGCAACGAGACTACCGTGCCCAGTAACTTTACCGAACCGCCCTATAACTTCACTACTTCAGTTCTAACAGGAATGTCAACCAACACCACTGAATTGTTCAACGTTACTACACACTTTCCGTGGATGGCAACAACAGATGCATCTGGGTTACCGAAGGATGAGACACCTAACTTCAAAGGTGAAACCTTTTTACACCCTTTTCCGATTTTATTCTTTTTATAACTTCCATCAATATGTTCGACAATATGACAGGATAAGAGCAGTGTCCATTGTACACTCTTTCAATCGATCGGTCCCTGTGTGATTTCCCTCCGAGTTATCCGCCTCAAGGGGAAGCAGTTCATTTTGCTAGTAGCGACCCTGCAGAGTATGCGTGCACTTTATAGACGTTTGTGAACCAGAGAAGTGCATTCCCGATTAAAGGAGCCTCCATTGCTAGGAAAATTGTGCCCTCTCTAGGTCCAACTCGGGGTCATAGGACATGAAATATTTCACCAGCCAGTGAACACGTATTAAAAGAATGTCTAGATTACTGTGAGGATAAATGTGAAGCTCAGCTGGGGTTCCATTATTTTATTATATTAGGACACAGACACCACATTTCAGGCAATTCAATTTATGACAGCGAAACCGTAAGAAAAACATTCAGGGTCAGCCATGAATAAGCAGATAAATAAAGGGATTGGGCATCAAGAAATGTGGTTGTGAAATCTTTTTTAACAACGTAAAGACAAAAAAATCGGCTGTCTTGAGGTTTTTCATTTTCTTCCTATTGTTCTCTTTCGTCTTCCAGGAAAGCCTAAGAAAGTTATCAGAGTTGAGGTTGCTATTTCAGAGATCTCGACAAAATGCCGACCGGCAGAAAACGCAACGTCGGAGTATTGCAAAGCGTTATCTTCGTACTTCGTGAAAAAAGTGAGTGTTATTCGTTGAAATCAATGAAGAAAACAGCGCCACAATTATAACTTGACACCTGACATTGTAAACATGTGGGATTAGGGCCTAATACGTTTCTTTCCGTTTTTGAAGGCAAAAGTTTACTACAAAAAGATAAACGGATTTCAAGCGGTTCGCTTGGCTGATGAAATGAGGTAGGTTCCCAGTCGATGTTTACTTTAGATTTTGTTAGGATATTGTGCAGGTTTTATTATGAGTTAACAAAAATCACTGAAATTCAGAAATTGGAAAAAGGGCGAATCCATCGTCACTTGGAGCTTTAGCCATTCCCTTCATTCACGATGTTTGTTGTCATGCAGGGAAGGCAGTGTGGTAATTCCACACGTAGTTGTGTACAATTACGTAGCAATGCTTCCACAAGATGAAGACCTTTCAGCCATGGCGGTTTATCAGCGAACGCTGGGACGAGCAGTTGCTAGGGGAAGGCTTGGCAACCTCAGTTTGGAGATAAACTGCAGCACTTGCGTCGAGCCTAGAGGTAAGAATTTCCATTTTGTCAGAACCTTGGCGAGCGGAGCCTTTGGTTCATTTTTGTTTACGTTTTGCGCTTTGTTACATGTCAGCTTCAATGAGACTCACAATTTACAGCGGTCTATGTATTTGGTTGATTCATGAGGCCTTATTTTCGGCTCTTGGTCCAAGAAAAATCATCAACTTATCAGACTACTGAACTATTATTTCAGACTGCCATTTCAGCCAAAACATCTGTGAGCTGGAGATATAATATGCGCCCTCTAGGCCTACATCAACCAAAGGTGGCCATATTATTTTGTTTATTGGTATCATTTTCGCACAGCCATCTCAACTATTTTTGCCGACCAAACAAACTGCTTTAGAAAAAAATCAGTCCATAAAATTGAATAGGAATGTCCTTGGAGATCTATCCTTTACCATGGGCAAATCTGAAGCCGAACCGAGAAAAGCAGTTATGGTTATAATATTGGAATATTAATTTTACGGCGCCTGTGTATCAGCGTCCCCATTTTCCTTAGCACGGTCAACAGATGTTTGGGATTATTTCACATTGCGGGAGAACAGTTGTCTTCACCATTTTGATGAATAAGTTCCACCTACCCACGTTTTGACATCAATTATTTTTCTATGGCAGATTAAGAAAATTCCTGTCAAGTCACGGGTAACTGGGTAATATCAGAAAAAATGTATATACTTATTCGGCTAACACAATTACTAGAAACTATTACGACGTTGGAAACACGCATTGCAGGGCTCTTTGACTAGTGTGGCGTGTCAAGTTTAAGAGCACGTGGGTGTAGTTCCACGCCAGTGACGACACCTCCTCAGATGAAGTTAAGTCACATCGGACACTCTCAACGTTACAGTATGACTTTAATTCCTTCTTCCAGATGAAACCAACTTCTGCAATTTCACAACTAACGGTCTGGCGTCTTGCCAGAACCCTTATCTGGAGCTGCAGTGTATCGACGGATACGTCGAGTGCCGGTCGCCGTGCAAGCGCGCAATGGACTACTGCAACGACCACGGGGAATGCAGCCAGGCCGACCACGCTAACCCGGTCTGCCGCTGCCTGAACACCGATAGCGAGTGGTACCACGGTGATAGGTGCCAGTATGCGACCGGCAAGGCTGGGGTGATCGCCAGCATCTGTGTGGTGCTGGTATCTCTCCTCATTGCGGTGTGCGCTGCCGTCTATTTTTACAAGAAAAGAAGAAGCCGAAGGAAACGGTAAACAAACCATGATCACTAACCTTTCAGTTTCATCATTATTTGTTCAATAGATGTATGATTGAAGATAAGTCGGTATCTGGTGGTCAGCGCACGCGTCGATTTTGAACGTTCGCAAGGAGACTGATCCCCGGACATAAGTCCGCAAATCGGACAGGCTATTTGTTCAAGGAACCAGACTTATTCACGAGGAGCTCTTACCCAGTGGTAGATTCGTTACGACTGCCTATAATGTTGATGTCGAACACTACTGTTAACAGTAGACTATGGGTAGGTTACAAAGTTGCAGCCAGCTGGTCAGCAACAATGGCGGCATGACGTGCGATGTGCTACTACTAGCCTTTGCTCAAATAAGCCACTCATTTCCGTCTCTGTTAGGCCGAGTTTGGGCGGCTTGATCTCGCATTTTCACGAACAGCTTGATTTGTTCTTGGGTCAGCCGCTCAAACGCCGGGAACGTACAACTGGTTATTGCTGGAAGTTAGTCACAAGCAACAGGCAACATGGCGGCGTCCATGTACGTTATTCGAGAGTTAATGTTTGGATGGTCTGAGTTCTTTTCTATATAAACAGGAACATTCATTTCTGTGTTACAGAAAATATTTAAATGTTAGTTTTGCAAAACTTCCCATTGTCTATGGCTTTGGACGCCATCTCTCTACTTTTTGCAGCTGTTCAAAAATCAAAATCTCACGAGTTTTTCCGTGTGTTCCTGTAAAACCCGAACGAGGAGATGGTGTGTGATCCTGTTCCGAGAACAGTGTTCTTGAGTCGTGTTCCCGCCGTTCGAGCGCGAGAACAAGAAACCCGTGTCAAGAACAGGCCGCCCGAACTCGACCAAAAAGCCCCCCCCCCCCAAAAAAACGCATCACCGCCAAACTTTTTTGGGGGGTGATGTTGAAAGTTTTCGTGTAACTCTTTATGGCCTTTATGAGGGGCAAGGCTGCATTTTGGGACTTTTTACACACCATCAGAAGAAATAGAAATTATGTCGGGGTGGTCCCCCTTAACCCAACTCCCATCCGCCCATTTGTGCATATTGCAGATCCACATGCCAAAATCTTTTATCGAAGCATGGGGAAAACATTAGTTTCTCTCATAAGTGAACTAGAAGTGGCAAAACTGTACCTCAAACCAAACGTATTAATTAGCCAACGGTTACAATTGTCAAACATTGGCTTTCTTTAATCGTGAATACAGTTCAGATCCCAATTTAGAACTTTGTTTATACCGTACATATTTCCAACAATGTAACCTTTTCATTTTCTGTCAAGTCAGTACTAGTTCTCCTTTTTATGTCTATTTTTTTAACATTTTCACGTGACATTGATTTTTGCAGTTCATGGAATCTTTTGCACGATGAGGACAATGACAACTTCGGCGATGACAGTGACGATGACGTCAATACCTTTGTGTGGATGACACAAGTAAGACCAAGTGTATTAGCGTCAAATACAGTAGTTATGGGAATCAAGGAGGAGTGTGGAAGAAAAACACACCCTCTTCGCTCTTCCCTCTCTTTTGTGTCCCCAACACAAGACCGTTCGTCGCGTCCCCAACACATGACGTGACGTCACGACATGACGACGCCCCCTTGCGTTGTTTTTGTTGCTCCCTCTCCATTGTTTTCTTGTACAAACGTGGTACTCTCGATCTAGCAGATATTTCGGTAGGCCTACCTTAATGCCGCCACACACCGTATCGTTTTGCGTTGGGTCATGTTTCGTGCTGTATATATTACCATACTTCGCCGACTCCCTGATCTGTGACTGAGGTGGTTCAGTGACAAGACTTTTTATGACATCACAAATAACCATTTTTTTAGACAAAAGTATTCGTTGGGGTGATCTTTTTATCGTGCAATGCAATATGGAAAAAACGTCAAGACACGACGCACTACGACGCCAAATTGCGCAAAAAAGAAAGTATACCGGAACTAACGGTGCAACGCCGCAGTGCTGCTCGAGAAAACTGTCGTTGCGTAGTGCGCTGGCGTCGTGTAGTTTCTGTCGGGTGTTAAAGAGCTGATATATTGTTAAGAGTACATTACCATGGATTTCCTCTTCAGGCCAAATTCATACTTGACGCCAAAGCAAAAACGAATGCGAGTTGTGACATCAGACCAAATTGTTCGCGCCTGGAATTCGCAAAAACTTGTGAACACATTTCAATGACCAGTGAATTTCTCAACAAATTGTGTCGTGACATCAAATTATCGATCGCCTCGCTTTTGCGTTTGCCTGAAGTATGAACTAGGTTTTCCTCGTCTACGAGAGGATGTGTGGAAAGGCAATGCTTAGAAACACCTTTACCAAAAATGGTCCCTGGAGGTCTTGATGTTGCTGTACCCCCGTTTGACAAAAATGCATATATTGACCTATTAACCGCACGAAGTGAAGCGTTACGTTTATGTGAATTTTTAACGTTTCAGGACCCAACGACTTATTCCTGTGCACGAGGTGATACTACCCTTGGTGGTGATGATGGTAAATATACCTGCTTCGAAATGGAACACCCTTAAAAAAGGAATGAATAGAAAATAGCAGTGGAGTCGTGACAGATACATGATACTTTATTTCAGTTCTGGTGAAACTTCAATATTAGTCTCGTGCTATTCTTCCTGGTGCAAACATGCTGAATATCTCGTTGGTCGCGCCCATCCGACCATTGTTTCTCCCACCCTTTATAATATTTTGTGTTATTTTTCTTGTCATATTTAGTTACCTCTGTTCTTGAAACGATACGATAGCCTTTTTATTCATCATGAATCATCTGCCTTGTGGCATATCGTATATTGTTCATTTTGCTTGACAAATGTCAGAACTCTGATGTACACACAGAGACCAATGAAAGTTAAGTCATATACATGTAATTTGAATTTAGCTGAATTTGGGCTTGAGTTTAAATCTTGGTCTATCAAAACAAATGCACAAGATACATATATGCATCCATTCAACAGAGCCTGAAAGTTGACCCTTGATGGCGCGCTTCCGAAACCCTTGGATGGGAAAAATAACGTGTAAAGGTTTTCGAATTTGTAATATTTTTTCGTTCCGTTTCTTCTTAAAAAATCAAACTTGGAAAAGGGGCTTTGACAAATCTTTGCTGGTACATATATTGATTTATAGAAATTAAAAATTACCTGATCTAAAAAAGAAATGGGCTGCCAAAAATTGACCCATCACTTACCAGAATCTAAAATACATGAAGAACAGTGCAATGCGGCAATCTCGTATATACACAGATGAACATTTACAGTTTGAAGTTTTATGGTAGTCTGGAAAAATGTATAACTCTATAATTATAATATTCAGCCACCCACAGTACACATGCAGCACACAAATCTATTAATCACTACCAATAGACCTTTCTCTAATAAATTCATAATTTTGTACGCATGCGCACAAATGACCTTGGCGGCAGGAAGGGTGAGCGGGCCATTAAAAATTTACAGGGATGCGACTTTGATGATCATTTTCTCTCAGCTTTTCTGGCTTTGTTCATTTATTTCTTCAGAAAATCCCATTAAATCGTGTTCGCTATTAGTTTCTAATTGAAGTGAAATTTTTAGTGCTCTTTAAAAAGACTTGTAATCGTAATTTTTCCTGTGCGCACGAGATTGCCGTTTCTTAGTATGGCCCCCATCCATCATAATTAGTATAAACTACATTGTTATGTTCTTGGAGTCAAGCTGTGGATTTGTAAAATGCGTACTTATGTTTAATGTACATGTACATGTACCGGTATTGTACCCATTCGATTTCGCTGCTTTCTGCACTTGGGAAATCTGACGAACCAGATCCTTTTCTCTTTGGAATTTGCACTTAGTCTTGTACAACCCCAAATACAACAACTTTATACTGTCTTTCGGTAGTACTCTAAGCTATGGCCGAGTTCAATGGTAAGCTATGTACGTACAGAATACATGTACATTGGACATCACAAAACGCACAGGTTGGCTCCAATAACCTTAACAATGTAGTTTATACTACTGATGGTGGAAGGGGGCCATACTAAAAAACGACGATCTCTTGTGCAAAGGAAAATTACGAATATAAAGTCTTTTTACAGAGCAATAAAAATTTCACTAAATTACAAACTAAAAGCAAACACGGTGGATTTTCTGAAGAAAATACCGAACAAAACCAAAAACCTGAGAGAAAATGATCATCAAAGTTGCACCCCTGTACATTTTCAGTGGCCCGCTCACACTTCTTGCCGCCAAGGCAATTTGTGCGCATGCGTGCATATTTATGAATTTATTAGTGAGAGGTCTATACCTATATCCTGGATATTCTATACGCTGCTTGAAATCCTAGCCAATTCTAGAAATATCTTTCTGAAAATTGATGCGTGTAAAATGATTGACCATATATGCATGACGGAATTACTGTATCTCTAGAATTCCAGCTCTTAAAATATACTACACTAGACTGTTGTTCTTTTGATTTGAAAGGTGAATGTACGGTTTCCGACCATAAAGGCGTCAGTCCTCATTAATGTGAAGCACGAAAACACTGAAAATATATGTATACGTAAATTTGACCTAGAGACTCCTCATTGAAACTTAATTCGGTCCATTGCACTCTTAAAGAGCAACTGCTAAGAAAAACGTGTCCCTAAATAATTTGTCTCGCCAGTACAGGAAGCACAAGCGCTGGCCCGCAGTGTCGTGTTTGACAAAAACTGCATGTCGGCAAAAGTTTGACGATGATGTCCTTGAGGATATGCTTTCCATTTCTCTGACCATGAATTGAAGTTGGAGTTGTAGCGTATAGCTGGTGTAAAAAGCGCCCTCATACAGGAGACAATCCATAATATGCACGAGCAGTGATTTTCCAGGATCCAGACAGGCCGAAATGGTCAACAAGTTTTCAGTGACGTGTGGAAGTTATAATAATGTTCAAATATTTCTGTGACACTGACTTATTCGTTCGGTTTTTTTTTTAAGTGGGCCGAGCCCTGTCCACGATTGTTGGGTCAGGGATCCTGGCAAATAGCACACCGTGATGTTAGCTATCGATGGTCACCAAAATGACACAGGTGTCATCTCATTTTACTCTACAAATGTCATCTTCGTGATGGCTTGATTTCTTCAGATCACTTCAGCATATGTTCACAATAATTTTCCCTCTTGCAACCCCTCCCCTTATCCCCAGAACTCTGTTGCCCTCTTGTGCCCCCTCCTCCCTGAGAAGAGCATGCATGGCTCGGCTACGCCACTGCTCTGAATGGGCGGAATCGTTTCGTCCAGGAACTACATTAATTAAATCGTAGGACATTTATTATTTGGTGTCCATGCTTGTGCTAAATACCATTCAAAATGTAACGTCACAAACTTCTACGTATGTAACTTAATAGTCTCCCACAACAGGAGATAAAACAAGAAGCACTCCACTTCTCCTATCAGATGTCGGAAGCTGCGGTTATTGGTTTACTATCACCTCAAAGTGTGTGTGAATAATTGTGTGTTCAGGTGGATTAGCCGTGCCGATCAATATCAAGGCTGGCTACCGCAGAAATGGACGCTTAGCATTCCAGACTTTGAACCAGCCCGCCCAAGTTTCAATTGCCTTCAGCGCGGTCTTTTTAAAATGAAATTAACCATTAACCAGAGCTCATTAATGACGTCATGGTTGAAAATCCCAATTGCCCGCTCAATAATAGCGTGAATTGCTCACTGCTGCAGTCACTGTGCCAACAAACGCACGAGCGCTGCTTGTTCATTTCGTGGTACCACATCCTTGGGTGTAAATTGTCGCCTACATTGTGCAAAGCATCATGGCGGGTATTCATCTGAACTTGAGACTGGCATTGACGACCCTAATGATTCTGGCTTTACTGGATTTCTCCACTGGACAAACAACCACGAGAACGACATCTGGCACATCAGTGACACTCCCTAGTACCAGTCCAGGTAAGGTTAAATTCTCTCTTTGAGATCTTGATTGCGGCAAATGTCCCAATTGGATTTCAATCCCATTCGTTATTATACACATTTCCTCTCGTGTACACTGCGTGTACTTGCATGCCCGGAAAATTTTCTGCCGGGTTGTGTTTTCAAAAATCCGCCGTTCTGTCACTATTTTTTTTCTCGGACGTTGGTGGGATGATTTCCTCACCTCCAGATTGTTTTTGGCTGGAGAATTTCGTCTTCTGAGACCACAGAACCAAAATTGGGACTTGAGTTTGAGAGAACCAAGGAGTACCCTAAATTTGGATTCATTTCAAATCCCCAAGCAGTTTACCTTATAATAAAGTGCTTCTGTTGGTTGCATAATGGCAATGACTGCGCGGATCGGTTGACTTTCATTAATTAATGAGAAAAATTGAGAGTGCCCATGCATATCTAGCATATACTATTGTATAGCAAAACAAAGTTATCTCTAAGAATTCTATTATGATATAGTTTTGTGCATCAATCTGCACCAATGCGTCTGGGTAATTCCAGAAATTAGGGGTCCAAAAGTGTGACATTTTCGTGTCCCTGTTACATCTGACTTTTGTTATTTGACGTGGAAATATCACCGGAATTGATTTCAAACCATTATTTGTTTGGCAGGTAATTTGCATCAATTCATCACTCTTGGAAATTAGAAACTGTCTCCTGAACTTACAAAATTATATGTCAAATGTAACAGGGACACGAAAAAAAAGACCCCTAATTTCTGGAATTACCCATATACTAGTGGTTTAGCAGGAAACTATAACCACGTCCAATCTAACTCTAATCTCTGTTTTTCACTCGCCCGGTCAATTTAAAGGCGGTGTATCCTTAGTGTTGCATTCAATTGAAAGACCCTCTTTCAAAAACTGCATCTTAATCATCTTTTTCATCAGTAGTATACATTAAATGGAGTCAGTATACACTAAATTGACATTTATTTTTGTTCCGTCTAAACTGACGCCTTCGATTAGTCTTCAGATGTATTGTCAGTGTCAAAACTGGTTGCTTATTGTCCACCATGCATACCTCAAATTTTCATATTCCCCATTGCTAAGGTAGCCACCAAAACCGAATTACAATGCAACAATTTTTTTTCCTGGTTTCACTCCATTTTAAAAAACAATTCCCCTTATCCGTCTGTTGTTGATGTTTCTCGTCGCATTTTCGGTCACATTGTTCTGAGGTGCATTACATCAGCGTTGTGTGGCAGGGTCCATATTTTCATCATGAACTGCTCAAACCAATTTCAACTATCCCGCATTAATTAAGTCATCCAAAATAAGATTACAGTATACCACAACGGCGTTGCTCGTATCAAGTACTTCGAAACTGCCGAGACCTGACACAGTTCACAGAAACCGAATAGGGAAGCCAACCAGTCAAATAAAATAACAAGGGAGTGGATATTTAGTCATGTACTTCATGTAAACTATGGGGGGAATGACCCAATAACAAAATAATGAATGATGCTTCTCTTCAGTATGTTCTAATTTAGCTCATGAACTCGCTGGTGGTGGGTGCAAAGCCTGTATGAATGTTAAAAACCGCAAAGGTAATAAAATTTAAAATTGCCTTTAAATGCCTTTATCTTACCCAAGTCACCAAACTGAAGAAGATGAGTCTGATTGTTCAATACTGGATGAATGAGTCTCATAACACTTCCCAATATTAGCTAATAGCATCCATGGTTATAGACAAATTATAGACAAGACTAATTAAATAATTAAATTCATGGAAGGGATTCCTTAGACTATTGTCCTAATGAGCGTTGAGTTCTTTTACATAACTTTATAGTGAAGAACTTTGTGAAAAGGATGACATGATTTCGAGGATTCAGAGAATTGAAAATTCCATGCCATGAAGCAAGATGAATGTCGATAAAGTTTAAAGTAAGGCGTGACCAAAATGTTAAGGCTGCAAAGCTTTTAAAATCAAACCAATATATTCCGTTTCTCTATAGTCAGAGGGACGTAAGTCCATAGATACGAAAAGTAAAACTATCCTTATATAATATGTATATATAGGGGCGTTTCATAGATAAGCTTATTAATCTCTGTAGCAGGAATAGTTTATCACGTACACAGCTACAGAAGGAGGCGTGCCACGATTAATGAGTAACTCAACAAATACAGGAATATCAATTGTTCCCACACAGTTAATTTACGCTGTAGTCTTGATTTCAGCTTCTTGATTTCAGCTTCTTTAGTTCATTTCATTTCAGAATCAGCTGGCAAGCGATTGGACCCGGGAAATGATACCTTTTTAAAATGAACGAGTCACCCAGGATTTCAAGAAATATTTGAGCAAACTAAGGCCTGTCCCGATGGGTTACGTGGTGTTGAAAATATTCGCAAACCGACGGACTGAGTGTCCTTCTATACTCTAGCGAGCGCGGAAGAAAAATAACACTGACTTTTATTCATGCAGGACAACTGCTGACAATACGAAATCTGTTTGTGACCAGATGGATTTAGGAGAAATTAAAACAACCTCGAGATAGAGCAAAGTACTTATTTATGAACCCTAAAAAGAAGGGTCATTTTGGACCATCTCACAGCAAGAAGGTGATTTCTGCCCCCGTCTCTCCCTCCGAACTCGGCCGTCCCATACGTGTTTTCTTGTAAAACTAAGCATGTACTTAAACACAATCTGTATCGGTACAAATAACAAAGTTTCAACAAAATCCAACACGCGGTTTTTTATGGGTAATTTGAAGGCCACAGACATGCCTGCCCAGTTGTACTGAGCACGGCAATGCGAAATAATACATCGTGACCTGTCTAGAGTGGGCGTTGCCCGAGAATGATGTTTGATTTTCACATCTGCATGAATATGGTTGAGCATGCTATGTGGAAATTGCCCAAACCCCAACTGCGAGTAGGGTGGCCTGTCAGTCACAGTTACAGATTTCTAACTGCCTTGTGAAAATCATTCGACATCGGCGATTCAAATTTTCTTGAGAAATTTGAACTTACTTGTCATGTTTTAGTGCCTGAAATCTAACAAAAAACCAAAGGGTGTAACGATGTGCGTCACGAATAGCTTTCAAAGTCGTATCTGTTCGTAGTGTTACGATGTGGTTCGAATGGGCGTCGTCCGATATCTCGGTACTAAATTTTTCACCGGGTTGCGGATTGCATGGCCAATAAAAGTTTAATCTTGATACCGTCGGAAGTACAAAGGTCAAAAACTTGGAGATAAAGGTGTACATGTATATGAACCACGTCAAAATTGCAGACATTCCACATCAATTAAAATGGATCAGTACCTGCCAACCGTCAAGAGGCGTATTACAAGGTTGTTAGAAACCGTCACATTACTTTTTGGCTAAAAAGTGTTTGTTTGCCTAACTGCGCCATCTTTTGTCATTGCTTTGAAGTTACTCCGGAGAGCCTTAAACACTGCACACACCCAGCTGTTGATAGGTTTCACAGCACGTTGAGATTTTGCTGTTGACAAACTATGACTTCTGATACCGAGCTATACACTGCAACGATCCGTTCTTCATTTTATTTTCCCTATGCGGAGTCCACGGAAAAAGAGTTGTGCAATAAATCAGCCGCAGGGGCTAGTTTATTGTACGAATGCTCTGCGTTACTAAGAATCCAATATTTATTCTCAAACACCTCACCATGAATACCTAAGTGGCTTCTGGATGATCGGAGTGGTTTTAGAACTGATTTGAACATTTACTACGCACCCTTCCTTTCCCTCCTGAGCTACTTACAGAACCTCTGTAATTAACAGTTTACAGAACCTCTGTAATTAACAGTTTACAGAACCTCTGTAATTAATATAAACGCAAAAATTAGAATTCATTAGTCTACTCAATTTCCAATTCACGCTGTGATCGAAGGGTAGGGTTTTTATGACATTCAATTTTACTTTCGCACAAAAAGATTTTGTTCCTTTTATTTATTTCATTGATAAAATATCCCATTTATGTCATCAACTTGGCAGTGATCAGTAACAATTTTAAATGTGGCTCATTTGGGGGACAGTATAAAACATCGCTAGTAAGTTTTTCAGGGTTATTTTAAATTATTAAATTTGAACTGACTCACTCGAAATTGTATTTCCCAAACGGTTTATCTCGATGCCTAAAGAAGCGCTTTCTCATGAACACTGATAAAAACTGCAGTATATAGACCACGTTTTGGGTTCATTATGAAGACGTGTACATGCATTAGAATCGATCGAATTGATATTCTAATAAATCCCAGTCAACCTCTGAAACCTCATTCACTCTACGTCAGTGACGCACCCTATGATATTGCCTGTACCGGGCACGAAATGGGACAGAGGGGTACCCCCCAACAAGTCCAATCCCCATACACACTCCAGCCTATTGTCACTTAACACATCCCCCCTAGATGTCTGAAAAGAATTCCTGAGATACCAGTGTGATAATGACCAACACAAAGGTGGGGAGGGGTTCTTTCTGTCCCATAGTTTGCTTCATATATGATATTGCCAGTTCATTATATACCTTAATTTTTACAGTAAGTACAAGTATGTTCCAGGATTAATGTTACAATTTTGAAGGTCTTGCAAATGTTTTACTCCATTTTAAACAAGTTTACAAATCCTGAAGCTGCAAACATTTTGATCACCTCCTGCAAATCCTATTGTAGGAGAACAGATGGTAATTCCTGCAAAGTGGATCCACCACAGGTTTCTTTTATAATTTATAACATTCTGCAAACATTTCTGTTGACATTCTTTCTCTTAAACTTACTCTAAATCTAGGTTTTCATATCGTCAGTTATGTGTCTGTTCCATTGATTCCCATTACCGGGTAAAAAGATAGCACCAAAAATTATTGGTTGCAAATTAGCAATTCCTGTTATCATTCGAAGTATTCTACGTAATTGATGAATTCCTGGAAATTTGTTTCACTTCAATTTGTATTACAATTTGGCAATTCTTCAAGAACTTCTCAAACAAGTAAAAAAAAAACCAGGTTTTCTTTGCTTTTTTACACCAGATCCATAATCATAGTTACGATCAGTTCTATATGTAGCCAGATCAATAAAAGACCAGGTTACCTTGTTTATAATTTTGATGTTCCACTCAACAAAATTTAACACATTTGAAATCAACATACTTTAAAACAGATTTGGTTTCTATTTAACACAATATATTTCCACTGCCTGGTCTGATAAAAAGTAAATTGAAAAACCGATAAATCGATTTTGTACAAATCCATAATTCCTGTAAATAACGTGTTTGTTTCCATGTCATTTGTAAACTTGTACAATTATGGAATTTCTAACAAATATTTACAGCACATGTTCCTCGCCAAAAAACACGAACTTTCTCATTTTTTCTGCTTCGTATTCATACTTCAAACAAGTTTTAATATGCAGATCATTCAAGTACGTTCCACTCAGTTTTGTTTCAAGTTTACAATGTCTTCAATTATTCCAGTCTTCTGTAGCAGGACAACAGAACATACATTTTCAAATTGGTATGGTTGCTGTCATCATTCCTGGCTGTGGGCGATAAGCCTGAAAGGAAAATATTGGAATGATTTTTGTCGTCTGACCTCCTGCATCTGTCAAACTTGATATGAAGGCTGCCAAAACAGTACTTCACGTAATGGAACTTGTCACCAACATGGCCTTCATAATTAGAGTCATCATCCACTATGCCCTGTTTAGAATTGACTCTATCCTGCACATCATAATCAGCAGCATCAAAGTCGCACCCATCAACTACAGCATCAACACCTTGCCCATTCTCAACATGAGCTCCTTGATGATGAAGTACTACAGCCCATATGACAAATTGCAGATAGGACGTATTTTGTTGGGGAAATGCAGTAAAAGCTGAAAAGAGTCTTTCAATCCGTCAACTGACTTGTAACACTCTGAAGCACGTGAAACTAATCAGAAACTGCAGCTGGTTCAGCTCTACATGTACATATCAGTATGATCGTCATTAAGAGACACCTCTCTCCCATTGGCACTGCCTTGGTTTCTCTTCTGATATGTCTTGTAACGCTCAGTAAACCGAAGTATAATCCCAGATTTGGGGATGAGCTCTTTAATTGTGTCTGCATCAAGTCCAAAGCTGTCTTCACCAACACAGTTATCTGAAAAATCTAAATGTGCCTACAATCCACAAAATGTGCCCATCTAACAAACACAAGAAGGCCTTACAAAAGCCCACTAGGCCTATAGTGTCATGAAGTATACTCTTCAAAGATGAACTATTTTTTACGAGTTCGTTTAGAGATTTTTTTTTTCCCAAATTTGTGTTTGGGGATTTTTTCTTGGTTTGTTTTGAAGATTTTCTTTCAAGTTTGTAATTTGTGAAATTTCTGTTTATTTTTCTCCATTCCCAAGACACAAAATGGAAAAAATTCCAAAATACAAACTAGGACGAAAACTTTAACCCAAAAAACTTTTGAAGAAGCTCCAAATATCTAAACTTGGAAAAAAATCTCAAATCAACCTTGGAAAAAATCTCTGAAATGCAAACTTCGAGAAAACTCTCTTTGAAAATGTATAACGTTACTTATGTACTTCATAGCACTAGTAGAAGTGCAAGTGTTTTCCTACCCAAGTAGATAAGCATTGAGTTTCATTCAAATGTAATGTTAATGTACATGCAGTACCTCAAGATGTTTGATAATAATATTGCCTAGCCTACCATACATGTACATGCCTTTATTGAAGGACTAACTTGGCTTGAGTTACAGGCATGTCCAATGTTTTCAGCTAGGCAAGCTTGCTTATGCCTATGTGGTACGTGGTAGGCCTAGGCCTTGTCTTATTGCCAAAATGGTTTATGATGCCATTTGAACAACAGACACGGCGTCCATGTAAAAGCCATTCCAGTATTCCACGTAGAAGCTGTGTCACGGCCACTCTAACACGAGTGTACTGCCTGGTAAAAACAAAAAGCCAGGCCCAATCGGTTATTACACCTTTTTCACCGGCCTATCGATCCCTTTTACATCCAGAACTAAAAAAAGTACCCCTGAATGTGTCGATAAAATCAGGAAATCAAAGAGACGTCAAGAAGATGTCTGCAGAAAGTCGTCCGCCATTATGTTGAAAGTGGGCATGTATAAAAGTTAGAATATAATATAAAATCAGTATATATCAGTAAATATCAGTGCTCTGGAATATGTGATTGCCGAGCTTTAGGTGAGTACCTTCTTCAGGGCAAGCAAATTATGCTTGTCAATATTCTGATCACGGTGCTACGCAGCCCTTCCATATTTCATGTATGCAAGTTAGCGTTGGCGTTAGAATCGCGTGACACGCGCACCCTTTGACATCACATTAAACAACAGTTAACCAAAATAATTTTGGGGTTGGATTCAACTGCGTTTTAAACAGTGGCTGTTAACTGCGTGGCACGCACTTGAAAAAACTCTTAAATAATCTAAACAATCATTTTCTAAACAATCATATTTTAAACAGCGTTTAAACCAAAGATCGTATAGCGCCGAAGGCGCAAGATGGATAACTCTGCCCAAACGGTGTAATTACCATGGGCGCCATTTGAGCAAGCGATACGCCTGCGCAGTTTACGGTAATGCTTCAGCGCAAGCTTACTAGGTGCACGTGCCTGCTGCGGCGCCTGCGCCTTTGCATTAATGTGTATTGCGCAGGCGTATCGCTTGCTTAGATGGCGTCTATGCGATTACAACGTTTTACGTGTATTCACGGTGAAGTTCGCCATCTTGCGCCGCTACGCGGCGCTATACGATCTTTGGTTTAAACCGTGTAAAGGCATCAAACTGGTGAGTGGTGTCAAATTGGACTAAATATCATTTAAGATTGGGATTTGTTTGTGATCCTGTCCGTGTTAGGGGTTAAGCTTGATTTTTCTAAAGGTGATGCATTTCATACTAACCGAGGACAACCTTGCATATTTCTTCACATGTTCACAATTATTTTTTATTAGGCAACTTGACGACAGAGCAGCTGGAGATGCAGAGTACTCCTGCTATAACAACTATCCAACCTCCAACAATATCTGATACATCAGACATGTCCCCGACAAAGCAGCCGGAGGTTCAGACCA
>NW_019091362.1:5694564-5711217 GCF_001949145.1 Acanthaster planci
CCCCTATTGTAATAACTGAGGAACCAACTACAAAACCAATGGGAATATCAATTAACTGGACAACAGAGCAAACGGAGGTGCCGACCAAAACTGCTGTAACTACTGAGGAACCACCTACATTACCAATGCAAACATCAGACAATTGGACGACAGAGCGGCGGGAGGCTCGCACTACCCTTGTTGTAATAACCGAGGAACCAACTACGACACTGATGGAAATATCAGACAACTCCACGACAGAGCCGCCGGAGGTTCTGACCACCTCGGTCGAAACAACTGAAGAACCTTTTCCAGGACCGACGGTACCATCTGACAACTCAACGATAAAGCAGCCGGAGGTTCAGACAACTCTTGTTGTAACAACTGGGGAACCACTTACAATTCCAACGGAACCATCAAACAACTCGACAACAGAGCAGCCGGAGGCTCAAACAACTGCTGTTGTAACAACTGAGGAACCCCTTCCAGGATCGACGGCACCATCAGTCAAGTTGACAACAGAGCAGCCGGAGGTTCCGACCTCCTCGGTTGTAAGAACCGAGGAACCTTTTCCAGGACCGACGGTACCATCAGAAAACTCAACGACAAAGCAGCCGGAGGTTCAGACCACTCTTGTTGTAACAACTAAGGAACCACTTACAGTACCAACGACAACATCAGACAACTCGACGACAGAGCAGCCGGAGGCTCAAACCACTCCTGTTGTAACAACTGAGGAACCACTAACAATACCAACAGTACCATCAGACAACTTCACAACAGAGCAGTCGGAGGTTCAGACCACTCCTGTTGTAACAACTGAAGAACCTTTTCCAGGGCCGACGGTACCATCAGACAACTCAACGACAAAGCAGCCGGAAGTTCAGACCACTCTTGTTGTAACAACTGAGGAACCACTTACAGTACCGACGACAACATCAGACAACTCGACGACAGAGCAGCCGGAGGCTCAAACCACTCCTGTTGTAACAACTGAGGAACCACTAACAATATCAACGGTACCGTCAGACAACTCGACAACACAGCAGCCGGAAGTTCAGACTACCTCTGTTGAAACAACTGAGGAACCACTAACAGTTCCGACGAAAACATCAGACAACTCGACGACAGAGCAGCCGGAGAATCAGACCACTCCTGTTGTAACAACTGAGGAACCACTAACAATATCGACGGTACAGTCAGACGACTCGACAACACAGCAGCCAGAGGTTCAGACTACCCCTGTTGAAACATCTGAGGAACCACTAACAGTTCCGACGAAAACATCAGACAACTCAACGACAGAGCAGCCAAAGGTTCAGTCTACGTTTACTGTCACAAATACAGGACCTCTTACAACACCAGTAGAAGCTATTACAACCAACCCTCCTTTAAAACCAACGGAGGAACCAAACACGCCAAAGGATGAGCTTCCGGTTTTCGACAGTACGTATAACTTTAGTTATGTAATACTTTGACTTGCAAAGATTTGTCGGTAAATAGCAATTTCAACTTTCTCGAACAGAAGTTGCGCTCGGAATGAATTATCTTAGGTTTCAAGTTTACGTGAGATGCATCTTACGGGATGAGTCGGGGAATAAGGGGATTGCAGGTCCCCGTTCAGTCACAGATTATGATTTTACCGTTACCGCGGAAGTCGTAGTTGGTCTCTCAGCTTCTCATGACTTTAATCGCTGTACCTTCTAACAAAGAACGCAATTTTGCTGTGTATATGATAGGGTCCATTTGCCCCTTAGCAGGGCTTCTCAAGCACCTCCTTGTCTCCACAATGCCCCTGTAGTTGTGCCACTAACAAAATTACTGATTGGTTTCAGAGAATCCAGAGAAAGTGATCTCTGTTGAGGTAGCCATAACAGAAGATTCGACAGACTGTCGACCAGATGTCAATTCGACGTCCGAGCCATGCAAGGATTTCATAGACACATTCAAAACTAGCGTAAGTATTCAGTACCATTGTACACATACTTTAACCTTAAATGCGACATCACAGTTGTATACAGTACAAGGAAGCAAGACTAACGACAATTGTCAAATTCCAATAGCGACAATAGGAAATGTGCAGCATTATCTCTTTGCAATGGCAGGAGTACCAACTTATCTCGGTTACCAGCAAAAGCAATAATGACAACAAACGATTTATCACAGATTGAAACTAGTGGTAACACCTTACAGTCTGCGGGGCTTAGCTAATTTAAGACAAATCTTCCGACATAATTGAAATACAGTAAAATATAATAGTGTAAATCAGTTTGGGGAAGTCGGCTACAAAAATAATGCTAAGCAGGGAATTGTGCCTCGCTGTATGCTGTGTACCAAATACGATGAAACCTATAATAGAACAAAACATGTGCGTTAGTCTGCAAATCAACCAAAGCCATCGTGATTTCAGTCGTGCACTACTAACACTGAGCTCCAAATAATCAAATTGTTCCCAATCATGTTGCAAGTTGAAAGTACTCGGCCAATTTTCGATTATCCCAAAAGCGTTTCCTGATATTGTTACAAGAGCAGGAAATTTCTTTTCGTGGAAAATCTACATCTAGCCAACACATGTAATTGCATTTCAAATCTCCTTCATTAAGTTCATTGTGGTGCTTGTAATTACGTCCATGTAAAAGATCGTAGTCGTGTTTATATTTTCCAACTTTCCAATATTACGTTCCGAGACAGTGCCAAAAAATTCTCAGATGAATTTAGAAAGGTTTAATCAGCAAAGATCCCAACTGATCGCAACCCTACAGAATGAGAATCCTTGCGACTTTTACTGTCAGTACACCGTTGTGACTTGATGGGACACTGCATTTATTTCGTCTGCTCCAAAACATTTTAGGACAAATATAGCATAAGTACGAGATGTGCAAGCAGCATATAAGCAATAAGTGTTCATTTCATTTTGCATTCAGTCCTGTTGATGCATTTTGTGTACAGACAGACAGTGAATAGACATCAATTGAACTCTTGTTGTTACACTGATGTTATATAATGTGTAAAATTGTGCTGATTTTTTTAGACTTGCTCCTGTGCTATATATAATATATCTGTTCAATGGACCGTTATTCTATAAAATGGTTATTTTTTCCTCGTTTGAATGTACAATTCTGATGGTAGACTGAGGTGCGCTACAGGAAGATCCAGGGATTTCTACGGGTTGATATTCGGGAAATCAGGTCAGTTATGTCACTTCTTTTTTCCCCTAAATCCTCTGACGGCTAAGTGATTTTCAAGGTGGAAAGACATGTTTGTCTGGACAACATGAAAGTAAACCGGTTAACGTTACATTAGAGAAGCAATTTCTTTTCCAAACTTAAAGAGGAACGAGGTGTGCCGTACAATGAAGAAGATTTTACCATGAACAAAAACGTGATTCTAAGAAACTTCATTGTATGGATTCCTTAAGTAAAAACAGTAAAATGAATCTGCAAGGTTTAACTCAAATCATCTTATGTATCAAGCCCATATTATATTTGAATCTCTGGCGTTCAGAAAGATAAATCATTAACAAACTCTTTGATAAATATCGGCACTCTGACAGAATTCCTAGTAATCCTCATATCTACTGATGGCCCTCCATATCCTGCTCCTCGTGGATTCTCACGAATCCTCCTTCCCCCGACCCCACAATCCCTGTGGATCGTGTACAAAAAGGTGGAGACACTGCCTATACTTCCGCTCAGCACTACTGACGAAACTTTACGGGCATGATGTCAAAGTCCGAAGATAGCTTTTCACTGGGTAACGACATTACGATGGTATAGGTTGCCGACATAATGTAATTTCATTATGTTTACTTGTCTGCATATCGGATGGAACGTCACCACTTGGGCACTTGCCATGCTTGCCACGTCACGACAAGCTTGGACGTTTTGCGCTATTTCGGCATATTTTCTGCAATCTTTCCACACAGTGCCTGACTTTGTGCCACGAAAAATTCTGAAAAGGGCGTCACCTAGCCAGTTACTGATTAGACGACGTGAATCACACTCCGAAATCCCTTTTTTTTCCTTTTTCCAATAATTGAAAAGAAAATTTCTTTCACATAACTGTTTTTCACATACCTGATTATGGGATAGTGAGGAATGTGTAGTATTTATTGAAGGTCACTGAAATCCACATTCATATGGATACCGCAAATTTAATCACAGAAAATTATTTTGAAACTGACGTCACTGTCCGAGTTTCATTTTCGATTTGATCTTTAGTATTGGCTTGTCAGGAGTTGGCAAACTGTGTACTCTGAAGCCTGTAGGATTGTGATACAAAACAACATGAAATTTATTAAAATTTATGCCAGAGTATTTTTGGCAGTGTGTTTAATATCGGTTTGGCTAATGCGTAGTACCGTACATAATAATATACACTAATGAACTCAAATTGTTTTGGTAAACATTATAAGAAACTTTAATTGCCCAGGTTTATTGAACTGAATTTTAACATTCCTAATTAACCTGTATAGCTGATGCAGATTAACAGTACCTCCTCAAAATAAGTATGTCACATGATTCAGTTCCTGAAAATACAGGTTGTAAATCAAAAGAAACAACAAAAGAATAATAGTAATATCTAGTTTCAAGCATTTCAAACATGTTGATTCTGTCGGTCAATGTTTAAGGAAAACGGCCAGGTTGTTATCTGTTTTGTTCACACAGAAACCATTTTATTTTCCGACAGAAAAGGAAGCGTGGTCGTCTCCCACGATGCCGTGTACAACTACAATGTCATGAGACCCGAGGACCGCGATCTGTCTGCCAATGCCGTATTTGATCGGACATTGAAACCGGCTCTGGAGGACGGCAAACTGGGCGATCTTGCTGTGGAAAGCTGGAGCAACCCAGAAGGTAAGGACACACCGGCCTTTTGCCGTCCACAATGCGCCAAATAATTTGATAGCGGAACGAAGAATTGGTGTGCATTTTTTAGATTAATCCTAAACAGGGCAAATAGAAAACCTCGGAATAAATGCAATTTACAGGCCAACAATTCCATTATTCTAACATTCATTAAAAGCCTTCCGGAAAGATAGGTTTGGTCAAATGAATAATATTGTGACTCGAATGACTTGACAAGTCATTTTTGGCTTCTAAAAGAAACAGTTTATCAAACTTTGACAGGTGAAGGCACCTTTCTCAATTTTGCTGAACGACGAAAACTGGCACAAAAAGAAATTCAGCTTGCCCCACTAACCTCGTTCTGCACGTTTGCCCTGCCCCTTTCCTTGTTGGACCCATGCATTTATACAACATCGTTACTGTCACTGCGACTTCATGAAATTGTTGTTCTTTATCGCAAAGGTGTTATCTTGCTCAGACTACTTTCCGGTTTCAAATTAACCAGATACAACTAACTTTTGCGATTACATCGACGATGGTTTTGCGAGGTGCGAGAACCCTTACCTGGAGCTGCAGTGCGTGGGGGGATACGTCGAGTGCCGGTCGCCGTGCAAGCGCGCCGTGGACTACTGCAACGACAACGGGGAATGCAGCCAGGACGACAAGGCTAACCCGGTCTGCCGCTGCCTGGAAACCTCAGTGGCATGGTACACCGGCGAGAGATGCGACGGTTTCATCAGCAAAATCGGGTTAATTGTCGGGGTTTGTGTGGGGTCAGTCGTGCTCGTCATTCTGATAGTGACTGGCGTCTGTTTCTATCGGACAAGGACCAAAAGCATGTGAGAAATAATCTGTAATAAACGCCAAGTAAACTAACTTTCCTTCTCAACGAATATCCTTTGTTGCTGTTGATGTAAAAATAAGCATTTGGTAATCTCCTTTGCAATGGGCGTCACCAGAAGTTTTTCGGGGTAGCCATTTTTTCAGGGTGGGGGCCAAAGCATTCATCAGCGAAAAAAAAGATAAAATAATAGTGTAGGTATATTGTCAGTTTTTGAGGTTTTCAAAAATTTGTGATTTCCATACTCTTTCATCTCTTTTTTCACTTCTTTCGCTTTTACCGCTTTATTTTCTGGCGGGGGGGTGCCCTCTGCCAACCCTTTCGACGCCCATGCGTACGCTGGTAGCAAATTGTTGAATGATTTCTTAGAGACAAGCTCATGCAGAGTTTGTTCTTCTCCTCTTCCAGGACCTCGTCATTACGTCGCAACAGCTACATATTAGATTCGGAAGATGGATATAGCTTGAATACGGTGCAGTGTCACAGCCTCAATGTAAGATCCATGGGGAGGGCACAGCGTCCAGCTTATAAAAGTTACACATTTACACAATTACAAATGTACGGTTAGCTATAGGGCTGTATTCCTTTTATTGACGTGCTCAACAAACTGAGTAAATCTGTTTGTGCAAATATCCTAAATGGAAGCTAGCTGTTGATTGACGAAGAGAAATTGTTTGGTCCATCTTTCGTTTTTTAAAATAATATTGCGATGGGTGTATCACAATTACAGCGGATACCAAGAATGCAATTCCACCGTGTTATGGAAACTTAATAATTACATCTAGGGCAAATCCATCACGCTTTTCCCAACCGATGTATATTTTGAAAGATTATCGTCAAGTTGAGCGCCTTTGTCTTCTTCCCGGGGGAAATTAGAAAAAAATAAACGGGTCACTGCGATCAACGGTCAGTCTGGGGTATGATAGGGACAGGTTTTCACCTGAATTCATGACGTTTTGGGTTTGCAGAGTCTATTTGTTTCGTACATTTGATTCGAACAGTCATGCTCACCATTTAGACTGCAGTCACTTAGGTAAACGCACTACCCTTGTTCATGGATTGTAGGTACTTTCTGACGAAGTCGACGGCCAAACCTCTCTAGGAAGACAGGGGGAAAAACAGGAGCACGTATATATGGAGGTAGACGATGACGAAGGCGCCCAAAAGAAGGTAGGACTTTCTTCACCTCCTCTGTTTAATCATTACCCATGACAACAATTCTGGGATTTCAGACCCTCAAATTTTTATTGATCCATCTACTGTGGACTGGAACCACACCTATACTTGTTAATTTTGTTGTCGTATTGCAGCGTATGGCAATCACATTTTATTTTCTTTTTTTTTCTTATGGAAACACTCTCACTCCTATTCATTAAATTACTCGATTCCGATTATTCGATTCCCGGTACTCTTACCTGCTGCACTTGTATTCGGAGTGACGAATCTAGCAGCACATGATTATACTGCCAAACTCCCCCGCCCCCCGGTTTTTGTACGTTCGGATTAGATTTTATCGATTTGCATGTCAAATAAAATGAACACTTTAAGAGGTCTTGCGATTTGTTTATGTTGGGAACATAAATTATTATTTTAGAAATTACCACTAAGAAGTTGATGCAGATGAGGTCCGTGTGATCATCTTTGTTGAGTATCGACTTCAAAAGCTCCGTTATACACACATGATGCCTAAAATTTGACTGTCATTGCTCATTACTTTTTTATCTTTATTAGGTATCCAAATATACTGTTGACGCTCCCATTGTCCGGTTGGCAATGGAAAACGAATACACTCCATCCAAAGCATTGGATCCTACTGAGCCAGATCCGACCACATCAGAAGTATCGAACAGAGATAAAATGGTAAGGAGAGATTGGGACCCTGCCCGTCATGTTTTAATAAACAATTTTCAAGGCCTGTTACCACAATTTTAGAGCGGATCCAGGCGCAACTTGTATTGGCAGAAACTATCAACTCGACAGTAAGTAAGTCGGTGCAGTCACGAGAGTTAAACAGTTATTTTACTCAAGTGACTGGAGATCGCAACAGTATTTGATGAATATGTTTGTTTTTTTGCAGGAAACATTCTACTTCTGAAGAGCGAACCGACTATGGACCCTTTCACTGCTAATTGATAGCTATCTGCGCATGCGCGTCTGTGCAGCGCCTGGCGGGGAAAAGCGAACGTGGCCTTTTTCAACGTGAGCTAAGACCGTGTCCGAAACGGCCTTCCTGTACCACGAAAATTATACGTCTTTTGTTAGAGCATCACGGCTTATTTCCAAAAGGCAGAGACCTAAACCTAGCTCAAAACAGATTCAGAGGCAGCCTATTTATTGCTGCAGGCATATACCTCACATCAGGCAGTAGATAATGAAGTTTCCTAAGCCGATGAAGACCATTTGTATAGGATTACAACCAGTCGATTTTTACACTAACATATCACGTCTCAGGCTAGTATGCTTTTTTGTGTGATTTTTGGGTAGTGGCATATAACAAAGCTTGACTAGGCAAAAATGAAATTTTCAGTTTCACAGGAGCAAAATGACGCGTCTTGTTTGTATTTTAATGCTTTGTTCATATACATGCTGAGTATAATGGAAATAAAGGTAGTACTCTGAAATCAAAAGAACCTCATCAGCTTTCGTAGCAATCAGATGCAACCAGTGTATGAGTATAATGCATATCCGATTAGCTATAGTAGAAGAAGTATCCTTGCTTAATTTGTTTACTTTTCCTTTGTTTTTTTTAAATGGGGTGGTTGTGAGTCGTTTTGGGGAGGGAGTCAAATAATTGGAAAGATTTTATTCGACAAGTACCTGTCACCCCCTCAAAAAACTAACATTTTGCAAGGAGTTGATAACAGGCTTACCATTTTTTTTTCCTAGCAGCGTCGCTGCAAGTTTCGATCACATGTTCTTCTTGTTTGACCTGTGGAGGGTGTATTAAAACCCTCTGATCTACAGCTCTTGCTAATAGTCAAGTGGCCTTCATTAATTTCCGATCTTGGATATTTTCGAAAGCTCTTCAGGATCTATCAACATTCTGAAACAGTTCATTTCAATCTAGTTAAGGTTTTGTAGTTGAAATCTTTTCGTTCATTTTGATCTTTTCATTCTGTTTATCATAGAAAACGCAGTGGATATCGGTAATGTGTTCGTTGTTATTTTTTTTAAAAGCTTGTTAATATAAGCTTAAATAAACAGAAAAGGAAACATGCAGAGGTAAATTTCAACAATTTTAAATGATTGCAGATAATTATGAGGTGCCTGTGATGTGAATTAACAACTGAACACGACAAAGCAGCACTTGTTTGAAGTCTTGTAGGGAGTGTTTTTATTTAAAAATTCAAAGAAACATTCCACGAATGCGTGCGAAAAAAATTCCTGTGAGCGGCATCGATGTTATAAAATAGTGTGCCGAGAAAAGGATGGTTTTAAATGAATGATTGTCTGTTTCATTCACATTTGCTCCTTATTTACTGTTTCGAACTCTGTTCAATAGACGCCTTTTCTGTGAATTCGGCAAATCATCAAATGTTTTCGAGCAGGGTAAAAAGTAATGTCGTCTGTCTTTCTCGAGTTCATAACGAAAATAACCACTGGGCCAATTTTGAGTTGCAAACCTACACCATGTATTAGGAGTAGCAAAGTTTTTTGTCAGAGTCAGCGAGGGCACTTTATTGGGGGTCGTCACTTTTATAAGAGGGTATTCAGTGGGTTTGGGTGAGAATATCAGAAATTACAAAAGTCCCTACTCGTAGTGTAGCGTGTTTGTGTATGTCATGAGCAGGACAAACCTTTTCAGAAGGCGTTTTGATTGGGATTACTCTGATAGAAATTACGAAAAATTCTTGTAATGGTAACTGAAAAGATCTAGTTATTTTTGTAACTATAAGGCAATTTATTTTCCTCACTTTGTGTACGCTGCAATATTTTTCGAAGTAAAGTTGCATGTTTAAAGGGCCTGTGTGTTTTATGATGTAGTCCTTAAAAGTTATTGTGTCCCATTTAAACTTTCAATAACTGTTTGGCCTTTTTACGGGAGCATGTGGGTGAGCCTTGCTTAGCTGTTTATGCTAAACTGCAGTTTCAACCGAAACCTCAATGTTCCATCTATTCTACACAAAGGGTACTAGAATTTATGGATGTCTTCTAGTAGGTTTTCTTTTACTTAGTAAGTTATTGCCAATCAAGCACATATTTATATGCCAGTGAGGCAACCTGTTCTCACCCCAAAAATCGATAAACAAATCTATACGAGTCGAAGAGAAAATCCTTAAAATGAGCAATATCTTTCCAGAATTACAGCAACACATCCTCATGCCCGCGGGAGCACATTTGTTTGGGGGTGCTGATGTTGTAAAATCATAAATATCTAGGATTTGGGGGGATCCCTTGGCATTGGTGAGTTTGATTATGTGGCTTAACGTAATCAAAGTTGGGGGTGCTATTTTGTACACCAGCACCCCGGTCCGAAAAGGGTCAGGGTGCTTCAGCACCCACAGCATCCCTCGTTCCTGCGGGCTTGCACATCCTGTGGTTGTCCGGAAACGTTTGGATTTTTTAATACGTGCTTTTAAGAAAATAATTTTTCCACAAAATCAGCCACAATGTCAAATAATACAGTTTCCACTGCTTTAAAGAGAGTAAAAACTGCATTAAATGTGTAAGTCAGAAAGATCATTGCATGGCCCCCAATAAAACTGCAAAGAGTCGTTTCAACAGGGTTGTGAATTGAAGGAGACCTTTGCCATGTTTCAGGCTTCAATAGAAAATCGGCGTGTTTGTTGGTCATGGTCAGGATGAAGCAGTATGATGGTCTGGTTCCCAGAGCAAAAGATACGATATATTTGGAGAGACACTTAGGTCTGGCAGGCGCACCATGGTCACGCGGCCAATTGAGTTTCCAAAATTTACGGAACTAGCCGACCTATTCCGTTGCTTCTAGGGCATGGTTGTCAATTTTTGCGAAGAGAGAGAGGTGTTATATTGCTTCTCTTTTCAGATGTCCCCACACATGCATCGCTATTCCAAACGTCCCCCGATTTTTTGCTTCATACCTACAGGGAACCAGTCCATTGTAAGTGAATAATAATTTTTTACACTCTGACACATGCAGCTGATGAATTTTGCGCACATGAAACACGAACTATGTCAAGGGTTTGTAGAGAGACGCGATAGAAAGGTCTCGCTTGGTGAGGGAGATCTATCAGATGGAAAATGACAGTGGAGTAGAGATAGAGGGGGCGGCATTCTCCATGTAAAGCACAATATCAACACTTATAGAACTCACCACTGATGTAGACACAGGCTTATTTTGGAGGGCTGAAGGCATTCAAATGGTTGGATTGCCACCTTTTTCAACTCCCTTCATTTCTTTGTTCAAGTGTCTCAGTGTTGCCTCAGGTACAATATTCCATGCAGCACATTTCAGTATCGACGAGGACTCCGAATATAGTCGACAAGAATTGTAACAAAATGGCATACACTACGAAACTGTAATGTTATATTAGAGTTATACTAGGATCCTATACTATAGTATTAAATTTATCTCATAAAAACGAACGTGGACAAAATGTATCTCATAAAAATGATGTATTCCTCAAAAATATACAATGTTTTTAAATAAAGATTCATGAGAACGAACTTGGGTACGTATACATGTATACAGGGCAGGGATTTCGTTCTTGTAAGGGCAAGACAATTTCTCATTTGCTAAGGGGACTTGTATTCCAAAATCAACTTGTCTATGGGGATATTTCAATGGGCATTGAGGAAAAGACCAGAGGTAGGTGAGGCATCAAGGTTATTGTCTCCAGTGCTTTCCTGAAGTTCGATTCCTGCCTTTTACATATCTCCAACAAACGAACTTTGGAAATATAAATGTTATAAACAAACTTCAAGATACTTCATTAAAAACAAAAGTCTTCAAAAAATACTTCACTTTTTGAGAATAATATACTTGGTGACACAACTGGGCTTTTGTAGAAAGCTAAAAACTCTAGTAATTTCCGTTTCTACTTCGTCCCAGCAGTTACTTTACTTTCAGTCGTTTCCGATAATTCCATATTAAAATCCCCTCCTCCCGGCAGAAAAAAACAGTCAAGATAATGCAAGGTACATGCACAGTGGGAACCAATGTTCGCTCGTCGCCCAGCGGGGGGGTGATGGCCTTGCTCAGATTTTAGTGCAGGAAATACGTCACACAGGGTCACAGCTAACGACGCGCAGAGCATCGTTGGTAAACTTTTGCCAGACGCGTGAGTTCGTTCAGTGTGGCGATTATCAATTCGACGTTTTTGTGTTTCTTTCTCACTGCTGAGAATATTCTCACTACACTTTATTAGATCATCGAGAATTGATCAAGATAACCAATGATTTGAAATATATTGCCAAAAGACACATGATCAGTGATGTACTTGGAAGATAAAATTACCGTGATTGTAGGTCTACCATAAGGCCATGTTTTTATGATATAGGGTTTTTTTAAAGGAATCTTCCATTGTGTTTGAAGTGTAGTATCCTCTCATAGAAAAGTACATAATTGATTGAATGGAATAATTTGAAAAACAAAAGACACAAAAAAGGCTGGTGCCGATATATACTGACCGGCACTATGGTTAGTGCCAAAGCACTAAATTGGCTAAATGGAACTTAATCATCCCCCGCCCTGTTCCGGCGCCTCGCGACAAGCGAAGAACCATTGTAGGGTACTGTACTCCACTGTACTACGGTAAGAAATCAGTGTTGTAAATCGGCAAAAATTGAATCATTTGAGAACGAGGTTGTCGATATTCATAAAAACTTGGTTCAAGGGTGCAGTGTCCCAATTCAAGGAAAATTCTCCGCCAGGCCGAGCGAACAAAAAGTACCCCGCAGAGATTGTTTCAAAAAGAGGGGTCTGTTTGGGCCAAGAAATGGCGGGATTGTGTCGGTATGGCCCAGGATTATTTCTGTAGATTCAGGGGCACCCATTCGGGGGTAAAGTAGACAAAAGTGGGATTGAAAATTAGTCAGAAGAGTCCGCTGATGGTGAGGGATGTCATTTGAAAAATGGCCGCTGGGAAGACTTGGCAACATTCACTTTTTGGGGGTGAGTTTGTTTTGGGCGAATAATTAAAAAATTCATTGGTTAAACTACTAAAAATTGAAGATCAAATGAAATCTGAAGGACCAAACAACACATTGTTTTTTGTTTGAGAGGCCTCAGGAATTTCAGTTGCCTGCCATGGGGCTCCAAACTTGGTTGATTTTACACAATTTTCAATGGAGCTTGAATTGGTTCAGTGCACCCTCAAATGCCGCGTTCTTGTGCCCATCCCAATGCTCTGGGGATGAGTATGGCAGAATGGGCAAAATAGCCTCAACAGAGGGTGCCCTTCAATGATTTTGCACCCAACATACACCGCAAACGACTTGGAAGTTTGTCAGTGTCCGTGAGAATTCGTCTTAAAATCGTTTCGTAGTGGAATGAAGAACGAGTAGGGGCCGTGCCTATGGGTAAACGGGACACAAGAGTTGTAAGCATGACATGCATGATATTCAATTCCTTGGGCTTCATGTACTGTGTAGCCTGGGCAGTGCCTACATATTAGCATACTGTTCCTTGCTCTATGATATTACTATTAGAAGGCCTACATCATCAATCAGTCAAAAAGCCAATTTCCCATTCTGTCGCCATAACTTTACTTTAGCCTTGCATGAGTGATTTTGCATAATGGTAGAAAGGCATTGTGGGAAGGAAAAGGAGCCCCTTTTTCCTTCCCGCAATGCCTTTCTACCATTATGCAAAATCACTCATGCAGTATTTGCGATGAGGCTTATTGTGCAAATTCACCTATGCGGTATCGGCAATAATAAGGATAAGGCTTAGGCCTACATCATGTTGATTTTAGCACCCCGTGCGAGTATAGTCCAACTCCAACATGTCTAACATTGTCTGAGTAACTTGAGCTCTACAAATCGCCTTTTTTAACATTCTGACATGGTCAGACGATAGCAGAGTCCAAGTACATGTAGGCCTACCTTCCATATACATGTACTTTTGCTTCCATCATCATGTCCATTAATTCATTCCACTCAAAATAGCTCGAACCTAGCCCCACAATGTGGCTCATAACGGGCACGGCGGACATCTGGGACTCTCGCAAAATGGCATTGGCAGGTACCGGTACTGCCCCAATGAAAACAGCCACCATGGTGACATATGCGCGTACCAACCAGTCAGAGGATTGGGTTACACAATCTTTTCTTTGATCAGTATATACATGGGTGCTCGTTGCAGTTTTCACTGGTGCGGTGTGGTTGCTACCTGCCATTTTGTGAAACGCCTATGTCCACGCTGCTCCATACTGGACTAGAAGTACCTCAGTCATGTCCGTGTAGTGGGTGTTCATTACCATTACATTAGCAGCCTGTTCCTATAATAAATTAACTGACATTCAGACCTTGAGGATCCATACGTTAATCCTAGTAGCTCTAGTTTTGGTAAATTTTGACAATGTTTAAGCAGGAAAACCAGAATTTTTTTCCCCAAGTTCAGCAAAAGACAACTGCATCACGCCATTTTGTTTCACGTCTGTTTACCCGACTCAGCCATTGTGGGTATACCGAATTTCATTAACTCTCCTTTAGTTTTACAGCACAAGTATGCACAAGTGCCCGAGGTCACTCTCTTGCATGTTGGTGCAGTGCACAACACAACACAGTTGTGCTTCTTTGAGGTGTTTACCAAGTGACCCAAAGAGTGACTTCAGCATAGGAGGGTTAAAGAAACTTTTATGGTTCCAGGTCAAGGAACCATACTACATGCGCTGATTTGTCTTCATTCACAGCTCTTTGTTGCATCATTTACACTGCCGTTTTACCCCATAAATTCCCTCAAAAATCAAAGCCCTTCCGTCTTTTCTTTCTGATATGGAAGAGGACACCACCGGCAACTTATTTAGGTGTGTTTTTTCAAAAAGGTAAACTTCGTTTCCTTATTATAGGAACAGGGTGCTAATGGTAATGAACACAGTATAGTGAGCTGCATGAGACCATACGCTTTATGTGTGGAGAGTCCCTTTTAATAGGGTCCCCCGAAAACGACTTTATACATTTTTTCAGAGCTTGACATACAATATGGTGTATGTTGAGAAAGTTAATTTCTGCCCCAAAATTAATTTTGGTACCTTTTGCTGTTTCCTTGTCCTGAAATTTCAAGACATATTCCAGAACGATGTCACTTGAATGCTGGCACATTTCCACTGTACATGTATGTCACTAAATAAAGGTCATGGGTCATGTGCCACTGAGCAGGCATCAACTTTTCTGAAGTACATGCATGTCAATGGCTTTTAAGGGTGGTTCCCATGTTAGTGTTTGGATGCCTTTCAGATATTTTACTGTATGACAAAATGACACATACATGCACATTCAGCGAGTGCATTGTACAGTTTGTAAACGAACAAATATCAATATCCAAATAAAAATACAATGATCACGACCACTTCTATTTGTAGCAGCCGTTTACATACTTTAAAGTCAATTTTAGCAATGAAAATGGAACTTGAAGCATTTACTGAGAAAACAGTTATTTTCAAGACCAGTCTCATCAACTCATAGGGTTTGTGCACAGGGTGTCATAAAGTGATGTTTATATCAACAGTAGAGGCACACGTCACAGCTCAGAGACAATGCAGTGCTCTGTTATGTAATTCAAGCATGACAGTTACCCGTAAACTCCAAGTTTCTGAGGCAAGCCCACCAAATTTGCCCAGACTGGATGTAATTCAGTATTTTGATAGTGACCCCTGTTGACTGTACATGTATCTCTACCTCTGCTAGTATATATGTAAGTTACCCCCCTGTAGTTACATGTACGTTTACGTATGTGGTATGTGCGGTGTTAACAAAAATCTGTCTGACAACTTTGAAAAAAGTTAGGGCCACCTTGTGCTCATGGGCATGCTATGTTAACCCCTTCATGTGTTCATATTTCTTGGCAGGCTTACATAAACCCCATTGCAGCAGCCAGAGCTGCAGGGCCCATCCAGCAATCAGGACCCTCCATCAGGGATTACCTGAGTAGACCCAGGCCAACATGGTGAGTATCCGCTCACTGATAGGGCAAACTCAACAGTATTGCACATGGGAGTTAGTGGTACATGTACATGTGAGATTGCATGTGGACGAAAGGTACACTGGAAGAGTGTACATGTACATGTATCGGCAAGCCCATGCTTGCCGATAGGCCAATGGACCTCATGCCCAGGGAAGCTATGTTTGTTTTAATGCAACGCATAAATGAATGATGTATTTGCTTTTGACATTTTTTTGGCTGAAAGGATAAAGTTAAAGATGGCTTATTTGAGACACTCTGTCCATAGGACAGGGTCCTTAACGGTCATTAGGTTCCTTAAAAATCTTTAAACTTTATTGTGGTCTTGAAATTCCTGGAAAAATCATTTAATGTTTGTAGAAAAGTGAATCAAGTCGTTGAATTTTCATCTTTTGCATCTTGTGTTTTGTAATTGTATTGCGTTTTCAAGACACTCCAATAGTTTGTGTTAAGCGTGCCGATCTGCGAATCACAGATAGTTATTACTGATAATAGAAGTCATAAAAAAGGCTATGAAAATGGACCAAAAAGTGATTAAAAGTCTTTGAAATTTTTGGGGTCTTGAGACTGTGAACCCTGATAGGATAAAGTAAGTTAAGGTCAAGGTTTCACAAAGTAGAATGTACTTTGGTCACCTGATTGAAATCTTGACAACTCTTAGTCCATTTTCTTGGTCTGTATTCTTTTCTCCATCTGGAAGGGAGGAATGGAAGACCATGGTGAGCAAGAAACAAGGAGGATCCAACACCTTGGCTGAGTGGGAGAAAAACATGAGCGATGTAAGAAGACCTACTCCATTTGTATCCTCTCACTCCAAGACATTCCAAAATGGTTCTTGTCAAGAACCATCTGCATTCCTAGCGAGAGTGTGGAGAAATATACAT
>NW_019091362.1:5711506-5755294 GCF_001949145.1 Acanthaster planci
CAAGTTTTGATCCAAACCCCTTCACACTCCAATCTCCCACTCCCTGTGTCACAGTGTGTCATACGTTTGATTTTATTGGCTTTTCCAGAAATTCAGAGAGGACCTGAAGCGAGACCGAGAGCGGGTGCTGAACAAGTCCAAGAAGAAAAAGAAAGAGGCAAGTCATATGGAGTAGTGTTACAGCACTGATTGAGTAACAGTCATATTGTGGCACCGACCCCTTCAGGGTGCAAAGCAAATGCTTGTAGGATGCCCATTTTACAAGTAGTTAATTAGCTTCTGTTTACAAATGCATGTCTGAGTTTTTGTTTTATTAAAGGGGAAGTGATGATTTTTGGGTAATTGCATATTTGCATTGCATTTTGTTCTCTCTGTTTGATGCTTTAGAAGAAGCGGGGAAAGAAGAGGAAACGGGAGAGGGTGAGTTCATAGCGCTGGGTAATAATCATGCATAGGGTAGCTTTTGGTTGAGGTGTATATGGCGCTTCAGAGGCTAGCTGTGTGAAAAAAGTATATTGCACATGGGGAAACCACAGCTGCCTTTACTATCTCGGGGAGAAGACAAGACTTGCTTTTACTTTCCATTTCTGTACTAGTTTGCTTGATAAGTTTCACACTTCATGCACTCTCTGTTGTGGACATTGAACAATAGAGATGTAGAATTTTTCATGTTCGTTCGGGAAATGATTGGCTCAGACATACATTGCATCTGCAATATGCATGATTCCTGTCACGATTCTAAGAGAGTAAAGGCAAAACATGAGTTCGCCATTGCCACCAGTCTTTCTTTCATGTTGCCAGCATCTGAGGTTCCCCTCATGCCTTGACTAAAGGCAAGCACCGCGAAGGAAACTCGGACAATTTCACAAAGAGATAGATATTCAACAAGTTACAAAAAAGGAAAATGAAGTCTGTTTGAGTTGAAGCTATGCTGTTGATTACAGAAGGCATTTACCCACTTGCTATCTGTTGTTGTGTCTTTGTGTTGGACAGGTCAATTTATCGGTGTAATTAGCATTTAATTCATTAATGTGGACATTTCTCATCATGCCTCATTAAAAATGTACAATTACATCTCCACAAGATTGTAATGGCAGGGGGTGGGGTTGGCATCTGAATTATACAGCGAACAATATTTAACATGTCTGCTTGCTTCTTTTCTGCTCGCGGCCGTTTGGGTTTCTTTTTTCAAGTCTTCCTCCCCTTCCTCTTCCGCATCTTCATCATCGTCATCCGACAGTGAGCAAGATTCAGAAGCAGAGGTAAGCATGAATCCCCCCCCTCCATCGACTCAGATTGCTTTAAGAATCCACTAGGAGGTTTCACGGAAGTTATATAGTGGCCTTCCACTGTCACTTGACCTGTACATGCAGCTTGATGCTCCTTGAAAGGTTTTGAGTGCATAGAATGTATTAGGTTTCCCATACAGTGCAGGATTTTTTTAGGATTCCAGAAGGTACCCACACGTCGCACGAATAAGAAGAGAGAAGTTGGGTGTATGATGAGCACGAGGCATTTAAATTGCACTCACCACATCGTCTTACACAGTGTCACCTAGAATCCATGGGGTATCAGTTCACACCTGCAAAGTCAAAGAGATGTAGTACCCAACTCTTGACATCATCTCCCGTCTTTGCCACCTGCTCAAGCTCTTACCTACAAAAAATTTTTACTTGAAAGTTTGAACCAAAGGAACATGCTCCAAACTATGGCCTCCGTGTTTATGGACAACTGGGTGTGTCTGCAGCAGAAAGTTGAGCAGTGGTGAGCTCAAGGCTGACAACTCAGTGGACCGAATTCATGAAATTGAAGTCGGAAGATAAAGACAGAAACTGGGAGTGATTTGGGAAAAACGTTTGTTTCTGTCCAAAATTCCACAAAGTATGCATTCAGCAGGAGCATGTAGTGGACACATTAAGCAGAGGGGAGTATGGCAAAACTCCATACGTTCCCAAATACAGCCTGCCGTTAGTATCAACAGCTGTTCCAATGTTTGAACTGTAGGAGTTTCCCAATCACAACAAACAGTGTTCTTGCTGGAACATTCTACAATGTTCCAACATAGGAGACGCTTCTTTAGTGGACAAACATTGTTTATGTGTGTCTTTTCCTACTCTGCTCGGGCCCCCACTGGCTCCATAGGATAATGCCCATTTAGACAAAGTGTGACATCATCAGTACATAGGTCTATTTATAGTATGTCTGCACTGCGGTTATGAGAAAAACAGTCATTATTTGCTCCTCAATCCATTTCACACCGTCCGGTATTTTTTGCGATGGCACAAACTCATAGTTTTCCCCCTTCCTTTCTTCTCCTACACACACCACAACATGCGTCGCTGCACATTCACTAACAGAGAAGGGAAAAAAGACGGAAGAGCAAGAAGACAAAGAAGAAAAGGAAGCGACGACACGACTACACTTCCTCAGACGATGAAAGTGATAAGCCCTCGGTAAATGTCCACCCTCTGATTAGTCTAAGTTCAGAAGGCAGCCTCAGCTCCACACATGCCAGAGTGTCTTGGGTAGAAACGCATGCGCATATGCAGCATTTCCTATAAAAGCTGTGATGTACTGCAAGATCAGGGCAGGTTTTAGTGATTTACCCTCACTGAAGAAAGGGGGAAAGAAACAGTGCTCATAAAACTGGACGCAATGCTGGTCAATTTAAATGCGAGTTCGAATCCACTGGTATTTTCAATGATGTTGTTTTTTCTGTCTTAGAAGTCCCACTCAGAGCGGAGGAAGAAATCCAAGAAACACCACAAACGAAAGAAGAGACGAGACTCAGACAGCAGTGACAATGACTGAGACAAGCATATTTATTGCCAAGATTTTTGGGGGGGGTTCTGAGAGGTGCTAACGATCAGAGCTGTCCTGGTACTGGGGCACATGAGCTTTCATGACATCAGTGTGGTAGTCACAAATCCTTATCGCAAGTCCTTTCACATTTCACTCACGAGAAAATGGGATGACCCGTGGCAAGGACAGGTTTGGCCTCAGTTCCACATTAGCTTGCAAGTGGTTGATTTGTGAGCGACTTGTGCAATGGACGTACATAGTTACAACACTGCCCAATCTGCGTCACAGCTTCAGAGATGTCAGAAAATTTGAAGCAGGAATGATAGATATGACACACGTCAAAATTTGTGAGAGTGTAAGGGGGCAGGCCAAAATCAAGTCCTCATGTTTCATAATTACGTCTGTCATTAACAATTGCAGATTTGCTGTGATGCGGGATACAACGTTTTGAACCCCCAAGGGGATACATAGCACCCATAGCAAACAGTCAACTAGTCTTTTTTCATATATCGTTCTGAATGTTTTTCACTTGTTTTTACCCAAGGGAAATTAAGGGCAGCAAGGTACTTGGTGAACATTAGTGGTTAGCAGTCCCTGC
The DNA here is from genome assembly GCF_001949145.1 of Acanthaster planci. The sequence goes on from NW_019091362.1 coordinate 5,714,907, forward strand.
ATTATCCTGCACACTGCAGGGGTGCATACGCACGATAACATACAAGACCGGCTGGTGTCATATCCAACTGTGAGTGTGACATGATTTTTTTTGGCCCTGTCTCAAGATCATTCTGGGCCAATGAAAAGCAGTATTCAAGGGAGAGGTATGACAAATAGCAGCTCAGAGAGAGAGCACCCAAAATTCCACTGTATAACCTTCTCTTTGTAGGAAGTTTATGGAGGGTGGGTATAGGAGAAAAGAATGGTTGGGCTGGGAACATTTCACCTTTTGAGTTTGTGGTTGCCCTGATCCAATTTTAAAGTATTTACTGGAGCGGGCAATTTTTTCTTTGTGAAGCTAATCTCTTTACTTAGGATGGTATGCATGTTTTGTGATTTTTTAAAAGTTGCAACATTGCTAAAAACTGCATGAGGATGGAGTATAATATTATACAAATGTATGGACAAATCCGATAAGACGCCATTCCGGGGGGCCATCTTCACTCACGGAGCTGTCTCGACCTGAGGGCACGTGCACTTTGGCAATTGACTACTGCCTATTTGTATTGGTCAAGGTGGAATTTTACACTGACAGTCTATGTACCGGGATATTCTTGGGGAATTAACTCGGGAAAACACTGTTGCATGTCATCCATCCAAATGTGAGGCTAAACTTAAAACAAAGTCGGACATGTCTAAAGCCCAAGTTACTACAGAGGTTTGGTGTAATGTTGTCCAGTATAAAAAATACTTGATAAGCTTAAACAGGGTTTCTTACATGTTGGTTTGATCAAAACTTGCGTCTATATGTGCATCAGTGTAGAGGGTTTGCATGGCTGCCATCTTGCATCCAGTCAGGGTATGCACAAAGGAGGTTTCCCCGTGGAACAAAAGAACTGCCCGGCAAGATGGCTTCCATACAAATCCTCTATTGCATGTTGCAGCAGTGTAGTATATTTAAATGTATATTAGTTTCTAGGTTGTTTCAGCAAAAATAGGTGTAAAAAATGTCTTTGGCATGTTTGACAAGAACTCCATCTGAGTGATATTTCACCGTATTCTGTTTGAATTGTTCATGTAGAATAAACCGAGTCAGTGTAATGCCATAATGTGTCAATGCCCAAATTTATTTTTGTATCTGAACCGCACGTGTGAAATTTCACCCCCTCAACCTATTCTTAAGCCAGATTAAAAAAAAATATTGAACGCAGGTTCATCTCTATACAGTTAACTCTTTTTATAATTACAGGGACCAAACAAATTACTATGACCAAGACTTTGTTACAAAAGGAGTAAATAACAAAAACACTAGAATTCAAGAAATTGGGATTCTCAGAATTTGTTCTTTATAAGAGTACACGTATGTTATAGGTGTTCTTAATTCTTATAATGGGAGTCAACGGTACATACATCTGAGCATTGTTCACTCCTCAAGAGCCATGATGCTCATACCCGAAATAAATGTACAAAATCTAAGTTCAAGGTACTTGCTAGACAGAGTGCTCCAGACTTGGGAGAAACTGACGGCAGATTTAAACAAAAAGTCTGTATTTTATTGTGAGCTGCTACTGCAGCGAAACATTTCTTTTGTGCAAAAAACTGCCAAGAAGTCAAGATTATGCTTTTGGGGTGACACATCGCATATGCATGGGCATGTACAGGTGCTTTAGCCCATTGTGCAGAGCACTTAGAACCGATCTTCACAGGAATGTAACCTCTGTGTTTCGGCACCGAAAACCTAGTTGACACAGGTGCCCGTCATGCAGCCTCTCCTCAATCAGTGAGTGGGTAGTACCCGTATTGGCAATACAGCGCACACATCCACTGTATCGTTAAATACAGTTCAGTCCTTGAGGTTTCTCCGACTGTACCACATGAAATGGTCATTTCTGCTATACTTGCAGCATCTGTTCAAGGCCCCATTACAACAAAGCTCATACCTGAGATGTTCTCAGGCAGTTGGCTCAATGTTGTCTTCATTTTGATGCAATTTCTTAGCACTGGGGCGAGTGCAGAAATTCTGCCATATTGCAATCTTAATCTGTGGAGCGGAGTTGAAGCAAGCCCTGGAAGCTCATGTTCCCGCAATGCCACTCTGGTCCTTAGAAATATTGGCCGAAGCCACCTCCAGAACTTCACAGAACATCCTAAGAATGCCCTCCCCGCTCATAGCTGATGTCTCATAATATCTGAAGGAAGATGCAAATCCATTAAAAAGTAGGGCTTCAATGAGAACCAGAATGCCCCAATATAAATACTTGACCAAAAATGTCAGTGCCCAGTTCCAACTATTATTAGTTTTATCACACCTCAACATTAAATTTAAAATGGCTGTTATTCATACAGGCACTGTGGGCATCACATTCAGCACACAGAGACATTGTACATAAAAGAAGGTAAACCCAGGACACGTGCCTTGGTACGGTGGCACCGAGTGTTGGTGTCAAGACATCATGAAAGCAGAAACAAGATCATAACACAAAGCAGGTCACATGAGACCAAGTTTATAAAAGTGTGAACAATGACAAAATGACACATGCCTCTTTCACTGCTCATCTTAATAACTTGGAATTCAGACCGATATTTTGTTGATCTCAAAATAGTTTTAATTACAATGGGTCTTGGTGACAATACGATTGGGGTCACCCTTAGAATTCATCCACTGCCCAATGCCCACTTGTGGACGACGTCCTTATCATAGTGAGCGATCCTGTTCTGTACTGAACTTACTTGAGTTTCTTAGCTGCAGCCCATTTGATGGCCTCCTCAGCAGAGACTGCCCGCTTGCCTCTGATGTCAATCTTACAAGGGGTGAAACAAGGAGTTTTATTTTAAAGGCGCTTTTACAAAAGCACTTATTCATAATGATTTTAATACTGGAAAGATGCTAAAAGGAGACCGTGGCCATCGGTAGTGGGATGCTCTGAGCATTTCAGCAAAACTGCAGGGAAGATAAAGCCTCTCCTTTTCAGAACTTCACTACCTCACAAAAGGAATATTTTTGACACTGCTTCTGCTAGCTACTTTACAATACAATAAGGATGTTCAGAAATGCAGTATAATTTCTTATACCAGGCAAGATATGGGATGGAGGGGTACCCACCCTTACTTGTCCAATCCCTATACACACTCTAGACTACTGTTAGCTAACCCATCTCCCCTGGAAGTCTGTAAAGAATTCCTGAGATTCCGATCAAACAATGACCAACACAAAGGCAGGGGGGTTCTCTCCGTCCCATATCTTGCTTCAAATGTCATTTCTGGGTACAGTTTAGGCGATATACCTTGTTTGCCACTACCACCGTATGCACAGCCCCTCCACCATGTCTCGCTGCCTCCTTCAACCAATATTCCAGGCTTTCAAACGAGTTACGGTTCGTCACGTCAAATACCAAAATGCAGGCCTGCGTTCCACCGTACAGTTCACTCCGTACTTCTGCGTACTCCAGTTGCCCCGACAGATCCCAAAGATGAACCCTCACTGCACGTGAGATCATTGTAAACAGAGAACACTGATTAGGGAAGAGGCAACGACTGTGCAGAGATTAATAACATGACCATGATTATGAGTCACTGATTATTGTGGTGTCATACATGTATTTGCATTGACATGTACGTGCAAGACAAAAATTAAAGCAACTTTGAATTTGAGATATGGGTGCATTTTGCCAGGTTTCTGTCCAAGGGAATTTAGCAGGCCCCTAGGCTGGAAGGGTTGAAGTATATCAGTTAAAGACCAACATTCCATGCAGCATTCATGATCAGAGTTTAGAGTTCATGTCAAAAAAATGACCAACGCTCTTGCAAGAGAAACTACAAAATACTTTCACAAGAGTGCTCAGCAAAAATTTAAATAACAGTTTGACTATGGCTTTTTGTGTTTGTTTTCCAAATTCTTAGCTTTGTCTCAGTATGTCTTGAGCTGCCATCATTTCAGGTTTCATGATCAGTTTCAAGCATTCAGAATCAAAAGACATTGCCCTGATTTTGACCTTGCACAATTAAACAACCAATCGTTTAGAACTGCAGCACAGAACAGAGCTGCACTGAGCATGCATGGCCTAACTCAAGAGGGTTACAACGTGCATAAAAATGGGGCCTAAAGATATAGACACCGATGAAGCTAAAATTTGGAAAGTCCCTCCGTGTTTCAGTTCTTGGCGTGTCCAATCTCACAACTTACATTCATGATTCTTGACCTTCTGAATCTTGAACCCATAGTCCACCCCTACTGTTGGCTGATACACTGCAGAAAACTGAAAACAAAGTGAGAAAAGAGTTCATCAACTTACAATCCGAATTACTTGTGATCTTAAGCAGTTATAGATGGCATTCCCATAGCAAACTATCCCCAGGTATGGTGTTGTTTTGGCCCCCAATTTCAGAGTTTTCATACAAGATATCAAAGCTACTTTTCAGTAAACAAGGGACGCCACAAATGTCGACATTGGCAAGCACAAGATTTCTACAAAGTTCTCACAGTGTTTTCCTTATGTCTGAGACACTCTCAAGGAGCGATATTTGCTGCAACGTGTTGTTCATAGTTCACAGTTGTTTCAGTGTACCGCGCACACTACCCCCAGAACTGTGGGGTCCAACAGGGCGGACGTCAGACCTCACAGTACCATGAACACATACATGAAGTCATTAGCATCAACCTGCGAGTACATGAAGGCCTACCTTGTCTTCGCAGAAATGTTTAATGATGCAGGTTTTGCCCGCCGCTGCTGTTCCCAGGGCGATGACTTTGACCCAGACAAGCGAAGAGATAACATCCTGAACTGAGATGGGCAGATGGCCCGTTTCTCTATCCATCACACCATCTGCAATGCTGTTGCACAGTCAAGAAAAACTTGATGGCAGACTAGTACTGGACCGTAGGTACAGTAGATGTTGTAGGTAATTTAAGACTACATGAGCATGTACATGCTGCTACGGTTTGTGAGACCCGGGGAGGGGGGGAGGAACTTACTGAATTGCAATGGACATGATGGACCGTCACTTGACCTCAAGTTTCACAGCAGTTTGGTCAGTTTGCCATAAAACTCAAGCACGCTTTAGTTCCACAAAAGTGGATGAAACCACTTTTGTTAGACACATATTATTTTGAGAAGATACTGTGACTGTGAAAATAGACCTGTTTTTAGTGTCCTTCGTGTATTCTCTATCGTACAAAGGAGCATGGCCTATGGCACAAAGGGCTCTGTTTAAGGGAAGCCATTTTCTTCTAAGTACTGCTACAACCTCCACTATGGGATGTTTTAAGTTGCAGGTGTGTGGTGGCCAGCTAACTCTATGTGGTGGGTGCCCCTTATTAATGATAATAAATCAACATGCACATGTCGAAGTTTGGAGCATGTTTGGAGCAACTGCAGAATATTCTGGCAAAGGCAGTGAGACCTGGACCTACCGGTGGCTCTATACCGCTCCTCTAGCAAGTTACAGGGTTACTGAACATGCTATGGACACACTTACATATTAAGTTACACGTCTACAAATACACTTTCTGATAACATGCAATGACACGAATGATGCATCGCCATTCTGCCTGTAATCTAATCGCAGCTCCGTACGCTAGCCCTCCGTTGCTAACCAAAATCAAACACAGGCTGCGCCCGCCTATCCATAGCCAGTATAGCGCCCTCACTTTCAGCTGCATGCAGCCAGCTAAGCTGGAGTACAGTGGAAACAATTAACGAGTTGTAAAACAAAATTAATGGAGGCGTCGTTTAGATCAAAATAGGCATGGCATTGGCAAATCACAGGTTGATACCAGTACTACAGGTCGATCACGGTATAGTGCGTTTCTACATGTGCTTCTGTACACGCATTTTTCCTAGTTTGACATATGTTTGAAGGCAGGTCAGGTAGGCCTACGTGTATGTCTTTCCATCATTTTTGTCTCTGCATTTAGCATGTTTAGGCCCCTTCGGTAGACCTACTTCCGTTTTTACTTAGGCCTAGGCCCTAAACATCATCATGCCCTATGCAGGCCTATTTTTTATGTTTTGGGGCATAGGCCTATTGCCTGCTGAAGTTGTGACCGTGGTATAAATGTGTTACCATTTTTCATTTCATTTCTTATTTCTCAGGACAACCAAACCATAGCGGACAAACAGAAAATAGCCCAAAGGATTACTGAAAGCGAACCTAATCACTATCAAGTGGCTCTCTAATATAGACATAAATATAGAGATAAAACCAGCTTGAAATTAGAATATTACACGTAGGCCTATGTTACCCTCAGAACTGTGGGGTCCGACATCCGCCCCACTCCCATTCACCGCACACGGGTACGGATTGCTATCGAGGTGGGATTAAATAGGTCGCTGTTTATCGGCAACCTCATGTACAGCATTGCATTGGCCTGCAGGGAGCCAACAATCGCAATTAAGTGTGGGAGGGGGGCGGACGTCAGACCCCACAGATCTAGGAATAGGCCTATATATTAAAATGCGAAGTGGCTATCGTTACGCATTTCTCAATTTCTAATGTCACGGCACTGAACTGTGCAAGTGCGATGACGTACATGTACATGTATATGTAGCTGATCATCACGACGGTTTATATATTTTAAAATTACCTGGATTGCTGAACGTTTGTAGCTGAATGGTCAAGGTGGAAGATTTGGAACCACCGGTGTGTGAGTTCGAATCTGGCATGGATTGTTTTTTTTTTTTTGCCTAAATTTCATGTTTTATACCGTAATTGTATTTTTTATGTTGGTTTCTAATTGTATAGGCCTAAGCAGGAATCTTTTTTTCTTTTCTTACGGAGGCCTTGGAGGGTTTTTTTAAAGGGAAATAAAGAAATCTGCAAAGAAGTAAAGAAATAAGTTGGCGCGCTTGTGCAGTGCAGTGCCATAACGATAAAAGCTGGGAGATGCATTAACCCTAACCCTACATACATGTAATACTACAAATTACTACTTGTAGTAAACTGTAGTACTGAGCGCTGTTGCTTGTATTGTAAGAGGACCTGACTTTATTGTTCTGTGAAGCCATAAGATACAATAGACACATGTAAGACAATGTACCATACAGAGCTGTGGCACTATGAATGCATGGCTTTATTGTTATCTGTATGAGTAACAATGGAAGTACATGTAACCTAGCCAGAAGTAGTAATCTGTAGCGCTAGGTCCTTCAGGCTCAGACTATTACTTAGTATTTTGTAGTACTGTGTAGTGTAAGCCAAACAATATGCTTGTCGGTTAGGATTAAGGTTGCCGTAACAACAGCCACTGCGATTAAAATAAGTTAGACAAAATAAATGAGAGATTGTATAGACAAGACTAGTATAAAATATTACTGTAAACACCTAGTCCCAGTCATAGAATTGCATTCAGATACAGTCACAGTGAACAGTCACAGGAAATCCAATTTTAGATGAGACAAACATATTAGCTAAGAAATTGTGACATGAGGTTGTTTAAACAAGAGCTGAGTCTGTGGTTTCAAGAAGTAGGGCATTAATTCTAGATACGGGGGAATCCAACAAAGAGTGATAGTGATTGGTGACAGGCATTTGTACTGAAATATCTGAAATATCACATATAAGTAAGAGATTGTACAGACAAGACTGGTTTAAAGAAATACGGCAAACACCCACTTCCGAAATTGCGTTCAGATACGAAGCAGTCAAAAGAAAATCAAATTTCAGCTAAGAGAAAGTTTGAACCTTGAGTGAATTTATTGCAGTTGCTACTTCATATTGAGTTGATTTACCTTTGAATAACATCCATTCATAGGATAATCAACTCAGGAAGGAGTACAATCAATTTGCACAAGGTCTAAGATTAATGTTAGATTGCGCGTAACTCTTGTAACACCCCCCCCCAACCTTCTTACACCAAATTCAACCATTCATGCTATTTCCATTCCTTGTCCATGGCCACGGCTCCTAGAAACATGTTGCAGTAATGTTAATAAGTTACATTTATGCAGCATACCTGTACATTTACATGAGGCCCACCGAAGAGGCCTAACATTACAGAAAACCTAGAGAGAGAGTTCCATGGGGCCATTTTCCATAAAGTATGTATGCAGGAAATGCCCACTTTTCAGACCCCCCTCTCCCTGTACGCATGGCGTACGCAACGGCACCAACCCTCTCCTTCGTGCGTACCTTATGGATAGCCCTACGCAGATGGACACCGCTTGACACCCTGTGCACCAACCCTATGAGACTGGTCCAAAAAATTGTGTTTTCTACATACATGTAAATACCTCAATATTTCCTTGCAAATTTGGACTTTGTAGCTCATGTTATTGCTTTTACATGACATACACTGCCTCGGCATGGAGGAGATGAAGACACTACATGTAGTTAACTGTTGGGAGAAATTAGTTCGTCTATGTGAAAATATGTCCCACACGGGATTTATCGTGGAGTAGGCATGGTTCATGGAGGCCTACCCTAAATTTGCACACACAAATACATGTATTTGCACATCTAACATTCTCAGCGTGTATCTCTTGCTTAGTTTAGTGCCACAGTTTTTCCATCAATTAACCCTAACACTCCTCAGTCCTCCAACAGGTGAAAGATTGAGGAGTGATAGGGTTAATGTGTGACTGGATTACTGTAAAATGCAGAGCTCATCTTTGGTTTTATTTCATTTATAGATACCCTAGAGATGTAGTTTGTGCCTCCATTCCTGCAAGCAGAACTTTTAACTTTGAACACTGGGAAGGCATTCTGTTGTGATCCTGGGTGCTAACACATTGCAGTTACTTGTTTAAAGTCCAGTGCCTGCAATGGCCAAGAATCTTTTTGTGGCATATGTGCTTTGGCTGTTATTTGGCTGGTTGGGCTTACACCATTTCTACTTGGGCCGTGACAGACAAGCTTTCATCTGGTGGTCAACATGGGGCGGAATTTTCGGCTTGGGCTGGTTTCGCGACATTTGGCGCCTACCATCATACGTGGACTACGCCAACAAAGAGCCATACTACATGTCATGTCTGACGGAAATGATCCAAGTGCGCAAATCACCACCGTTCAACCCCGTGCGCTTCATTGGCCAGGTGTGCTTTGGGACGTTCATGGGCTTCCTCTCCACGGTGGCCGTGTCCGACGAGTACCATTCCGAGAATCCAGTGTTGAGGTGCTGCCTGGTGCCTTTGGCCATCACTATAGCTGTCCACACGGTGGGGAACATCGGCTGGGAAAGGACGTCCTTTAAGTGGGCCCTGTTGGGGGCCTGCATCCCAGCTCTCTGGTTTCCCGGCAATCCACATTTTTTGGTGTACATGGCTTTACTCAGCTCTATTCTGTCCCAGTGGGATCGCAGGTTTCAACCAACGGAGAATGTCAGACAGAAAGGATTTTGCACACGAGTATTGGTGCTTTGTTTAGCAGGTATGAGTGTAGATCATTCAAGAATTTTGGGATGTATGCGTGTCTTCCACTAGAGAAAATGAGTGTCATTTTTTCCCAAATTATTTTTCATTTATAAATTAAGTGCTTTCATGGAGGAAATATTCTCCTGCAATGGTCTCAATCCAACATGGCCGTAATATGCATTCCATGTGCTGCAAGGATACATGAATGCAGAGTAGATTTTTACAGCCTTGCACACCTTTGCAAATAAAAAAAAAATTGCAAATCAGAACTATCTTGGATATACCAGTAATCAGGTGATCAGTGGTCATCAACAGTGAATTGTAAGCCCTGTGCTGATATGAACCATGAACCGTCTTTTTCATGTACATGCATTTAAAAAAAACCCAATTTTTGCCGTCTGGTGCACTTTTTAGGTTCTTTGGTCATATCCATGTGGGGCTCGGCTCTTTACTTCAATGCCTCTGTCACCACCTCCGACGGTGAAACCATCAAGTTCAGAGATGCCGTGGATCACTTCTTCAATTCTCCCTTCTGGAGGGACTTCAAAGAGACCGTCAAGCAGCTCTTCAGCGAGTGGCAAGAGAGAGGTTGGGAGAATATGTGGACTCGTTTTGTGGCAGCTTTAGATCCTGAGGGAGAACAAAATGCATATGAGGCAAGTTGCAAGTTACACTTTTGTAGGGGACTAAATGTGTGTCATGACTTTTTCTCAGAATCACTTGGTGCATCCTCATTTATGTACATGTACTTCTCCTCAGTGTATGAAAACTATTGGACATCCTTTCAAAGTTAAATGTTTTGAAAAGTGCCATTTATTCCATTTGAAATTGTTTAAGCTTTTCTGGACAACCGAGTGCACACAAAGGACGTATGCAACCATGACTCTTGACTCCAAGTCAGATTCCATGGATATGTACATGTGTATTCATAACTTAATAATTAGACTCTGACTTAATACTGGACTGTGTGACTCAGACCCAAGGTTTGATTATTCTAGTCCAACTCCACCGAAGGCCTCAGATGAATGTTACATACTCAGATGTAATGAAGTCAATTACAAATCAATCCCTTACCAATTCACAAGTAATGTAACAAGCAAGGAAGAACAGAAAATAACTAGAGGATGGCCGTGAGAATAGCGTCATTTTTGAGATAACTTTACACGTAACTTACATTACAACCTTTGATTGTCGTTCCAATACCTGCAGGTGCAATGACTTAATTACATGTATGCCTCTCTCTTATACATTGTACATGCACACCATGTTTGTATTAACAGGTTTTGGGACTCTCCAAGAATGCCACCAAGGAGGAAATCACAAAACGCTACCGAGAGCTTGCCCGAGAGTATCACCCTGACAAAAATCGCAACGGAAACCAGGAGGAGGCCGCGGAAAAGTTCATGCAGATCCGGGCTGCCTACGAGACCCTGAAAAAGATAACGGAGCGACGGTCACGGGCCAAAAAATATTACGACAGTTCCGATTGACGGAGGCCACAGGCCGGAGAATTTAAGATCCTAGCTTAGTTTTGATTTAGATTTTACATAATTTGACAGCTTTTTCTGTCTGTATAGTGTGCCAGATTTTCTTCCTGTCAAGCCTGTGTGGGGAAGCAAAGGGAATTAGAGTCAGTTGCCAAGGCAATGGTTCAATACAAAAAGTTGGTTCAATTCCTACATGTATCCCTCATTCCCTATGCTTTTGTAAGGGGTCTATCAGTCAACGAGTCAATGTGTAGAACCAACGTCATGCCAACAGATGTCACAATTCAGTAATCTATAGACAAAGTTACATTCATTTTTGAATATTGCATTCTCATCTGCTGACTGGCAAACTGCTGTTTTCTTTTTTATATTACTGGTAGGCTTTGCCCTAACACCAAAATATATTCACACTGTATTCTCAATGAAGTCAGAGAAGTTGCCAAAAAAAAGTTGCACCCACGCTCGGGTGGGATTCAATCCTATCAGCCTATCTGAGGTACAGTATGGCCGACAGAAAAGGAGGGCAGTAACTGGTTTGGGTAAAATCTTTTGTTTCCTCCAAACTGAACCACTCCAAACAGTACCCTCTTGTCCATCATGTTTCAAAAAAGCTAGTGACATCCTGCAACTCTTGGACCACACTGCAATTACAGTGTGAATATAAGTCAACCTACGGGCCGGGCAGAAATCATCAAATTAACATTCAAGACACAAAGCTGATCATTGCTCTGTGTGCACCTGAGCAATTTCAACTGATTGAGACACTTAGTTCCATATTTTCATGCAGTTAGGAACAAGTTCAAGCATGAGTGATCAACCGTAGTATGAGACTTGTATCTTTTGTCACTTTTGCTCTGAAATTTTAACTCAAAAATAAATTTCTGCAGTGGTCTGATTCACAGTACTCGGAATTCATTGAAATCCTTTGTAGACATGGTTTGAGATATGATGACATGATCCAACTACATTTCTATTGCACCAAGTTGACGTTAGAGCTTGTTTCCAGAGCCTAAGTGTTTCAGTCATGAAGGATTCATTCAAAGTTGAACTTTGTAAAGGCCTGTGGGCCCTGTTCACAGGGAGAAATGGACCAGGGCAAAGGCTCCTTGCACTCAGCCTTAGGTTGCACTGCTTTTGTTTGGAAAATGTGGACCAGATTGCAAGGACTTTTGTGTCTCCATTATACAGTGTTTTGGATTACCAGTTACTACAGTACAAGACATTTATAGTCCCTCAAACTCAGGACGGTAATGAATGGGGAGGCCTTCGTTGCATTGAGGGGATACTTTCTTTTGTTTGGAAAGTCAGAACAGCATCGTGGGGATAATTCATCCCCACAATCTTTCTGGTCCCCATATTGTCTATATTTTCAGCAAGTGTGTTGCCCTCACAACCTGGTAATGAATATGTGTGTGCCTACTTTGGGATCTAAAGGCTTGTGCATACGGATAAAAGGTTTCCCAAAGAAAAAATATTCAAACCTGAGCATTTATATGCCAGATTTGTAGTTTCAATTCGTCATTTTTCAAGGGAGGGGGATTACTCTTGCCAAACAGCACAAGCTCAAAAGTTTTGCAATCAGGGTCACATTTTTGCCAATGTAAATTAAATGTGCTTGTTATATGAAAGCCTGCTTAACGCCGGCATAAATTAATCTTTCAATATATGAAATGCCAAGTTTGTTCATTTTTGTGTGATTTGTTCAAAAATTGATATTTCTTAATATTGGAAAAGTTACTTTAAATAGTTTTTATTTTTCTTTTGGGTTCAAATTATCGGCAAGCTGCATGATTAAATTTTGGATTTTATTTGAATGGGAAGCAATCGTGGATTATTTCTAATTTGTGTGTTAAATTAAACGAGGGGTTACATCTTACTTTTGGCCCAAGAAATTTTCTTGTGATGTTCCTGTTAATATCAAAGAATAATGAAAAACATCAAATTTTAATCAAGTTTTAGTTTTTGCTCACATTTAGCACAAAAATGGTGATAGAAATTCCCTTACCATGTTGTTTGCATCTGAAAACAATTGCCTCCAAATGCCGGAGGGCACACAGTTTGGAGAGAAAACTGGCGTTAATTAAAATTGCAAATCGTATGGAAAGAGAAGCTTTACTAACCACAGACTCCACAGTGCTGACTTTTATAGATGTGTTGTCCAATTTATTTTCTTCAAATCTTTTCTCTGTTTTTGACTGAAAATCTCAGTTTTAAATCATAAAGCAAATGTAATTAAAAAAGGTAATGCCTTATCACCTTTGAGTTTCATTTCCATGTTTTGTATTCTTATTAAAAGTAGAGTCATATAACAGGTTTCAATTTTTTTTTTAATCCATCAAGAACTCATGAAAGCTGATAGTTATACAATTCCTGAAATCAATTCTTTCGCTGCTTGTTTAAAAACCCAAAGGTTCATTTACCAAGTGCACAAAAGCAATCATGTTGTGAAGCAGGCAACTTATATACCACTCTCTATGAAAAGAGTGACACCCTGCACAATTGTACATACATTTTGTTTTGTGCAATTCTGTGGACGGAAAGTACAATAAGTTACCCATCAATTTCTGTTGCCTTCCAAGAGACACCATGCAGAGCTGTTTCACAGACTGCTGTCTACCGTACCTGCCCCATGATTTCTGGTCATGGTTTTGCTGCTTTCCTTTCTAAAATAATGAACCTGCTTTATTTGTACAGGCCATTTATAAATTGCAAAGGCCCTGTTTGCAGAATTCCTGGAAACATCCATTCCATTTTTTTCCATTTTTTTCCCCAAAGGTTAGCAAATAGCAGGGGTTAACTTAGAGTTTATGAATTCAATTTCATGGTAGGAGTCTATTATTTATTCAGAGCAAGTGACACTACTACATGTATATCTTCAAGAGAAATATAACAAAACTTAATTCACTGTAACCATGCAACAATCTGTGCATATATCCCCAATTAATCTTCCTAGTTTTATTCAAGAAATTTAACCAAACCACCCCTTCCTTCAACAAAATGATTCTTAAACCCTCGATAGAAAACAGAATCTGATGTAAATCATCCCCGTAAAACTGTTTACACAGAACTTGATCATTTTAGTGACTGTTGTGTTGTGAAGTATCATCTCATTTCTGAAGAAGTGTCAAATTCTAGAGAAATGCCAAATTGCACGTTGTCTCGTTTATCAAGGGATATGGCTGTTATCACTGCAGGGGAATGGTGATGGTGCTCCTGGGTTTGTCTTCTATTTGCTCCTGTATGTCTTCCATCATGGACTTGTTCCCGGCCGCCGCACCGGCGGTAGGGATCTTGGGCAGACGGACGGAGCCCTGGTGCGAGATGACCGAGTTCTGCGGCACTACTGGTGTCTCGGGCACGTCCAGCGACAGGAAGGGAAGGTAGACGTGAGTTGTCCTATTGCCAGGTTCCTGTGGGGGGGGATTAGTCGGATATTTATAAGCAGTTCTAAGGTGGAGGGGCATAATAAAGGACAGCAAGGAAAGAAATGGAATATGAAAGATCCTACATTTTGAGTTCCAGTAAAGCCTGCATAATCTAAAAAAAATATCGAAGGGACTGCAAAGTACCAGTGTAACTATCCTCTCACTAAATAGGGGACCCAAAAAGGTTTTCTTTCTTATTAATAACACTAAAGATGTGCCATTCGTGCTGGCTATGCATTTGTATGCCAAACAATTTTTTATATTTCCAAGAGGGAGAGCATAGCATTACTGCCTCGAAACAAAAGTAACATTTGATAGTGTACTGCGAAATTAAATCTTTTCAAGAATGTAATGTAGAAGTTCATTACATTCTTGTGAAGGAAGCTCTACATCTTAACAAATTTTGAAGATCTAGCAATTTTCAATATGGTAGTAAATGATATCACACTTCGTTCAGTTCATATTTCGGCTACATCTTGAAAAACGTACACTTGTTCAGCAACAGGCCTAAAGCTCACCCTCTCCTGACCACGCTGTTCTTTTGCAACTTCAGTCACCCTTGATTCATTCACAGTCTGCAGCAATGATGCCCTCTTCTTCAGCTCCTTCGTACAGACCACAGGCTCCGGAGTTTCCCATCTGTAAGTAACTTTCTCTGACGCAGGAGGGAGGGGCTTCAGATCGGGGAAGTGGGGGGAATTCTCTTTTGCTCTGGCCACAGCTGCATGTCTGAAATGAATTCAGTTTGGGAAAGCACAACATTACTAGTTGTGCCCTCGTCTGGCTCTATAGTAACCAAAGCCCAATTTCATGCTATGAGCCATGGAATTCTTCCTTGACTATTTCTGTGTAGAGTTCCAGTGCAGACATTTTGAGTTAAAACCAGGTACATAGGAACAGAATCCACACAAATGTACATGCCCGTTAAAGCCAAAATTCTGTATTAAGTGAGATCCACCCCTATACATTTTCTCCAATATCGTCAATAACTTTTGTATCATATGTCAAGCCTTCAGGGTTTTCCATTTGTCTTGGGGTCGTTTTGATGCCAATTAAATGAAAATCAGACACACCACTCTTTCAAAAGTTCACTTTTCCATGACAGATGAGCCAAAATCTTTTCCCATTGACACATGCTCAATGAACAGACCAACATGAATGAATACGTTATTGAAAACTGCACATGTAAATAATATCTTAAAAATCAAACCCTTTGTCGGATTACATTGAAACGTGATAGATGTACTCATCATAGATGTCTTTACATGCGTGCAAAGTTTCAAAACAATTGTTCATGGGACAGCCATGATCATATGAGAAGGAAGAAAGTTAAGGCTGTGAAGGTAAGATAACGATACATAAAAAACATTATTGCTGAATGTGTGCTGGGAGCCACAACTTAGGAAGGTCAAAAATAGGCAAAACCAAAATGGCGGTAGCACGTGCAGACAAGCGGTATTTTCAAAGTACTCGTAGATAGACGGCACGTACATGTACACTACATCATTCTCTACATCACCTTTTGCGGTTTTCATCCAAGACGCTCATGTTATACAAGGAAGGGAACAGCATCTGTTGTCGGAGACACTGTTTGTGACTCTCCTTAGCCGGGCCAGGTTTTGAATGAATTGCTGTCATGGAGACGACCTTGTGGTGACCTTCTCCAGCTTCAGCAATGATTGGACCATCTATTGTCCACATCATATCCAAGGTGCCGTAGTGGCTAACACCTGTTGACCTGATGTGTAAAGGTGGGCAAAAGTATAAGGCCTGGTCCATACTTTTTGCTTGGTAATGCTCTAAACTCTCATTACTTTAAGCAAAAAGGAGCCAATGGGACCCTAGAAAGTATTATATTTTTTTGGGAGTTACAGCTCACTCAAAGAGCAAAGAATATCTCAATTCAGATGACTGTTTGACTGTTTGAATTCATAAAGTAGTTGCAGCCTTCTTGAAAATTCTGAAACTTAACACATCAAAAAACCAACTTTCTCAAACTTGGACATCAATGCATTTATCCACGGAAAAAAACCGACATCCTTCGAAACAGTGAAGTATATGAACATGCACACATCCAATGCCAAGGCCGAAGTTTTTCAGATAATGTGATTGCAAATAAGAAGTGTGACCCATCCCAACTAACTCCAGGGCAGATGCAGAACAAAGGAACATGTAAAGCCTTGCTCCCCTCCTTTAGTACTCCTATGTGTTAATCAATCTGGATTCAACCCTTGTGAATGAGCTACAAGTCCCCGGAGCTATGTGTACTCTGGGGTAATAGGTCCTTCGTAAATAAATCCTTCATGATTAAAATTATCAAGAGAAATTGTCAACCATGATTTCACCCATGTGCCTATATTTACCAGAATGTAAAACTGAGAGATGCATCAGAGCATCTTCCTCAACATTCTCTTTCAAATACAAACTACAGACTGACTACTGACCTTGAGCGTCTTGAGAGCTGGTCAGAAAGCCAAAGAAGCAACCGAAAACTGACCACGGCCAGTACTCTGACAAAAATAACAAATACAAAACTTTCTCCCAAAAATGTGCCCCACCTGTTCTTGGTATTCATTGTCAGTTTCTCCGGAACAGGTGAGTAAATCACTTCCCCCGGCCCCTTCCCTTTGTTTCCCCTCTGCCTTCCGTCCACAGCCACCTCTTCCAATAACCTCTGTCCCCGCTCCCCCCGTGACCTGTCAACTTTGACCCCCGAGGAAATGCATTTGATTGGCTGAAGGTCAGGGGCTGGTTTGCGCTTGGCCAGCACGGCGGCCCTTTCCTTCTTCCTCCGCTGAACAGAGGGCAGCCTGAAGAAATCCCTCCAGTCTTCTGGTGTTGACAGAATTCAGTAGACGAGCACACATTTCAATTTCAAACTTTCATTGTTAAACTTCCTTCTCATGAATTGTTCAGTGTTTCTAATCACATGGCAGAATAAAATTTGTGTATATTTTAAAGCACCACTGAAATACATAACAGTGATTTTAAAAGACAAAATTTTAATTTATAATTTTAAAATCACATTCACTGAGTTTTAATAATTGAACTTACTTTGTATTTGTCGGCAGATAATTGTTCGAGTTGAGAGAGTGCCCTGTGAAGACAGTGATACAACTCATCATGAAATTGGGAGGACAGATAAATATCTGCTTTTAAAGAAATTAAAATAATACTGATGTCCTTTGAAATATGATGCAAACCAAACGACTGTGGAATCTTGAATTTCTCTTTCCTGATTTGTAGGCCAAAACATCAATTACGGCACATAAAGTGGAAACTAATAATGAAGAACGTAGTGAAAGGCTGAATGCTCATGTCAACAGGTTCAAACACAGTCATGAGACAATTTGCCTGTCTGGATATACCTACTAGCCAGTTGACCTTTTTTGGCATAGACCTTACTCAGAGTACTAGACTGAACATTTTGTCCACTCTAATTATGGAAAAGGTTACTGATAATCACCAATGCAACCATGTCTGGTTCCAAATGGTAAACTAAACAACTCCAACTATCCATTGTAGGAGTCACGTCAGTGAAACTATGGACGGATGAAACTTGGTTGTCAGCAAGAATATACCCATTCACAGTTAATTCACACAGCCAATGCGTGTGTGCAAATAGTTTCAACAAGTCGACTCAGGTTCAACCTCATCCCCCCATCTCCCTTATGTGAAACACAAAACACATGGCCAACCCAGGTCATGGTTACCCTGTGGAAGCAACTCAAAAGCATCCATTGTTGACAAGCAAGGGAAGCAGGCTTACGTCATCCATCAGCACCTTGGCCTTCCCACTCAATGCATCGTGGCGTTGCAAGTTCTCCACAGTCAGCTTCGACCTGGGCCTCCCCGGCAATGACCCCTGACCCAAGAGGTCGGTCTCAGTGAAGAAGCCACTGCTGCCATCAGCCGCCTCCCCACCTGCTGGCTCCTTGTTAGGAGCAGGGCAACCTTGTGGCCCGCTGCTCCCTAGGAGGCTGGACCCTCCGACCCCGGATTCACTCGGGAACTCCCAGTCTCGGGGCTTCTTGCAGGGCTGGGACGGCATCTCAGCGAATGCCGCAATGACGGCTTTGGCGCGGGCAAGGGCAGTCTCACTCCACTCTGACACATCCGTCTCGTATAATTCTGAGTCCTTTGTTGATGCCTCGAGCTGAGCTCGCTTGCTGTAGTAAGAGTACAATCCTGCCTTCGTGGGGACAAGGACGGGTTGCTGATGTTTTTCCTGTTGTTGTCGCTGCATGAGCTTCTCATAGCGGTCACGGTGATGACGTAGTCTCAACTAGAAAAATCACAAGAAAAACCTACTTCAACAACAGCAGTATGATCAGCCTGTAATTCAGAAAGAAACAACATTTATGAAAAAGGAAACACAATATTCAAATTGATAGAAAGTTTCAAAGGGCTCATCTCATGATGCAACCTTGTTCAACTGGCTGGGGCAAAGTTGGAATAAATTTTGATATTAAATCAGAATTGCCATTAATCCAGTTATGTCATGTCACGTGTGATGAGCCACATTCAACCAGGGACCATTTGTCAATTACTATTTGATTTTGCCTGGTATTCCGGGAATATGTAATTCACTGGTTACCAGGAATGAACGACCAGTGGTCGGCAAATGGTCAGTGACTGAACTCGGCCAGATATTAAAAGTACGGTGGCATAGCATTGAATGGAAGGTCTCCATCACAGTTCATATGACTAGCTCGTGACTCTGCTGTGATGTCTAAGATAGCAAACTACAATTAAGTTGTTTCAATACATACTTGCATTTGGTTCTCCATTTTTGCTTTCTCCGCCCCCATGGATTCTTCATGAGCCTGAAGGATCTCGATGTGCATTGTCTTTCGTTGTTTAGTGGGAGTAACAACACGCTTAAATGTCCCACCTGCAACTTGCTGACCCATACTGGCAAGAGGGTACCCTCCACTAGTGGTCCTCCGATCTAGTGTCAACTGCTGGTCTGTCCGAAGCGGCATGGGTTTCCCAGATGCAGGGTACCTCATAGAGGCCCTTCTCCTTCCAGTGGGTGGTTGAGAGGTTCTCCTCTGCCCCTGGCTTGCAAATGGCACATACTTCCTTTGTACAGAGGATATTTTCTCTCTCCATGGTTCCACTGCTTCGTAAGTTGGTGGCTCTGTGTCAAAATCATTCTTAATCGACCACCCGAAACAAAAACATGAAAACGAAGACTATTATTTATAATACTGCCAAAATAAGGGAATCATATAGGAAATATGACCAGCAGGAAAGCTTCATAGCCATACTCAGAAATGATCTGAAGGATTCTTTCTTTTGTGTCCTTCTTTAGTGGGATCTCGATGGAAAGCAAGTTAATGATGAACCAATCATTCCAAAGGTGACCCAAATCAAGCAATGCTGCTTCAAATAGTTGACTCACAATCTCAGAGTACAAGTTGGATCAAGAGTGTATTCAATCAAATTTACAAAGCTGCCACTAAGACAGGTTTTAAAATCCAAGGCCTACCCCGAGGAAGATGTCCTCTCCACTGGGACGCTGGCCCAACTCCATCTGGTATTGAGACAGCCAGTTGTGGACGTTGAGTACGGGTGAGACGCAAGGCATACCCTCCAGGGGTGAAGGGAGCCGCTCCTCTGGTAGTGTCCCCGGCCTCCGACGAGCCACCAGCTGGATGTGGGAGGGATGCAGAGCAGGCCGATGGGACAGGTCTGGGGTGTAGCGACGGGCCAGGTCCTGTATCACCTCCTGTGGAAAAGGCAGTCCATTTCTAAATCGGGCATGTTCATGAAAGGCAACATTAAAAAAAGGACAATTTTAGGGGAAATTAATTTGCAAAAGCCCAGTCCTGCTGTGGCCACAGTCTTCTTTGAACAGCTTTAATTACATGCACAATTACATGGTGGCACAGGTGACCAGGGCATAAAGCACTTGCCCTTCAACACCTTGGTTCAGGGTTCACTTCCCAGCCCAGGTCACATGTGGTCATGTGAGTGGAGTTATTTCCTGTGCCACAAGGGTCTTTAACCTGGGTTCTCCAGTTCTCCTCCCTCTGTAGCGTCAACACTTACAGCCTGGGTAAAGGAGTTGTATGAAGCACCTTCATACGCCATCAACTCAACCAAGTTGTAAATCAGTGTGTCTCTATTGTACAGTGTATTGTAACATACGGAATTTGTGATTAAATAATAAATGCATACATTTGGAGCCTATAGTTATTGAGTCAAGTCTGTGTGCTTGAAGGTAACAAACATCATTTGCCATTGCTGTAATTATATAAATTGGAGGGATTTGGGTGGGGTTTTTTTTAATTAATTTTTGGAAACCATTGCACTGAAATGGTTTAAGACTGTGAGGGAAAAACCAGATCATGTATTGGTTTTAACTGTCAAAATGCAGCTCGCTTAATTTGCCTCGCAAAGACCCCGATGAATAGAGTCCATTTCTGCCATTCCTGCATGTACAAAGAATGTGCTGGCAAGCGCATCCTCTGCACCGTGTCTGTTAGCAGATGGAGTATTTGAAACAAATTGGCCTACCCTTGATTGTTTACCTCAGAGGTCACCAGAGAATACTGAACCCCTGTTCCATGAAAATATTAGCATTCCAGTTTGAATGATTTCACAGGATGACAGATACCAGTTTTAAATTCCTTTCAGGTAAGCCATTTTTATAATTGTACAGCAACTGGGTTTTTGTTCCTCAAAATAATGCATATTACCTTCAACTTGCAACCAATCCATGACAGAGGCACAGAAAAACAATGTACACTGTTAACCTTCCCACAATGGAAACACACCTTGGGTGGGGGCACACTCCACATTAGCCAACAAGGCCTCACAAACAGATGGCATACCTCCTGGCCTTGATATGGTTTCAAGAAACCGATCTTCTCCAGGTAGCCCATCAGGCTGGATCTGTCATGGATCCCCGCCAGGACGTCCACGGCTTTCATGGTCTCGTCTCTCACATCAGCCTGGCAAAAAAAAAAACAGACCAGACATTGGTGAACGGTTGATTTGCACAGTTTGCACGTATATCTTCCTCTAGTCTTGTATGGTGTAATTCCACGACCAGAATTTGAAGCCGTTACTGCGTTGGCACAACGCTTGTGAAAAGGTGGTAAGCGCGCGTTTCATGCCTCTTTGACCAATCACGTGTCGTGATTTGCCAAATACATGCCCGTGTCAAGCTGAAAAATGTGTGCATGAGCGCAGAGCCACAGCAGTTATGGCGTCTAATTGCATACAGTCATTTGCAAAAGTTTAGGATCACCCATACAAAATGCATTAACCTGAAGAAAAACCAAAATTAAACCAATAATTATGGCAACTTGTGTTTATTTTCAATGTGCAACCTTAGTATCTTGGTTAAACAGCACTGTGACTACATTTCCATGATATGAAATGTTAACAGTCTAATATTTAGTGTGCCTGATTACTTAGACAGGCTTTTTTTTACCAGTGCTGCTTTACAGACAAAATGTCATAAAAACCTGCCATTGCACACAATTTCATTCAAATGGGTATATAGTACTACACTGATGTTATGCGCCACTGTAAAATCATGTTACATAATCATTCAATGAGACAATGTAATGCAGGCCCAGTGACAGAAATACCAATAAAATTCCAGGTGGCCTTAAACTTTTGCAAATAGTCTAAACTCTATACATCTGCTGCCAAAGATTTTGAATATTACAAGCCACATATGCTCTCGAAAGGGTCAAATTGCATTTCATTGAATACAAATTCATCCTGGCCATGCAACTGATTAAAATACTTTTAGAATTAGAAGGAGAATATTTGTAATTCCTAATCTGAAATTCATATTTATCTGTTAGTTGTTACCAGCTGACTTTTCATTCAGCGTCTCGCTGAAAAGCTCATAATCTACAATGTAAGGGATGCGGGGAAACTACTAGTGTCAGTTATAAATTTATTTTGTGTGAATGTAATACCCAGATGACATTGACCCAAGCCACAAGGGTGGATCCACGACTAGGAGGGGGGCCAAAATGTTTTTAAGGGGGCCCAAAATTTGGGAATTTCTACATGTAACATTTTATGTCCTGGAGATTTTTTTCAGGTAGCTCAAAATTTGGGAATCTCTAAATGTAAGCTTCACAGACCACCAGTCTTATGCGTACAACCGTGATTTAAGCAGTGGGCGGAACAAAGGATGGCAGCGTGTTCAGTGCAAATTGCGCATAATGCACGTGGCATGCATTTGTTTACATGTCACGTGCTCTAAAACTATTTTCCTTCATTACTCTTTTGTAAAGCTATCTCTTCTTTTCAAATGTTGCAGGCATTTTTTCGAATCTAAATGGGCCAGATTAAGGTAAACAGGATTTTTTTCTTAGCTACGGTACCCCGCCACTGTTTTCAGAAGGAGCTGCCCGTCTGTGCATTTATATGTCTGTCGTAAGTTTCTATGGCCGCTTTGGGGGCTTTTGACGCACATTTAGAAGGAATGAAATGAAATTATCTTTTAATTGTATTTAAAACACCAAAAAGTTTGTCCTTTTTTGTGGGGGGCATGGCTCCTGTCAGCTCTCTCGATCTGCCCCTACAGTGTTAAAAAGTACCATTTCATCCGTTAGTGCTGGAAGTAAGCTCAGTATGACATCCCTTCGGTCCAGACCAAACGCTGTCAGCGTTTTGACAGCATTGGCTCTGACAATGGCTCGACTGCTCTTCAGTTGGTCACGGTAAGCCCGGAGGACGGTCTCCATCAGATGATCACCGATACCTAATTCCCTGAGATTCAAGAAATTTGAAATCCAAAAGATAAGATAGGACTAGTTTCAGTGTTGGGTACATGGTTTTCAGCCTCAGTGAGGCCAACTTCTAGACTTGGAGTCCTTCCATAACATCCTTTAATTCAAAATGCAGAAGGTCCCCGATTGACATTTGTGGGCAAAACATACATGTATGGGTGGTCTTCTAAAAAAATACAAGCAAAAGAGGAACAATAGGGAGTCCCCGGTTGCAGGCAAACACACACTTGTGTGTACATGTATACCCCTATGCTACCCATGACAGTGCCATCAGCGGTAGTGCTGTAGGAGACAGATGCCCCCAACCTGTAAATCTGTATCCCCCCCCTTGGCATCGTGAAATGTAAACAGCAAATGTACAAACCAAAAGTTGTTTGCTTTCACCGTTTCTTAAAAAAAAAGCATGCTCATCTCCGGATACCCCTCAGATATTTTCCCCTAGTTACACTACAGGTGAGTGTGCTGACCCACAATCGTTGCTACGTGAAAATTTCCACTCTTGTTCATCATGAACGGAGATTGAATTCAAAGTACCCTATTTCTTGGATGAATCTTTGTTGTGAAGTTTGTGTTCACTGATGCACAACCACGTGAACATTTAGAAACATAACAGTCACCAAAGTATTTTTGACATGAGCATTTTGGAAGGGAAATAAGTAGACAGTTTTGTGCAGAAATGTGCAGACTTACTTGTATATTTGGACCACGGCCTCGCAAACAGGCCTATACTGAAGATCTGCAACATCATCCAATAGATCCACTGAAACCAAACAGAGGGTGTCCACTTTTCATTCAACATTACTGAAACATCTTACTTTTCTACAAGCAAATGGCATTGGTTGAAAAAAGCACAACTGAGAAAACCCTGCATACTGTGGTAACACAACTTCACACCCATTTCCCTAGCATTTTTTATAATGATAAATTGGTCCAAACCATCCCTTTGAGTCATCATCAAGATCTTCCCTGTTCACTTAGGGCAATGAGTCTTCAATGTAGTCCAAACAACTATACCCCAGACAAACTGGTCAGTGAAATTGCTGTGGCAATATCAAAGTTGACTGGCAGCAGTGCTTAGATGGAAAACTAGACCACTACTGGCTGCAATCGGTCCCTTATTCTCAATCAGGATGCGTTCAGGATCCAAAGAAATGTACTCTATTAAAAAGAGACAGGGTCTGCCTTATGATATCAGAAAATATCCAAGGGCATGATCTTGAAGATCAAGCATTTGGATCCCATGGAACAAGTACTACATAACTGAATGGTTACCCATTGATTACACCTGTTACATGTGGAACTCTACGTGCACGTGCTGCTTCTAAGCTTGGTTGCAGCTCTTTATGCAAATTCATAGTTTCCAGTGATACCAATAAATGTAAAAGAACATTCTATCTTCCCGCCAGATGAGAACTTATTGAGGCACCCTATAAAACGAGTAAGTAATTAATCTGTAACATTTGTGCAATAGAAATAATAATGTTATTTGGTGACTGCAATTGGCTTTGCCTTGTGCAATAGAAAACTAGATCTGTCACTCCATGAAATTATTATTACCATTGCAGCCACAAGCATTTTTTTATCTGTACAGTACTCTCCCAAGAGTACATATCAGACAACATGACACGTTGGCATACACTTACGCAGTGTTCTGACTACAGGTTCCACTTTCAGAGTAACTCCCCTCGGGAACCAGCTGTTAGCAGCGATGTGCCTCAAAAGCTCTGGGGTTGTGTATTCCATGACCAACTCTTCCTCCTCGTCCTCCGATTCCTCCAGCTCCATCTTCATACCCGACGTTCTCAACTGCTGCAAGAAATTTCGAAAAGATAAAAACCTTCACAGACCTTACATGTACGTTGCAGATGGTACCAATGATTTAAGACCATATAGCAGCAAGAGTAGTCCGCCTGCAGCCCCCAATGCCTCAGATTCTGGGTCAGGAGACTGCCTAAGGTCATTTTAACCTTGTATCAGATGACACAGATTGTTATTTTTGACCCTGTGACATCTGACACAAGGTCATTTTTGACCTTGTGCCAGATGTTATATAGGCAGTACCACGAGCTACACTGTTTTCCATGTCAGCAAATAAAATACAGGTGGAAGCCAGAGTTCTACCAATCTGAGAAGAAGAAAGGATTGTAACAATGCACAACAAAGAGTGAAATCCCAGAAGCTGTAAGGAAATTGCCTGCCCTCATACAAGATGACACCTTTCCAGTCAAGGTACAACTTAAGGTTCATTAGTTGCAAGAATAGTCTACATGTACTTTGTGATTGCAGTTCTGTGCAGACCACTGCATATTTTGCTTGTAAAAGTCTAATTCGTGAACACACCTTCTGTCTTACTACTGCAGTTTCTACTGCATTAATTCCTCTGGACTTTCTTCGCTTGGCACCTTTACCCTGTCAAACAGAAAGTATTAAACAAACTGGTCATAGATTTAAAGGAAATGCTGACATTGCCATGACAATATGCATTATTCAGCAGCCAGCAAATAACTTAGTCATTATATGCAGGTATCTTGCTCATGCAAAATATTCATGTATAATTAAGGAGTAGAGCTGCGAAAGTCACAAACTTGATTAACAAAACTTTTACCTCGGGCTAGAAATTTTGGTAGCGTAGTAGATAACAGATGGCTGTAAATCCTACATTCATGACAAATTCTACAAAAATATCCAAAGGGATGGCAAAATTAAGGACTGCCAGTGCGATTATCCACTCTACATGTGTGAAAACATATTGGTGAAAAAGTGTTTTTCATAAACCATTAAGATATTTATTTCGGGTATTGATTTCTGGCTGGCACCAGACATACCTTGGCTTTTACTCCAAGAGCTTCAAGCTGAGGGATAGACACCTTCCCTGGCAATGCTGTACAGACAGGACACAATCAATCAACGATGGACGGCAACTACTTGTCAGTAGCTTTGGGGTTTTTATTGAACGTTACATTTCAAATAGAGGGAAGATTGACCAGAGGCAGTTGTAAACAATTACTGTGATAGCACCTCATACACTTGCACATGGCATGTATGTATCTCTTACGTTCCTCTTTGACCAACAGATCTCTCTCACTGGACACCATCTTTGTAGGAAAATTGCAACTGCGTATACAATGCCAACAGGTGCACGTTCATGCACATCATAAACACTGAAATATAACCTGCCGATGCACTTTAATCTGTAGGAAGTGACGTCCCTTGAGAGAGACCTACAGGTGTATAGGGAGACTAGCCAAAGTGTGTGAGCTCGCAAGCTTAAGGACTTGTGTATGAGTGTGCCTCCATCACAGTAATTCTGTCTCATCCAATCAGTTTTAGACCAATTTTAGCATTAGGACTGTACACTCATGGAGGATATCCAGCGATGACAGATGAAGTAGGCCTACTGCGGTATTTCCATGACCCCTCCCCTCAAAAGAAAGTTACCTTTAGAATAATTGGAAGGCTGAAAAATTTATGATAGCCTCTTCAAAATTTTGGATGAATCTAAATAAGGGTTGCACTTAAAGCTAATCCTAACCCAGAAAGGAGGCATGGTTCTTTCAGGAGAGGTGCACTCAACACTGGCAAAATGACAAATTTCACTCAACACTGGCAAAATGACAAACTTTAATCAACACTGGCAAACTAAAATACTTCACATAATGCTGGCCAAATAATGAACTTCACTCAATGCTGGCAAAATGACAAACTTCACTCAATGCTGGCCAAATAATAAACGTCACTCAATGCTGGCAAAATGACATACTTCACTCTATGCTGGCCAAATAATAAATGTCACTCAATGCTGGCAAAATGACAAACTATCAGCAGTGGAAGAATGCCGGTTCCAAGGCATTAACATGAAAGCTTGCGATTTCAAAGCCTTGTTCTATTTTCTCCTTTCCCTGTTTCTTCTCTTCTCTAACTTTTTTCTTTTGTCCCATTTTTGCCGACAGGGTAAAGCATCCCCTAGACCCAAATCTGTAATCATCACTACAAATCAGATAAAGTTGGATTTCAGATTGGCACTGGATACCCGGTGTAAAACCCACCCATCCCGGACAGCTGTAGCTTCTCCAGTGTCTTCCTCCGTTCTGTCACGCTCATGTTGGCTACTCCCAGCTCCTGGAAGATCCTGCTCTTACAGGCTTCATCTGGGAGGTCCTCTAAAGACAGCAAGTCAAACTCTTCTTCCTCTTCTGAGGATGAGGGAGCCCAGATAAAGGGCTCGTGGTGCTCCTGGTCATAGACAATGGCATATATTGAAAACAACAAGTTCAGGGAAATGTTGAGCCCTCACGAATTCTCATCGATAATTAGCTACATTGCCATCCCAAAACCCCTTTTACGCAATATTTTGTTCACTTGAGTAAGTTCATAACAACATCTTTAGACACACACATAGTCTTCTTTGATTTCTCAAGTAATGCTTTTGTCAATACAGATCAAATGAACACGTTTGCTTTTTACTAAAAGCTGATCTTAACAGATCAGGGGAGTTTCTCAGCCAATTTGATTTTTTTAAGAGGCAAACTCTTGCCATCTTAAATTCCTGCAACATAGAATAACATCCATAAATAAGGTTTTTCAACATGGTTTATTAAAGTCAACATATCTGCCAGAACTTTTTATTCGCAAAGGAATTTTCTGAAAGTCCAGGCAATCAATGCATAGGCCTACTTCTTTGCCTGCGATCCCTTTAAAATCACAGAGGCTAAACCACAATACATGTATATGTAAAACCAATGTCTAGATATTAAACTCACATAAGACTCTGATTCAACTGGGGTCTTCACTGCTTTGAATCCTGATGGTACCTACCAGACAAATGAAACAAAACCAGTTTTATATGAAAGAGAGAAAGTTTGTAGCGGGTTTTAGTGTCCTTGAAAGAAGTCCACAACACCAGGTTTGTTACTTGAACACTTGCAATAGTTCTAAAATTACAAATTGACAATGGAGGCATTTTTCAAGGCCAGCTCACTTTATTTTTATAACAGGATATGCCTTTTTATACAAAAGATTGAATATGAGGACAAGAAAATCCTTTGCCATGTGCCCACAATGGTAACACAGAACGTATTAAAGTATCATAAAACTTAACATTCCATCCAAACTTGTGCTGTCTGGGAGTCCACCTACTACGATTATTGTACTTACAGGCTGGAGTTTCCATGGTGATTCTGGTATTGGTTCCAGTGTATGACGGTATCCCATGATGCTTCGGATGACCGAGTTTGGGATATAACCTGAAGTGGATTTCAAACAGTATAGGCAAACCAACTGAAGCTTAATCAAAACGTAAATTGATTGAAGTACTTCTCCTTCCGCAGTTTGGGAACCATCACTTCAATTTTCTTCTGAGATCCAAAACACTGACCTAGCAGAACAGCAGTTTCAACTTTCCTTCACAGTCTAAAAACTTAACATTAGACAAAAAGCCCATTTTAACTCAGGAATTAAGGCAAACATCGGCAGCTGCTTTGTTACAATGCTGTTTTTGTGTATCTTGTTACTTCTTTCCACTTTTCAAAACCAGGAAGAATCCAAAACTGTGACAAGAAATGAAGGGCTTTTTGATGCAGGGTTACATCATCTGTGATGTGGCTGGTCCATGTAATGGGCAGAGATGACAACAAACCCTCTGGTTGTTAAAAAGCCACTCTTTTTTATTTCTTCGGGCTGTCTTCGATCAAGACACAGATCAAGATGGAAATTCATTCAGATGTGAATATTCCACAAAATGGCAGTTAATATACACTGCTATCGCTATGTACATGTAGTCTTATAAAATACTAGTAAATGAGTTGGTCAATTCAGATACCCGATAGACAGCTTGTAAAATGTACAACGGTGAAATGTTCATTGTGGTCCCTAGTTCATTTGCCTAAGATACAAAAAAACACCTGTTGACTTATAATGTTCGGGTTAGGGTTAACAAAGAATTATGGCCTAGCTTTATAGTTAAGAAAACAATTTGATGTTTTTAAACTACCAAGGTGCATTACTCAGATCAACCTGCAGAGCACTAAATATCCAATTAAAAAAACTAAGGCCTGGATTGGACACTGAACTTGAGCTGTCTCACCATCTGGTGCAATGGGCCATGGGTTATAATCCTCTTCTTCCTCCTCCTCAGAAAGTCCTTTAAGCTCCGCCTCCTCTTCTCCCTCCATCACATCTTCCCTGTCACCGGCCGCTTCTTCAACCTTAACCTGGGTGGGTTCCTCAGCCTCAATTTCATCTGTTTCCACGACAACAGATCAATGAGATGTAACCTCTTCATTCCATTACTGTGAGGGATTATTTTAGGGGTCAACATTTGAGGGAAAGATTTGTGGACAAATGTCGTAAAAGGAAAATAAGAAGCTTGACAAAAAAGGAGCTTACAAAGACTAGAAACCCAAAATCATGTAGTGCATGTATATGACAACAGGCCATTGTGCTGAAAACTTCTGAAATCACAAAGGTCACTATTTGCATCGCCAAGTCTAACTGGCGTCACTCTTGCCTTGATGCCTGATGTTCTTGAGAAGTGTCTTCCAAGTATTAACTTCTACCAAGTGTGATCATCAGCGAGGCAAAACTCTCACCTTGAATCTGAGATTCTTTGGGCTTTTCAGAGTCTAACTCATCTCCTTCCTGTTGTTTCTTTGCGACTGGCTCACCTAGAGGGGGTCTGAGGCTGCCGAACCGAACACGAGGCTTGGCATGGCTTAGTTTGTCCAGTTCATCAAAGGACAGGGTAGGGGACGACGACTCATACTCAACTGAACCATCAACAAAAATGATGAAACATGAGGTGACATATTCTGCTTTTCATGGTCACTGATAGTTCACCCTCAAACAGCATGGATTTTTGCTACCTCCTCAAAGCCAAATTCAATGAGCAGAGATTCCATCCCCCTTTATCAGATCTCGATTTCCAACAAAACTTTTTTCAAAGACATCCATCATTATCATATGATTATCTGTGAAGTATCCATCCAAGTGGACAGAAAATTTAGTTGTTACCATTCAACAAAGCATGCAACTGCACTCTCCATGGAAAAAGTTTCAGATTTTTTAAGCTGCCCGTATTCCAAAATTTGACATTTGACAGTGATTTAGAGACAATTGGTGTTAAAATGTCCAAAACACCTCAGCAGGAAAACTTACGAATGTCACCCCCTCCCCCAAGTCTTTTAAGATAAAGGAGGAATCAATCTGTTTCTTATCGTTTCCCACGTGTAACTGAAATGAATTTATTCCTGACAAGTACAGTGTCTTTAAAGGCTGACCTCTGCAACACACTTCCACAACAATTTTGTAGTGGAGATACTGTAAACAAAATACTGGACTCGAGGGGAGAAGAGCAAGGATTGTTTTGCTCATCTGAAGTCACTGTGACTTCACACCAGTTTCCCCTTCAATGGAGGACATAAATCACAGGAATATACATGATTCGCTTGATGATGACAACTGCTGGGTGAAATCTCACCTGGGCTCAAGCTGCTCGCAACCACTGGGGACGATATGGCCTCGCTATCTCCCCTGTCTCTAGGGGGAGCTATACTTAGCCGATGCCTCTGCAGGTGGTCTGCAGACTGCTGTATGTGACGCCGCAGGACTGCATCAGTCGGGAACGTGGGTAAGTTGGCAATGTTAAACCTGGGGGGAAGAGAATTTTATAAATCAAACAGGAAGTCAAACTAAGTGTAAATCAAATAAGACTTGGTTTAATTCTACATTAGTCTGCTAGCTGCCCAGTTCAAGTGACAGCTAGCAAATGAGACTTTGGTGCTATAAAACATGCCCGGTGAAATGGTTCCAATGTTTTAAATTTACAGCCATGGCAGCAAGAATATTTAGCATGGGGTTACAAATTATGTGTACATTGACTTTTGTGTGAATGTGTACACTTCACTGAACAGTGGCTGAGCTAAGTGTCTATGTACCTTCCTTGATCCTGAAAATCCGTCAAAACAAACTGCTTATTTCAAGAGAGCATTGAGAGGTTTGAGGCACAGTAAGGATTTTGCGTCACATATATCACAAAATTTCCACTGCCCAATATACGCAGGCTTCCAGAGTTATCTATACAGATGTCAGAACACGCCCATATGTATGTGTAACCAGCAAAGACCTAGACTTGGCTCTTGACACGAGATTTGGGTAGAGCCTATCAGACAGTGTTCCATGTGGCTGTGACTTGACATTATGCACGACTCAATGGGTAGTAACTGCAGGAACGACCATAGACTAGTGTATAATCTTAAGCCACAGCTAAGAGTGATTGCAGCCATCATGATGAGCAGTCGGTATGTCGGTAATGAGGTAACGACTACATATGGAAGCCTGGTTACCAGAGTTGAAGGTCAGGATTAAATCTGATTGGTTCTTCAACTTCCTCATCCTTGAAGTTCATCCCATCTAGCAGCTTTTCCATGTAATACAGAGGCAGGTATGTACTTACAGTGATATAACTATGACAAAAGGGACAGAGAAATATTAAACAAAATTACATCAGAAAACTCAAGTATATAAGTTTCAATACAAGTTCCCTTTTCTTTTGTACCCTACTTTCGCATCCTCTGATGTCTGAAGGAATTGGAATAGCCAGAGGGTTAAGCTTGGTATGCAAGTTTGATTTTTAGTAGCAATGAAATATTTCACTCAGACTACCTATTACACAGTTCATGTTTGGCCTCTCATCATGTCTTTATGCTAGGCTTCAAGTTTTCTTGAGGATAAGCGAGCACTCGTGGAACACACAGGGAAGATGAAGGAAATCCAGGTCTTACGCTGACAGTGAGTCTCCTGAATGTGCATCACCAACTCTTGGCAGATGAACTAAAAGTAAGAGAGGGTGTAGAGTCGTACCTGACATGGTTTTGGAAGCCCACCAGGAGATCGCCGCGCTCATTAGCAAAGCAGACACTGCGTAGGGACGCATCAAAGCACAGTTCTCTGACTAATGTGTTGGTCAAATCCCAGAGCTGCAAGTATAGGCAGTATCAATTTTCAAAAAAAAGAATTGCTATCTTAAAGATGACTTGATAACATAACAAATTTGTGACTGTTGATGACAAATGATTGGGAAGATGGATTGGAATTTCTGTGGCTGAAGTTTTGAAATTGCTGCTTTCAATCACATACTGAGATACAATGAAGATTGTATTCCACTCAACTGGCTACAACCACAAAGTAGTACCTGCAGCCACCAGACAGTGGCTTAATTCCACAGACACATGTATCATTCACAGCCATAGCCCCAACTTTCAGAGGCAGCCACTTGTGATCCTGGCACAATACTAAAATTCATTTTAAAATGATAGGGGAGGAAGGAAAACGGGCAATTCACAGAAGTGCGCCTCCAAGAGTTTGCAACGCGTTGGTCAATCACAACACATGAAATCTGTTGACCCTTTCCAAACACGCATTGGGTTGACAGATTTTGCACACTGTGATTGGCCAACATGTTGCAAACTCTGAGAGGTGCACTACTGTGAATCGCCCGTATTGGGCTGGATTTAAAGAGAAAAATCAATTCATTTCCATGTACCTTAACCAATCCATCATTGCTAGTTGTCGCAAACAGGCCAAGGGACTGGCAACTACAGAGGGCTGTAACCTGGTTTGGTGCAATTAAAACAGTAAAAACAAATATGCTGAATTGAAGTTCAGTCCAATAGTGTCTCCCCATATGCATGTCATCATGGGACATAAAGAAAGATATTCCCCCTTCATAATTTTGTAGCTTTACCCAAGTTTCTTCTTTTAAATTTCTTCTTTTATTACAATCCATTATCCAATCAGAATTGGCGACGTAAACGGGACTCTCATCAGCATTATTCGAATGCTGACCGGAGATGAGGAAAGACTTATTATTTATTATCTCTCCGTTTCCTTTTTTCCAGAAAAAAAAAATTACATCAAGAAATCTTAACTGGAGCGACCTCTCGCATTATTCGACTCCTAATAACCAGGGTCACATGTATAACTTCAAATGAAATATCACTTACACCGGGAGAAAACATGTACAGGATAACTAGAGCTGACGAAACTACAGTGACTGAAAGGCTTCAATGATCAGTAAACAATAACAGTGTTCATTCACACATGGCTTGACAAAGGTACACCAAAAATTGGTTCAAATACTTTGCATTTCCCAAGGATTCAGGCTTGTATTCGAGTATGAGTCGTTTTGGAAATGCACTTGTACATACAAATCGCAAGGCTAATGGCCCTAAAAGGGCACGTAAATATTGCATAAAAATTCAGATAGGTGAAGATGACCTTAAATTTTGGCCCCACCAAAAGGGCTTGCAAAACACAGGACTTACAAGTGCAAACCACATTTAAACTGAACCAAATGTCATAAATTTTAAAACATTGATACCGACAGACCCAAAACAAATCAAAGAGAGCTCACCATCTTTGTATGCTCATGCTCTTTGAGATGGGTATGCAATCGGGTCCTTTGCAACATCTTTGACGAGTTGCAATTCTCATCTCCAATGACAGCGTCATTGGTTTCCAGCTCATCAAGCAGCTCGTACACGTGAATTACACTAGGAAGAAACAGGTGTTTTTCCACAGAAGATAGATAAGAGGTTTGCGCTCTCCTTAAATCTGCCTTACACATTGCGCAAAAGTGTAAATGCAGGCAAAGCAATCATGGTAAAATACGCAAAAGATGAAATGTGTTCACAGTGAAATTGAGTCCAGTGCTGTCACACAAATTCCTCTTCACATTCCCTTTGAGTGTGAAATAATTTGAACCAATGTGTACGGCAAAACTAACATAACAACAACATAAGTACCCCTTCCAAACTTTGAATACATGAGACCACGTCACTCAGATATGCAACAAAACAAGGCCTGTCTAATCAGGCCAACATGGCCTGATCAAAGGTGACTCACTGCTTCAGATTTTGTTATACATTTACATCAATTTTCAATTGCAAGTGGAACACTGGGTACGTGCACTTAAGAATTATAGTTATCTAGGCTCAAACTATTTTTTTCAAACAGTCTTCAGAGTCATTATACATACATGTATGTAAGTCCTGCATATCACGTGGCAGCAGGAAAAATCAGTTTAAACATAGAGTCGTTTGCACCTTAGGAACAAGGTACAGTATACATGGACGTTATTCATCAATAGCATGCTAGTAACCAGTGGTTATTGATCAATGGTTGAGAATAACACACAACATGGCCGACAAGACTCACTTGTTAGGCAAGACCATGCACAGTGAATATCCTAGCATGGATATGAGAGATGGACAGAGAGAGCAGGTGATCTAGGTGATGGACAATGGAACAGGGTGACAGATGTAAAAGGAATATGCATCATAGACTTCAATGAAGATGGTACACAAATTTTAATGTTAGTCAAATGAAAAAAAAAGTCTTAAAGTCAGAATAGATGTTAAGACAGATGGATGGACATAGACAAAGGGAACACTGCAGATAAAAATGAAAATAAGAACTGACTTCAAGAAAGATATGACGGGAAAGTAATTGCACAGTATGAATTGACGAACCCAAAAAGTCTATGCAAAAGTGTGTTGAACACAATTACTATGATCCTTAATCATGTTAATTGTTACTGTTGGTTTCTCCCACTCACCATTTTTCTGCATGTCAATTTAACTTGTAAGCTTTTTGGACCTGTCAGCTCAACAGCCCAGACTCGGACAACCTGTCCAAATCAAATAAACAAGAGACAAAAACACAACTGAAATATCAACACATTTTTGAAAGAGGGTTAAAAAGTACTTTGAAAAACCAATGCCTGAGAGTAATTAGCTTCCTAGGTCCTCCAAAATCCACTGGGGGGGTTGAGGGTTTTAAATTGCAAGATTCAAGATGATGTAAGATTATTGCTTTACATGGGGCTAGATATTTCTTTGAATCAGGTTTTCTGCACAGGGTGGGGATCTGGGAGGGTTTACAAAGGCTCCTAGTAACTTCAAAGAGGTATGGAAGATCTTTAGTCTAAAGTCAAGGGAGCTCAGAATGTCCTGAATAGACTGTGTAAAATAAGCCTTTAGGAGTGACAGAACAAACCTTGTCTGAACCACAAGACATCAGCCTGTCTGCTGTACCAATGCTCTCGCAGCCTCCTTCATATTGGCCGTGTGAACACTCCAGGGCTGATACCTGGCCAAGGTGAGCCTTAACTAGTGTCTTCATGAAGTGCTGCTGGGCTTCAAGGAGAATAATCTGTCCGCTGTTGAGACCGGCAAAGATAAGGGATTCGCAGGTTGCAGACTCTCTCTGACCCAATCCGCAATCCTGAAAGCCGGCCATCACAAAAAAAACAACACCCTGACAATTTGTGCTTACGTGTGAAAAAAAGGAGAAGAGGTTTGTGAGTCCAAACACTTGTTTCTTAAAAAGTGATCCAGATTTTGGAACTTTCACTTGCAATACCTGAAGTACGTGTTAGCCTTCAAAATGGACACAGTGATATTTTCTGCATTCAGCCCAAAAATTACCATTTCAAAAATATCCCCCAACATCATTCTGATAGAAAAACAAACCTCTGCAAGTAATGAGGAAATGGACACAAACGATACAATACGCCCAGTATTAAAGAGCTGAGGCAGTCCACTAGATGTGTCAAGGATTAGGAGCATATCCCAAGAACTCTGTGTTTTGATCAAATGAATATAGTTGACAAGGATGAAATGGAGAGAGCAAACACGGTGACCCAACGTGACTGCACTTGAGTGCCGGCAAGTTCCATGCAGCCACTGTGAGGTGTGTACACATGCCATTGAAATCAGTAGCATGCACTCACCAGCTTGAATAGTGCCAAGCACAGCACACTTTCATCGGGCAGGCCCGGCACCCACAGCTGGTCTGCCGTGCAGGGATTGGTGGCGCTGTTGAAGACCAGCACGTCACCGGTGGCCATGACAGTGTAGATCATATCATGCTTGGGATCGTACACAAGATCTGTCAAGATCTGACACCCGGCAAAAAACGAATGTACCGGTAAGCCAAGCAAACTGCTCCCAAACCTATAGGATCTAACGAACTAAGTAAGAAGTACAAATGCCCTGAGAAGTAAGATTTAAATTGGGGCTAAGAAAAATGGATCCAACTCGTCAGATGCTTTGATTAAAACCAGGAGAGAACAACACACAGGACATCAGTGCTCTCACCTGGTATGTGGCCATTGGGTAAATGATGGTCAAGATGGTTCCTGATACAGCAGAAATCAAGCGTACACCACCGTCCTAAGGGTTGGAGGAGTTGTCATTCAACAGGAATATCATTGGCCATGTTGGTATAAATTTATTCTTTAGGCCCAGCATGCAACAGTATCCGAAAACAAACTAAAACAAAGTATGACTGTCAGAAATGCAGCAATGTTCAGATTGTGTTAAAGAGCACCTTTAAGAGAAAACATGTTTTTTCTGATTTCACTTGTTGAAATCAATATGGAAGCATCCAAAATCGAACGCAGTGTCATTTGTCTTCAGAGCTCAACTATAACAAGCTAAATAGGGGTTTTTTTCTGTTAATGCCAAGATGTGAATTCTGAATGTAGATTGCATCATTGGGAGAAAACACAGAAAACGAGGGGAACCCTTGCCCTGTGTTAGTAATGAATAAGCCCTTGTCTCTGCCAAACAATGGCTACAAACAATGGCTACACGCTGAACAATTTGTACTCGACCATTTGTATTTGTGGAGACAATGCAATTGTTGTAAAATATGGTTACTCTACGATAATGGACCAAAACATTGTGGGCAGTCAAAATTTCCAAGCCTCCAGAAACTCTGTCCAAATTTTCCTCACAATATTAAACCTTCCCAGACCAACACCTGGTCAGGCAGACTAGTAATGTTCCTTCAATCCCATCTATCACATAGAGTTACCATGTGGGGATTAGATTATAATCACTGTGAAATACCTAAGTACCCCGTAAGGGTGAACCATATGGTACTTGCAACTTGTATTGGTGACTAGATAAAAATGGAATTGTCACAGATGAAGAGCTTTCAGAAATTGTCCATATACAAGGCTGAGAAGAACTGAACTGTAAAAGGGAAAAACCCACCTCAGCCGCACAGAGGATTCTGGTAGGAGAGGTGGCAGTCTTAACACAGGCAAGCTTGTGAATGCAAGATCTCACCGGAGTGAACATGTGATGGAACTACATGAAAAAACGATCAAAGCAAGAAGTAGCAGAGAAATAGACATCTCCGACGGCTCAAAGCTGTAGATTGACATTTCATTTCCAACACTTTTATCCCTTCAGCTGAAAAATTGGATATAAGATCAAACCAATCAGATTTCCCTTGGTGGTTTGGTTTTCTTAACGTTGGCCTTTGTACCTGATTAAAAGTGTAGATCTTGACATCGTGCAGCGTGTAATAGTACACCTGGTTAACGTTAGCAAGACGCATTCCCAGAATCTTCTCGCCCACGTCCAGTCTTTGAGTCTACAAACCAGAACATTTATACCAACAGTTAATCTGATGAACTACTTTCCTGTGGTTCATAAGTTTTTTCTTGATGAAAATTAAAGCAACTATTACAAGGAGATATGACCGAAAAATATTTCATCCGTAACTGTCACACGACAGATTTATTTTGATATCCTCTGTGACCAGGATGTATACGAAAAATCACTGACACTAATCAACACGAAAATAGGAACCTAACAATGACAAAGCAGTTGACTTTTTAAAAGGAAAAAAAATGCCCAGAATGACAATTTGCTGTGCTGGTAGAAATAAAAATATCCTCCCTCACCAGTTCAAAGGTGTCCAGTCTCCACACTCTTATTGTGCCATCTTTGGAGCTTGATATCAGCAGAGGATCAGATGGATGCATCACCAGGCCTACAAACAAGATTAGACCAACAGTTAACAGGCCCTGTAATACTCACCACCAGCACAGCCCATTTTAATTTTCATTCGCTAAACAAGAAATTCAGCCAACATTTTGCACTGGTCGAGCATGGAATCCTTGCCCATGCGTACCAGCCATTATTCCTCACTCACCAATGCTACACGTGTACATGTTAACCTAAGCAGAGATTTACCAAAGCAGATAGCCACAAACATTGTTACAGGTCCTGTTTGAACTTCAACCAAACAACACCTTTTTGTGTGCATTTTTACAAGCAATCTCAGTTTTTGTGCAAGTACAATGTAGATTTTATTTTACAAACCTGTGGTGAAAATCAGTTTTGGCAAAAACCATGTTTAGTAGATTGAAGAAAGCATTTACTGAGTGGCTTGCACTGTTCACAAAACAAGATCTGAAATTCCATGAGAACCAACATTGGAGCTACTGCA
Source organism: Acanthaster planci (assembly GCF_001949145.1). Next base: position 5,753,218 of record NW_019091362.1, read on the forward strand.
CAATCCTACAGCAAGATTTCCATACAAATAAGAACCCTGTGTCTCCAGCAGGCTGTGCAAACAATAAAAAAATACTGCGAATATCATAGCTGTAATGGAAATGAACTGAAACTGAATGATGCTCACGGGAGTTTTGTTTGAAAGCAACCTTTTCCTCGAAGAGTTTGCTTTGAAAAATTTGGCCAAGGCCTTCAGTTCAAAATGCAGGGTTGGTTGGGACATTATTACAAACCTTTCAAGTTGAATACAGGCGTTTCACAATAGTGCGCCACCAAGAGTTTGCAATGCATTGGCCAATCACAGTGCATAAAATCTGTCGACCAAATGCAAGTTTGGAAAGGGTCGACAGATTTCGCGCATTGTGATTGGCCAATGCCTTGCAAACTCTTGGTGGCGCACTTTTATGGATCGCCCATATTGACAAGGCAAAGCCCATGTGTGATTTAAAGTATTACATCTCGTGTCACTGCAAACATCTAACAAAAAAAAACAAAGCACACTAACAACGAGAGTCCATTGTTATTGCACCGTACTTCTTTTGTTAGATGTTCATAGTGTAGCTAAAGTGTGGATCACATTGGAAAGTGGGTGTCAACTGACTCACCTGTGACGCAATCATAGTGCCCAATGAATTCATGCACCTGACTGTACACTACAGCATTCCACACTTTGATGGAGCCATCCATGGCAGCTGTAATGAAGTACTCTAAACGGCGGTAGAAAACACAGCTGAGGATGCGGAATGGACAAAGAAACCTTAAGACAAGAAGGTTTCCAAGATGAGGTCAGCCAAAAAAGGATGTTTTGCTGTAATACCAACTAAAGTAAAGGACCTCATATTTTTAAGAAATTTAATGTTAAAATATCTTCAAATGTCAATATGCCAGACAACTTAATTTGAGAAGCTTTCTTGCTAACCCAAATAAATGAATCTATGATTATACAGGATTATGTTCCGATGGTATTCAAACAACTTCACATCTCCACATAAAATCATGTTCAAATTGGGATTAGATCCACAATGAATGTTTTCACGTCAAAGGTAAGAAATTATGATGAAACGCCAAATTTCAATTCAGCACAATAACTGCATTCTATTCATGCCCAGTTGCCCCTTCTGCATCAAATGGATGAAGGCTATTTTTTATGAAACATACCAATGCCTAAAAACGGACTTGAGGCTATACAAGTATGATGTCAGAAGGGAGCATTTTTGGTCTAATCTAAACACTGCAGTTTCCTAGTTAGATTCACTAAGTTTTAGCTTCAAAGTATTGTCCAATTAACCTTGGACAACAACACCGTTTGACAGTATCAAACGGTAGCTTTCCTGGTAACAGACAGAACAATTGTCCAACACAATGAATTAAGAGTCCACCAGTTCCCTTGACAGCCACAAAAAGATTCACTCGACACAACCCCAAACCTGTCCCATTGTTGTCATGTCCACCTGGCAAATTTTCATCAAATCGTACTCAAACATTTGGTTCAATTTGAGTTTTCCCTTAAATGGCACAGCTGGGGGGGGGTGTCCAGACAAAATGGCTGTGACTGAGACAAAACAGCCTACAGAGGGTCGCAGTATTATGTGCAAGCAAAATGAAACATTTTGCCCATGGCTGACATGGAGTACTGAGGCCCACCAAACTTGGTACTTTGCCTTGTCAGTGCTGTCTCATGCCAGTTGCGAATGAAGAAGATCTGTTTGTTGGTCTGGTAGTCTATGATATGCACCCCCTCATCACATAGCACCACCAGCTGGCGAAGCCTCTTGTCTATCTGTAGGTCTCGCACCCAATCGTCCGAGGTGATCTGGCACTCGATAGGTCGACCTGGGGTCAGTGGGTCACGCAGCTGAGTGCAAAAATGTACAAAGTTAAAAATGGACTTCTGAAGTTTCTTGATCTTCTTGAGAGGAAGATACCAGGGCTGCGTTAGAAGCTATTAACTTTGTATCTAAAAAGAGCTAGTACCTGAAAAGAATGAACAAAGGTAATCAAATGTTCACTTTATCTACAATTAAATGTTTGTTAATAGTTTTCCATTTCTACATTGGTCTGTTGATAGTTTTCCATTT
>NW_019091362.1:5773903-5928323 GCF_001949145.1 Acanthaster planci
AAAGGATGTATCACTGAAATTGATTTCAAACCATTATTTGTTTGGCAGATAATTTGTAGTACTTATTCCGTCTTTGAAATTTACAATGAGTTCTTAACTTTAAAATCAAATGCCAGACTTAACTTGGACGAGAAAAAAATTGACCCTTAATTTATAGAATGACCCTGATGAAAATGGAAGGCTCCCTTATGTTTGATTTGTTTGTTTGTCGTAGGTTTTTGGTTCTAGGGTGCGTGTTGACGCGATGGCCAAGGTTGCAGAACTAGAGCTGGCTGAGAAGGAGAAGATGAAGGAGAAAGTACAGAAGATTGTCAAGCATGACATCAACGTCTTCATCAACAGGTACTGAAATGCCTACAGGGAACTGGGAAAATATTGCTTTCTCTACCAATGGAGTTTCTACTCCAGCCTGTGTCAGAACTGCTATTTTCTGTCGTGTTAAAGACAAAATTGAAGGACGTGATATTGAGCAGCATTTTAAAATTTTAAAACTGCTTTCAAAACCATAGTTGTTCATTTTAAATCCCTTTGAGGTAGACCGTTATAAGCTGCTGTTTGTATCATTAAGCCACCCATAACTGACGACCGTTCCGGAGAAAAACAATAAAGCTCTTGTATTTTGTAAACCTGTGAAAATCATAACTTTGGCATTTAAAGTTTTTGGTTTTTAAATGAGAACAAATAGAAATGAACTGAGTGCGCAAGTCTGTGGTTACTAACTAGGACAAGTTTTTTAACCTTTGCTGCGCTAAACCCTCCAAAGCACTTTGCCCCTTGTCCGTCTGTCAGTAGTCTTCTATAAAGCAATATGGAATACATCCACCTTGTTAGGTTCGTTGAAGGGGCATATACATGTTCTTACCTGTCCAAACCGTAGAGGGTTCCAAAAGGTTGCCATGTGGTGTTCATCATCACAAATTTTTGATGGTACCTACCGAAACAAAAGCCGACCCCAGCAAGCTTGATGGTCGAGTGGTTAAGACGTCTGCACTAGTGAGCAGGAGGTCGTGTGTTCGAGTTCCACCCGAGTAAGCTTGTGAATTTTTTCGCAAGCTCTCGGACAAGCACTGAGCATACAGTGTTTATCAATATATATGTTGGGTAAGGGCAAAACCCGTTATTTAAATTAACATCTCCCCGACTCCCCAAAAAATACATCTTGGAAATACCAAAACAAAAGTAACATGAAAGGCAGATTGATTCAAGCAAATGAGAATGAAAACTCAATTTGGGTCCAACAGGCAGCTGATTTACAACTACCCAGAACAGCTGTTTGCTGACAACGGCATCACGGCCATCGAGCATGCTGACTTTGACGGCATTGAGCGTCTGGCGCTGGTCACTGGCGGAGAAATTGTCTCCACGTTTGATCACCCAGAGCTGGTCAAACTGGGCCACTGTGATGTCATTGAGGAGGTCATGATTGGTAGGCTATAAACCGTTCCCTCCAAGAGCCTTCTAAAAATCGGCCTGGGAGTTTTTTGAGGATTGTGTAGAATTGAGGGAGGTAGAGCTCAGCCAGTATTACTTCTCTCAGGGCTTGATGCCCTGTAAAAGTTAGAAGGGCAAAGAAAATGCCATTGGTGACATCAGAGAACTTTAAAGTACTCAGATGTTCTAAGTAATGTAAGGTTCTAAGATTATTTGTCTAGTCACTACAGTGGCATTACTTACGTTCATTTTTTAAAATCTAATTTTATGGGATTAAAGTGGAAGGATTCTACAATTCCAACGACACAGTTGTTAAACTTTACCACTGAAAACTAGTAGGTCTGTTTCTGTGTATTTGTACAAATCTGAAAGTCAAGACTGTCCACTCCTCAAGCTGTTAATAACAAATGCTACATTGTCTTTGATTGACCTTGACAGGGGAGGACAAGCTGATTCGCTTCTCGGGCGTAGCCCTTGGTGAGGCATGCACCATTGTTCTCCGTGGGGCTACCGAGCAGATCTTAGACGAGGTGGAACGCTCACTACACGATGCCCTGTGTGTTCTGTCACAGACCACCAAGACCTACAAGACGGTACTAGGAGGAGGTAATGCCACAGCATATCTTGTTTAGCTTGACCTTAATCCACCCTACAGTATTTCAGGTAGGAGCCCTGCTTAACGCAACAACATCTTGCCGTTTGCGGGATTTGGTTTAAACTCAGACTTGTGTTACAGTGGGGCCATTGAGTGATTTAGCCCCAAAATAACCAACAAAGTTCAGGCAGAGCAGTTTGTGTGATGTGCCTACAGTTTTGCTAATACGAGACAGAGTACACTCTGTCTCGTATTAGCAAAACAAAAGATTTGCAGGAGTTCTCTGTTGGCTCGTAAGTTCAGTTTACCTAATGACTAAGGATGCTTTTGTATGCTCTCAGTCACAGTTATGAAGTAATCTGATCTTGGAGTGAACTTTGGGCCTTTTTTCACTTGTCAGTTGTTAGCCCTTAACCTCTTCTTGATGGGGAGCCCTGCACCAGAGACCTTGGCTGTATGCCCTTGGCCAGGGTGCCCAAAATCGGAACTTTCCTTTACAACAAAAATATGAAGTCGCTCAGTGTTTTTAGAAAAAGTTTACTTGCTGTCAAGTCAGCTGCTGTGACTTGTCAATCAAAGTTCATATGCTGTGCTGACCATTTTTAGCCGAGGTCATCCCTCAATGTTTGGAAATAGTACCATTGTTTGCCACTGCCGGTGCCCGTGGATTATCAGCGGGGACAAAAGCGCTACAGCTCTCCAGCGATGAGCAGTACAATACCACTGGGTGCTCGTGGAATCTGGCTGGATTTGTACAGACAACACCGTCGTCCATCAATGCACTGGGCCAATTTCCAGAACAAAGAGGAAATTACGCAACACCCGCACAATGGGGGCTCTTTACTGGGCAGCCTGCTTGGCTGCAATACTCACACGTCAGTGGAGGTTGCCTGTCAGATAAGACTCGCCACAAGACAGTCATTTGTTTGAGGGTATGCATGCAATAAATGCTAATTTTTGAAGAATTTTGAACATGGAAAAAAATTAAAAAGCGCCCAGCAGCTGGTGATGCTTGTCGCTAACTCCACCTGGCAGGAAGTGGTTAAGGTGATTATTTCAAATTGCCATTGAGAGTGAACCTTTGGCGTTCTCGTGTGATCCCTCTAGTGTAGGATTCAATATTGATGCCTATATGAAATCACCAGCCTCTAAGATATGTTGCCCATTATCTCATTGTCTTAACCTAGGTTGCTCCGAAATGCTAATGGCCAATGCAGTTCACCAACTAGCAGCACAAACCCCCGGGAAGGAGGCTGTAGCCATTGAAGCTTTTGCAAGAGCCCTCACTAAGGTTAGTTCTGACAAGCATGGATATGCATCATTCGGGCCAGTTAGCAGATGATCAAGTCCGTCAATGCCTTTTCCACTCGCTGAACATTGTTTAAGAAATTTATTTGTTAAACTCAGCCGGGAACCAGTCATTATAAATACAACATTGCATGACATTGGCTGGAAACCTGTTTCTGCTAAGCCAGGAATTCTTACATTTGGTTAATTTGAAGGTACGCATGCTGGTTTCAGTGTTCTAATTGTTTTATTGTTTGACTGAATTATTCTGCACTGAAGAAACCTTGTTGGATGTTCTTTCATAGCTACCTACCATCATAGCTGACAACGCAGGGTATGACAGTGCACAGCTTGTTGCCCAACTGAGAGCTCTCCACACCCAGGGAAAGCACACCATGGGACTCAGTAAGTTGTCACAAATGACGTAGATTGGTATCTGGCTTTGATGAGACAGTTTTGTTGGCTACTTGTGCAAAATACCGACTTGACACTGCATTTGACACACTCTCCGTATGCTGGTCGAGCCCCGTGCCTAATCAACGGGCAGTCAACACCACCAGTTTTCAGTTGAATGTGCACTCTGAAATGCTTGCAAGCTGGGGTGCACGTGCAAAACGTGTAAGGGAGAGTTCTCTGCACTTTGTGCGGTTTCGGTGCCCACAATCACTGTTGTGTATTGGTGTCTCACAGGTAGGATCAAACCTAAGTGACTCACATTTTTTGTACTCTTTAACACGAGTGACTTGAGACTCAAAGCATGCCAGGATTTGGTGCAAACATACAGGTCTGTGCACAGTAGATGCTGTTGTGTATAGCACTTGAAGCCTATTCAGACACTGCCTTTCGAGAACTAGAGTTTGGTGACTACTGCTTTGCTCAATGCTATCTCCAGTGCCTTGTGCAGCAGTTCAGTGTTAAGTCGTTTGAACGTGACGAGGGCATTGAAAAGTTAAATATTCAGTTCCTATTGATTCATCTCTAGACATGAATGAAGGGAAGGTGGGTGACATGATTGAGCTGGGCGTGATCGAGTCGTACCAACTCAAGAAGCAAGTCCTCCATAGCGCCGCTGAGGCAGCTGAGATGATTCTCCGTGTGGATGACATCGTCAAGGCTGCGCCAAGGTTAGAGAAACCGAGTGATATTTGCACTCACTGTCTCATGCCGTCACTTGTTCCCAAAGGATGAGACCCTATGTCACAGTAGGATTCCAGTCGTCATTTGAAAGTGCCTTCACCTCTGAGTTCCACGGTCACTGTAGTCCGTCATGATGAGTTTAACTTTTAGCACTGCTAAATTTTAGGACCTCCAAAACTTAATTTTGCAGGCATGTTTTAGAGCATTGCGCGTGATGATTCAGGAATAGTGTTCCTTCCTTCAGTGTTGTGAGATGTGGCTTGTATTTCAGACAGAATAAGGAACCAAGAGGTATGTTCCATGTAGTCAAATGAAGCGTTCATTGTAATGGGGTTCAAAATGTATCTGACCCAAATTTTTGTTTTTTTTCTCCTTTTTCCTGTTTGCCTTTTTAGGAAGAGATGAATCAGAACATTAACAACAGCGGGAACGTTCTTCATCCATTGATGTCACTTCAAGTTTGTGTGGTACTGATTGTGTGTCGCTGTAATGTGTGCATCTTGATAGGAGAGAAAGCATTATTTATACTGGGTTTTTAGAGGGAGTAAGCATTCTCCTGAGGGCAAACTTGAAACCAATCAAAGGCAGAACAAGCCAGTTCAGTATTTCAAAAAGGCAAGGTCAATCAAGAACAAAGCACCTGATGTCATGCCAGCACCAACATCTTCAGTGTTAGTCGACATACGGCTGCACGAATAAGCCGACAAGGAATAAATGCATCCATGTTCTCAAATGACCTACAATGCACTCCATTGTGTGGATGTCCTGTTGGAAAACTGAACTGGCTCACTGATGCCATTGCTCACAAGGCCAGGTCCCTGATTGGACCTGATTGGATGAAAGAAGTGTCGTCGTCTTTGAAGAGCGAGCACAGACATTGTACAAGGTTCCTGGCCTGCCCTTACAATTTCTTACCTTAAAAATATCCATTATGCAAACAGTAGGGGGTTATCTGCCTCCTAGGGGCAAACGTTGGGCAAATATGCATTAATATGCTGACATTCTTTACTAAAATGTCCGTTATGCTCAGTATTGCTCAGGGGTGTGACTGGCCACTTAAAATCAAAGCCGAAAACAGCTAGCAAAAAGCTGAAATACAGGTGTACAGGTGCACAAAAAAGCTGAAATTCGGGGTTAACAGCTCAACCAAAAAAAACAGCTAAAAAGCTGAATATTGGTGACTTAAGTTTTCATGTTATCCTCTGCACCAAAAATCCCTCAAAATGGGACAGATCCCTTACTAAGATTGGAATCTTTTGTTCTTTGCATATTCGATACATGTTCTCGGTTGTGGCTCTGAATCTTCCAGCTATTAGATGAAATCACACTTGTGCCCTTGGGTCTGCATAAACCATGGCTGAAGATGATGAGAAACAAAGACGTGCCATTAGAAATGGCATTACAGTGAATCCCACGGTTGGCTTAACACAAACTCTGATTTACCCAAACAGTTGTACTGGTTCATTGAAAGAAAACCATGTCTTAAGATAGTGCTCAGCAAAGCCTTTATGGGAGGGGCATGCTGTAATTCTCCTGGGTCGGTTTGCAATTTCCTTTTTGATACACCAAAACATTTTTCTTGTAGCCATTTGAGTGAATTGTCCTGCAGGTGATTTGTCAAATAAAAAAAAAGGAGTGATCACAGATGCGAGTGCGTCAGTGTTTGATTAAAAAACATCTAAATTACAATTTTGTTTTGCAAGGGACAAATTCAAATGTTTTCACAAAAAATGAATAAAATCCAGCCATGTCTTATCAAATTTAGACCGCTTTATTTCCACTTGAGAAAGAAATTCTAGTTTCCTTTCTAATCGTGACAGCAACAATAGATCATTTGCACTGAAACCTTAAATTTCCAACCCAACTTTCTGATCCCAATCTTTAATCATGGATTGTATCTGACATGGGTAGGCTATGGCTATTATGGCATGCTAATGGCAACTAATAACTAGCCAGAGCCACAACATTCCCCCTTCGGACACTGAGCTGCTGAAGCTAGTGAAAAATGGTGCACACAGAAATGACAAGTATCCAAATTAAGAAGAGAGCAAGTGAAATGATTTGTGTAAAACATTAACTTGCGGCTCTTAAACAAGGAATAAATCCCACTTTTTTTGAAATTGAATATCCTAACCTGAAAATCTTTGAGTTTTCTTACAATAGTCAAATCACATGTACATTATACACTGTATATTATGAGATCTCAATGTCAGTACAACACACCCTCTACATCCTTCAAAATCTAACAGATTTAAGAGATTTTGCAGGATTTAAGGATTACAGTCCATCCACTATTACACTGCGTAGGTTCTGATGCCCCCTTGGAAGTTGAAACACAGTGACCATGCCAGTGGTTTCAATCACATCATGGTTGAGAATTTTGGAAAATTCAAGAACATTCACAAAACTCTGCAACGACAGGGTACATTCACAGCTTCCAAGGAGTTAGTACTTGATTTAATTTTCACCAGCATAATAGTATATGTATGTTGATCAGACCAGATTAGAAAGACTGCCCGTGATTCATGAAGAGTGCAAAGCTAATGTATAATATTGGAATGTGATGGCTTGTCTGTGACACCTCTCAAGGGCTGTTACTGATGTATGTTGTAGCTGCAAGTTTAGGGCACTGACGAGCTGTGCAGAGGATAGCACTTATGTTAGTTGAATCTGTCAAAAAGAGGAACAAAGAAGCATGATGTCAATTGACATGGAGCTTGGTCAAATATCTGTGCAGGCAAAATACAACTGCCAAAATTGTAATTGAAAATCTACTTTATAAAGAACCTAGATTCAAGATCTGAACCTTGAAGCACTGATCTCATTGGCCATAGCACAAAATATACCACTCTCCTTTGAATGATTAAAGTACAAGCTCCTTTCCATGAATGCTAAGAGTGAGAATCAAAGTCCAGGTTTGGAAGCAATTTTTCAAACAACTTTGACCAGACAAACTACCGTACAGCTGCCGTTATGCTCTACAAAATGCTTACCATTTAAGACAGACGGGGACAGACACACAGGTAGATACAACGCTGGTCAGACATAAATCCCCACCCACAGTAACAGAAACAGGATGCCGGAGCCCATGAATAGACTGGCTACCAAAGCTACGAGCAGCTCTTTGTAAAAATCACGGGTGTACTTGGTTGATGTGACCTCATATCTATCGTACCAGTCAAGGAAGGACCATCTGTATTCAACTGGTTTAATGCAACCCAAGTATCAGCTATCTTCCTTCCCCATCAAATCGCAAATAAAACAGGTTCAGGGCATTCCCCTTGCTTTTAATCAGCCATCGTATGATCTGTGAAAATCTTTTGAACCCTTAAGAAAGTGGCCTCTGAATGAGCATCTAAACATGTAATTTTCATCAACTAAAAAGCTTTGGATGTGAAGTTCCTGTTCCGGATATGGACAGAACTAAAGCTCAACTGCTTCGAGAGACAAACAAAATTTCCCCTAACAAGGAATATCACAGAGGGCATCATGACCAAAATCAGTAAAGGTGCAATGGGTGAAATTCTTAATCCTATCCATCTCTAAAGCATTCAACTGCCTCCATGCCAAAATTGGAGACAGTCTACATAATCCAACATCTCAGGTTTCTTGTCCCTAAATACCCCCCTGTGTGTTCCTTGGAGCCTGTGCTGATGGCCCATACTACCCCAGTCTGTCAAACCCAATCCTCTGGCAATTCCTGTCATTATGTGGAGGCAGTGCAAATGGTATCCAGGACCTGTGTGGACGGTTTCTGACAAGTATACTCCAGGCGTGAATTTATGCATAGCAGAGCGTGAATAATAGAAGGTTGAACAAAAAACAAATGGCAAAATCCATCATTGACAATCGGACACACTCTTTTGCCATTCAAATTCAGTCCTCCAAAATCCTCTAAAAGCATCCAGAGGATTTTGGAGGATGGAGGACGGTTAGCATTAAGGATACACAAAGAACCAAGCTGTGAAGAAGATGCCAATGGACAGGAGAGTCAAGGTGAGATGAGGAAACACAGCCGGATTGACCGGGCTCAAATAGCGGCTCATTGACTCCACTGAAGCCTATTAGGATTGGAAAAAAAGAAAATCAATTCTCTTTTTTAAATTGAATGAGGTAAATATGAGCGTTACAACAAATGAGGTCAAAATAATGAAATTTTTCTATCTTCAAATTTACAGGGCATGACATTACATAAATGTATCATGAAAACAATACCTTTGACAGGCAGTCTTAAACTGACAGTAAAGGCACACATCACAACTCAGGGACTGTCCCTGTATTTGGAGAAGTCCCTTCATTTGGGGACAAAACTCTTTAAAAGGGGACATTTTTCCAAAGTGGGCTTAGGTAAAAAATATCCACATACTATCATAGATTTTTCTCCCACATTTTCCATTCATATTAAGTTTAAGTTGTTTTATGAACTTTGTGCCGTGTCACTTGATTAACTATACATGTACATGTACCATAAGGAATTGATTTTCAGAAAAAGTGTTTTGATGAAGCCTTCTTCCCACCCTTTATGTGTCATTGCAGACTCCTGCTTGTACTTGTAGAAGTAAATGGTAGATTTTTTTTTACGGCAGCCATGGGTATTTAAAAGGATCCCCAGAGCATGCAATCATTGGCAATGGTAGGATCACCAAGCTCACTTGAAAAAACTGTCCCCATTTAGAGGGACATTCTCTCTTTCCAGGGACTGATTTCATCCTCGAATAAAGGGACTTCTCCAAATACGAGGGCAATCTGTGATGTGTGCCTTAACTGACTGAAGGTTTTACAAAGCATGATTTAGGCCTAGGCCTACTGAACACGATCGAAGAGCTCTTTTCGAAGGTTTTGCTGTTTCAAACTGATTTTTGTAGTGGTAGGCCTTATTTAAATAAAATTTCCAGTGCTACAGTCTGAAATTAGATTCCAAGTAGGCTACACGTAGGCCATGTAGGCCTAGGTGTTAGCCACCATTCGACTCCAGCATGACCAAGCAATGACCGGGAAATCTTGGAAATTGGGCATGTTACTGGTGCCTAACGCCCTAATCACAACGTTAATAGGCGAACCAGTAGTTCCCAAGCTCAAATGCAATTTTCCAAACACGACACTGTACTAGAGCATTTCTGTTTAGGCCTACTTTTTATGCCTCGCCGCCTGAGCGTTAATGATTAACAACAGAGAGTGCCACGTATACACGATTTAGTATACAGCTCGGTTGTAAATAACACCAATCCTTTACCATGCAATAACGGATAATTTAAATAGTTCTTGCATATAAAATTCATATCATCATTAAGAAAAACATGCTAAGCATACGTAACAAAGACTAAAAATACTGATGGTTGCTAGTAGTAGCTGATTTGAACGATTACAAAAAGTGTAGAAATGTAAAACACAAACCATTTTGGTGAAGCCCTACAAAGGTAAAAGGTCACAATTGTTCGGTTGTTCGTCTACTTGCTCCTCCTCAGCTCATAGCTCAGATATGACAGAGAACATATTGAGTGCTCCTACTAATTCATGGTGGGGATCTTTTCTTACCTCCGTGTATGGTGTATCTTTCTGAATCACTGGTTTCGTTCAAAAATTACCCTTTTGCATAAAAATACACTTTTCTAAATAAAAAATAACATGTAGCATCACTTTAGGACTTATTAACTTTTTAAGAATATTTTTGTCGGTAAATTTGACTTACCTCCCCTCTTTTTAAAAGTAGAACAGTCCGCTTTTGTTGCTGGCTCGGCAATCAATCAGACAACAACATGATAGCAACGGGAGGTTGATGGACCACCTGTAAACTACACCCCAACATATGAAGACGCAGAAATCTTCACTTCTTGATAGTTACACCATGGCAGTTTTTAATCCTTCTAATGGTGAGTACCAGTTGATTCGTAAATTTGTATTTTGCTAAATAAATTTTGATTGAATAATCAAAGGCGAGCAAATGCAAGTGGTGCAATAATAACATCCAGTCATGGAGTACTTGACGTGGAAATGGTGGAAGGGAACTTTTTACGCGTTGTTACAGCTGCATATGATATTGTGCCATGGACGTAGCACAGCACAGGTGTAGACACCGCAACAATAAAGTCGCTGAGTGCAGTGTAAACAAAGCTATGGTGTACTTGTACATTGTGAGGGGGAGCGGGTTAGCGTAGCGGTTCTTTCCTCGCTTTGCACCAATGAGGCCCGGGTTTGAGTCCCAGCTTGGCCCAGGCTTTAAGTGCATTTGGTCCATACTCGCTCTCGCAGGTTTTCTCTGGGTACTCCAGTTTCCTCCTGCCTCTAAAACTGGACCTTCTTCCTAACTCCGTAATGTGATGCTGACTAATAAAGTGTATGAATAAACGTACAGTTATTGGCGCAAATAGCCCGAGTTGTTTGAAAGCGCCATTAAAGCAAATGACAACATGTACATAGTGTACTGTGCACAGCTAGTGTACCGGTAATTTACCCTGCAGCATGGGGTCTGTAGGCCACCTTGTCTAGACCTGTAAACAGGGCCCGACAAGTACTCCTCCGTCATATACTCGGCCTTTTCCCGATTCATAAAAGTTATCCAGGATATCCGTGGCATAACTAAAAATCCGCTTGATTTTATGACCTATAATTGCACCGGTATGTTCACCACTTACAGTGTAAAAAATCCACTAGGTGGCTAATTGTAGAAAACTCGCTGTTTTCTCGTTCGGAGGAAAAAATGTTGCCTTTTTTGCAGTTTTCCCACTCTGTACGAAGTTTGCCCCACTTGCACAAAAGCGACGGCTGTTTCCTCACTTTTGTGTCACATTACAGAAAGTGAGCCATTCTACCAATGATATGCCGCCAACAGTGTGTGACTGGACAGGGAACCAGCCAAGAGCATTGCATATTAGCTGCAACAAGACAGCCGTAATTTTCTACTAGAAGTTAGATCGACAGGTACTCCCACAGATCTAAACGGCATTCGTAGGTGCTGAAGTTTGGGTGCAAACTAGACAGGCTCTCGTACAGGGTACCATTACTTAACCATAAAAAGGAGTCTGTGTAATGTACAAGTCATGCGAAAAATCATACAGAGTGGGAAGGCAAAAAAGGCAACATTTTTTGCTCTAAACGAGGAAAAGGCAAGTTTTCTACAATTAGCAACCTAGTGGATTTTTTACAGCGTAAGTAGTGAACATACCAGTGCAATTTCAGCTCATAAAATTAAGCGGATGTTTAGTTATGCCCCCAGATGTCCCGGATAAAGTTTTGAAAGAAATCCCTATTAATCGGAACAGGGCCCAGTATACGACAGAGGAGTATTCAATCTTTGAAAGTGTGCAAATTTGAAATTTGCACAACTTGCACAATGTTACTTTTGCAGTTTTTTAGGTTGCGCATATTTTCAATCTGCTCAAATTTTCCCACCAGTAGCTGCTAAAACTGTGAACGCCCATCTGTACAAAAGTTAAAACAATTCACAAAGAGTTAAAAATTCCAAGCACCTATCAGAACACCAGATGATAAAACATGTACTACAAAATACTAAATAAAAATATAACCCTATTAAAAATTAATTAGGAAAAAGTTCATTTTGAACAAATTTGAGGTAAAATCAAAAACCAACCAAAAGGTAATATTACTCCAAATTTATCATTGTCTACAATACATGTTTCACACAATTTTTATCACTGTGTGCAATTTAAATGGCAATATCTGTGATTGTGCAAATTTAAAACTTGCATGCCCACTTTCAAAGATTGTACTGAACATACAAGTAAAGATGTAATGTGATAATTTGTACAATCATTTGTCAGTGAAAATGGAAATTTGTAAACCATTGTTTGAATATTAAACTAGGACTCTACATCCCCTCTTTTAACATTTAACAATTGTCAGGTGATAATACAGTCTACGTATGATACTTAATTGACCCAACCCAAATCAACTTGCACTCACTTTGCCAGCCAGTAGGCATAAAAGTCAAGAGTCATCATAATGAAGATGTACACCAAGTTGACTATCATTGTACCTGTATTTGCCATAATTGAATTAACAATTAGCATAAATCATTTCATTTTCAGTATCTGGGTAAACAACCTGAGGAAAGAAGTTACTGCCTATTGCAGTCACTATGCTAAGCACCCTAGCAAGGGGGTGTGGTTCCTGGGCGGGGGATCTGGAGGTAGCCAAGGATGGAACGGTCAGTAACTCTCTTTTTCAGTTCTTGGTCCACCGTATTCTTGATGTTCTGTTAACGGGCACAAATTAAAACTTGGAAGCTACAAAACCTGTTCGGTTCATATGGCCAGGGAACAGTGTTATAAGCCAGGCAAATTAAAGATAAGAGTTACTCATAGAAGAAACAAATCTTTACAACAGAACTTACTGTGCTTGCGAAAGCTTTACTCATTTTGTGTCCCAAAGCAACAAATTTTAAGAAAGATGTTACTGAATCTTTCTATCTCCATGCAATCCAAATTCCAGCATAAGCTTTGCAGATAGCTGTGTGTTCACAGTGATGTTCATTTTGTCTTTGTAACTGTGAGCAGGTAGGTCATCGTAAGCCCGTCCTGGTCTCCAGCCTTGCTGGGGAAGACACCAAGTTCTTGGAAAAGTCAGTCAATATTCCACTGCGAGTCAAATCAGCTGTTGGATCTGCAGTGGCCAATACCTCTTCGACTCGGTTGGTCCCAAGTGCTGACTCGCTTGTCAATGCCATCAAGGAAAAGACTCCCAAGACCCAGTACTCCAGACCCAAGTCCGTATGCAGTTCTCCTCAGAGACCCGAGGCATTCAGAGAGAAACTCTCACGGTCCAAGTCGGCAGCCAGTATATATTCCAAGAAGCCCAAGGCCGATCTTGCCACAAACACCTCTTCCAGTTCCACTTTTGCCAAATACGGAACAAAATTTCAGAGTGTCTCTGTGCAGCATGCCAGAAGCAAAGAGGCATTGGTCAAAGCACTGACGTCATCATCCGAGGTCAAAAGTCATAGGCCAGATGGTCAAATTGAGCTGCCAAAGACCTACATGACCCGAAAGGGTGCACTGATGTTGTTCACTACTCCAGAGAACTTGTTATTCTCAGAGACTGACCAAAAATGCTATTTTAAGAATGATCAAGATGGCAAAAACATCGGCAAGCTTTCACTGACACTGGGTACAGTCAACAAATTGACCAAATCTGTACTTCAGTATGGTAGCCACCTGCAGGTATGGTATATTTGTCAAAATCCATTAATTGTCTAGAGAATGTACTTCAGGATTTTTAGTACTTCTGATGTGATGGCATATAGCATTTACTGCCGCATCTATCAGTATACATAGACATTGAATTTTGTTACCAAAAGTAAATTCACCAGTAGTTTATTTAGCTGTAGATCAATAGTTCAAGTCAAATACTGGGCTGGTTAACAGGTTAATCCTCAGCTTAAAGTAAGTGCTGTTATCAATTTGTGACCTTTAATCAAATGTTAGCATATCAATTTCACAAATGTTGAACAGGTTTAACCATTTGCTGCTGGGTGGAATTTGAAGTTGCATGACGTAAAACTGGGAGATTTTCAAGATTTTCTGTTTTCAAAACTCTTAAAAAATCATAGCTTTATTTACTGGACGTTTACACCCACACAAATAACTGTCTGGTGACTACTTTAATCTGACAGACAACATCTATTGGCGTCCAAATATTTCAGCCAGGCCTGCCGTCTTGTAAAAAGAGCCCAGATTGTGCAGTGTTATGCAATTTTCTTTTGTTCCCAAAACTGGCATAGTGCACTACTGGCATCTTTTCAATAGGGGCCAGATAAGCGTCCAACAGTATTGTATGGCTCATCGCTTGAGCGCTTTTGTCCCTGGTGGCGATCCGCTCATGCTGAATGCCACAAACAGTGGTATAATCTCTCAAAATAATGACGGATTTCCTCCGCTGTTGACAACTGAAAAAAAGTTGGCAAATCCCAGCAGTTCGGTCTACTGTTCTAAGTACGGTCTTTTGTTACAAGGCCCAGCTCTTTTGTCCGGTTTTGGGCTCCCTGGTTTTGTGTGTAAAGCCTATGTGCCCGAAACTGGGCTCCGCGGCAGCATATATGGTCAACTGCAGTAAATTTTGGTGAGAATGCTGACCTTGTTCAGTTTGTGCTCTCTTTTGCATTGACCTCATCAGAGGATTTTTTTTCTTACCAGGAACTTTCTTAATGTTGCACAGATGAATCCACAGTATTTTTTTGCAAATGTATGATAAAATGTGTCTTGTTTGATTTTGTAGAACGAGGACAGTGACAGTGACGACAACAGTTTCCGAGAGGAGACTCATATGCAGTTTATACGTGATGAGGAGGGGAGTCAGGAAGTAGTAGATTACAGGGCACAGCCCGGGGCGGACTTTGTCTTCTATCTGAGGGACATGCAGTCCAGAAGCATGTAAGGATGACAAACACTTCTCTTCTTTGCTCATTTTCAGGCATGATGAGATGTTACTAATTGTACTCAACCCTTAAAAAGCCAAGGATTGTTCATGCTACATGTCAGTGATATCTCTGCAATACTTTTGTTTTTTCCTGCACTGGCCACCATACGGTTTATATTAAAGCTGTTTTGTCTTTAATGTCTTATTTCTAAGCTGCAGTTGTCCATGTTTAGCTCAAAAAGAATAGAATGTTTTAGGGTTAAATCGCAAGGATCAGTTACTCTACAAATACTGCCAGAGGATATGACAAATACAGTCAAAGAGAATTGACACTGTCATAATCGAAAAATGAATAAAGTTTCAGCCTAAATGAATTTATCACAGGAATCAGCTAAATGACTGCATTTTAACTTTAAAAATAAATTCTGCGCAAATTGAAAAATTGAAGTTTCATGGAATTTCATATTTTGTAACAATTTCTTCTGTCAGGGTGCGAAGTCTGGCACGGACCCCATCCCAACAATCCCTAGTGTCAGTGGACTCAGCAGGTGAGTTGACAGCTGCCTTACAGAGCATTGACCACAGAGGGTCACCAGAGGTCAGGGCAACACCAGAGGTCAGAGGGTTATTATCACCAGATGTCCGGAGGCTGGCCAGCCCATCTCAGAGATTGAACCTTTCCAGCGCGGGCAGTGTCAGGCAGCAGTCCAGGAGTGCATTGTCAAGGTGAAAATGTTGTTTCATTCATCTGAAAAAAGCTCAGGAAATTGCACTGAACTCCAAAATAAACCACAAACCCGCCCTTGAGTGATTTGAAGTCCAGTGCTGCACAATAAGAAATCTCTCTCTTTGTGTTGAGTTATGAGCATTGCCTACTCACTACCACAAAGACATGGTCTAAGACCCACGAAAAAAGCAACTATGACCTATAGATCCTCTGAAGGAACTGTAAATGCAGAAGATTGTTCTATATACTACTAAACAGAAGAGAATATATTACAGGTGTAGAGTGATCTATATGCCATCAGCGTGGTAAAGCATATGCTACCAATTTCTAAATTGAAATGTGCATACTGCTTGGACATAGGGTCCCTTTTTGATACGAAATGCGATGTTATGAGCGTCTTGTATCTGCTATTGAGAACGGAACAACCCATCCACTTCTAATTTAATACAAGAGGCTTCACGGCTCTGTCAAAGTTCAAATTCAAAGAGTGTGCCTGGAAGGCTCTGTTAAAATGGAAGAGTTGAAGGAGTGAGGAATTTTAAACAAAAATTACTGGGCTGTTGGATTTGAATTCTTAGCCCATTGTTTTGCCTGTTGAAGTTGAAAATGAAAAATATCATGGATCTTCCTGACTAGACTATGAAGTAACTTTTATACATGTTTTCCTAAAATACAGGCCATCTACCTCAGCATCCGGCAGAAGCTCATCACTGTCTGCTGAGCGACTTGCAGCATCATTGAAGAGCTCACCCTACTTGGGTCATCCAATCAAAGCCCCCTATCCTTCCAATCTTGTGAGTTACCAGCCATCTCAGGACACGTGCCCTAGACATGGCAGTGCTCGGTCCAGGCAGTCCAGCTTGGTTAGACAAGGAAGCGCACACTCGACACAGTCAAGAATTGCTTCATCTGCCCATTCGGTGCGGTCGCATGTGTCGTCACTCGGCGGTGCATCACAGGGTAGCAAGGGCATGTTGACAGCCGAGGACTGTGGGCTTGAGAGGCCGGGCAGTGAGAATGCTCACAGCATTGCATTGTCACACGAGGGAAGTCTAATAGTGGTCAATGATGATGTGAGTTACCATGGCGACAGCATCAGGTCAGGTGGTCTATCTCCTCAGTATTATCAGGGGCCCGAAGAGTCATTGTTTGAAGCAGACTTTGTCGTCAGTAATGGTGAGTCTCTAGTGATCTTTCTGTCGGGAAATGTGTCTTCTTCCTTAGTTATCTTTTTTCCTATGTACATTTGAAGTTTAGGTATTGAAATTCAGATACATTTGTCTTTCGTGATGCCTCTCTTTCACCCTTCTGTATTTTTGTCAGCAACTCTTGCTAGGAACTATAACAGTGAATTTTGTAGACACTTGAAGAAGAACTTGCCCATTATATGAGTTTGACAACAGGAATTTGTTTCACTCTGAACCTTTATGATGTTTCCACAGAGAGGTATTTTTCAGAGTGCATTACGGGAGAACGAACAACATCTGTGCATAAAGCATTTCCCAAGGACTTGGCAATGTTAACTTTTTTAGATGTGCCTGATACACATTTTGTGTTTCAGTTAAAAAAAATAACCCAGTCAAGGCAAACACATGGTGGCATGCCGTATTGTAAATTGCCTCTATTAGACTACTGTGTTTGCTAAATCGGTTGATAGTATGATGGTCGTGCTACAGCACATTTTCTTTCCAGGGCAGTGCGCCTTAATGACATGCAAACTTAGAATGAAGGCTCGCTTGCATGGAATAACTGTATAGCATTTCAATGTGTGTATGCTCTTTCACTGGCAGATGTTGTTACCGATATGACTAGTCAACATAATGATGTCACATCATTCAATGCAGATGAGGACTGGCCCCAGGAACAGCAAGTTTACAGCCCAGTGCATTATTATGTAAGTCGCACAGCGCATGGAGGCATGTGGTCTAGTGGTTAGGGTTTGTAAGCTTCTGATCGTAGGGTCAGGGGTTCGAATCCAGCTGGTGGCAGCACGTTGTGATCCTGGGCAAGTCACCCAGGAGCAAATGGGTACCTGTGAGGGCAAACACGGTTATGTTTAGCCGTTTGTGCCGAAATGGCAGCACTAGGCTAGTATACTCCCCAGGGAGCTGAGATGGTTTCAGGAATGTTCATATGATGTGTGAGCCCAATGTGCAGGGATAATAATGGTGCTTGGAAACGTTGTGGAATGCGCATTACAAATGTTGTAATTATTATTATTATTAGTACTACGTATATTGGTCACTGTAGGTATTTTTATGTGATCAAGGCTTAGACTTTAAGATAGTGGTTTAAGATATCCAGACATGCTCCTTAAAAGCACTATAAATCAGCATTCGTGGGCTTGCATGAAACTGGAATGAAGATAGGACAGTTGCCTGTCAACGATGGTTGTAAGAGATACGTGTATATATGTTCTTTGCAAAAAGCCTGGTCTCTTTTTCGTGTTTTTCAAAATTTATTTTTTTTAGTTCTCTGATTTCAATGAATTATTAGGTCTGCTGTCCATGTATCATTTCCTGCTAAAGGTGTTATTGAATTTTCAGTTTGCTATCGTAGATATGGTTTGAAATCAGTTTGAAGTGCATGCAATGTTGAATTTATGCAAAATTCTGTTGGATCGCTGATAGAGCTGTGTAACATCTTTAATTTTACAGGGTAGTCGACCTAGTACTGCTTCCCACCACACCTACATTTCAGGAACCACCAGCTTGCCTACAACAATTCAAGACAGCCAGTTGGATCCCAACACACTGCCGCTAGAAGATCGACTTGACCAAGATGCCTTGCTGGTGGACCATGATGCACTGCTACTTGACAACCCGGTAGAAGAGGACAACACTCTTGACATGTTACAAGAAAGTGCCAACAGTGGCCAGTGGCCGGTGGACAGCGGCCAGGAGAGATTCAGCCCAGCTTTGTCGGCCAGACTGAAGAGTCCCAGCTCAGACTGCCCACCCGGCTCCCAAGCCAAGTCACCGAGTCCAAGACCCCAGGCCGTGAGTCCAGTTCCCTCGGGCAGGTCTAGCATGAGCCAGGGAAGAGGTCAGTTGGAGACTAAGGCACTATTAGCAGATGGTTATGACATCTTGCCTTCATCCACAGCAGACAAAGATGAAATATCCTCTGTTAGCAAAGGTTAGTTAATGCATAATACTGTTACATATATCACACTGCAGTGGAAATTCCATTTCTTTCCTTCATCAAAATGTAGGGCAAATAATGCTTGGAGGGCAAACTCTTTCATATGGTTGTTGTTTTCATTCTGTTATTACAGGCACATCACCTTTACCCTCAGAAAAAGCAGTAACGTCAGAACCACAGGTGGAAGGGGTGTTACCAACAGAGGGCGCTGTACAGGATCAACAGGGGAGCATGTCAGTGTCTCCAAGTGAAGTTGTTCCTGACCATGCACCCAGCTTGCCTGCTGGGCAAGCAGGCTTAGCGGACGTGGTCAACAGAGTAAGGGAGAATGAGATGGGTGTGCCGTACACGACCCTGGTGCCTCCCAAGTTGGGTCCCACTGTTGACAAAACGGCCAAGGTTGGAGGAGCCGCAGGTACAGCACTATTGTCACTCTTTGTATGAAATTACCTTAATTTTAGCATGGTTGTGCTTCCAAAACAAAGATGCCTTCACATACCTTTGTAGATTTTTGGCCATTGTGTGAGGATTTATTCAAGTTCTAGACTAATTTAGTGATGAGAAACACAAGCCATTACTTCAATGGCCATATGCTCACATGCAGGTGGTACACAAGTTTTGCATACCCTTGTTAACCAATGAGGTGTCTTGATTTGCCAAAGTGCATGCCTTCCTCAAGTTTAAGACTGTTCAGATGAGTCTGTTACCACTGCAATAATGTCTCCTCAGATTGATTTATATGGGCTCACCTGTTAGACTTAGCTCAAGCCAACTGAGAGAACCATTGTTTTCATGTTACCACTGCAATAATGTCTCCTCAGATTGATTTGTATGGGTTCACCTGTTAAGACTTAGCTCAAGCCAACTGAGAGAACCATTGTTTTCATGTAACCGCTGCAATAATGTCTCCTCAGATTGATTTATATGGGTTCACCTGTTAAGACTTAGCTCAAGCCAACTGAGAGAACCATTGTTTTCAGTGTCAATCAAGTTATCAGTTCAGATCAAATTTTCTCCACATCTGTCATGAATACTTTGAAGTGTCCTTGTACTCATTAGTGGAAAGTCCCTGACTTTGATTGGCTGAGGATTTAGAAGTTACTTTTGAAAATCTTTCATGGGAATAGAGTTTCCTCTGAGATTTTCAGAGAGTATGAATGGCAATTTGTCCCAGATAAAAACCAGACAAGTTGTTCTAACTACACATTAGCTGATTGATCATTGTTGTTGTGCAGTAGGGCCATTTTTTCCCGCCTTGAGTCATTTAACAAGTTGCAATTTTACTTGAATAAATGCTGAAACACCCATTCACAAAACAAACCAATAATTTCGTCAGGGAAATGACTTGTAACATTACTCTCCTTAACTCACTTTTGAAAAAAGTGGAGGATCAAATAACTTGAATGGCATGAATTGGATAGATGTGTGAAGGGGTTTGATGTGTAGAGTGCGATGTTATATCTCTTAACAGTGATGTTAATTTTTTTCATTTTGTTTGGCAGTGAGAAGATCACCCTCTCCAGAAGTAAAGGTCACACCAGAAGCAAAGAAGCCTCCAGCCCCATCTAAAAAGATTTCCAAGTTAGATCTTGGGAGTCTGAAATCGATGGTCAAGCCACCAGCAGCCAAAAGCGGGGTAAAGGTTATGTAGATGGGAAATAAGAAAGGGGGTTGCATCTAGTGTTGGGATGCATGCAGGTTTTTGGTGGTTTGTTAACTTTGAAGGAATGCAGCCTTGTGTAGAGTGGCCCCATTATTAGTGAAACTGCCCTCCTTTTGACCAAGCAAATAGATTTCTCTAATTTCTAACAAAAATCAGTCTTTAGCATCTAGACATGTTGAAAAACCATCTGCAGCTTGTCCTGTACTGGTCAAGTAAATTTGCTCGAATAAAAAATGAATGCGGTGGCAGAACAGTTTTAAAGTGGGGGGCCAGGCCAGTTGTGAGAACATCAGGCATCAGCCATTAATAGACCAATCCATTAAGCCCTGCTCTGTCATACAGGACCTTCCCAAGGGGGGGGGCTGGGGTCAGGTCCCCCATGGGGGGGAGTCGCTGGCTCTCCTGGTTCCCCCTTCCCTGCTTCGTCTGCTGTAGTGCATATGCCATAAGAAGTTGCACATGTGTATAGCTCGTCAGTTGATTTAGTGCTGGCCATGGTGCAACAAACCATGCACAATCCATCTTTGATATAGCCAGAGTTTGGTTTTGTTTTCTTTTTTTATTCATAATGTAGTCCAAGACACAAATCTAAGAACTAGACTAAGAACTAGGCATTTGCATCACTTTTAGGGAAAACTGGGTCAAAGTAGTTGAAGTTCATAATTTTGGACTAGATACAAGCTGTGTAAAGCAATACATTGTAAAATCTTCACTGGGGAAAACATCACAGCGTGCAATGACTGTAAGGTAAATATTTATGGTCTTCTTGAGAAAAAAAGATTCCAAATTAAAGAGAGCTATGAAGTTGACAAAATCTCAAGAAATGGCTTCTCTAATCTCTTCTCTAATCTTACAGTCACCCCGTGTTGGACGAAAAAGCAAAGCAAAAGGTGTGAGGCCCAAGGCAACAGGAGTACAGTTCATTGACAGCCTGAACATCGACAGCTATCAAGGGCCAAGTGAAGATGAAGTGGAGAAGATGGTCCAAGAAGAGGTCAGTAGAGATCCCAACAGCTCTTAGCTTCTAGAATTGGTACTCATTGCCGGCCTCCTGACTGTCTCTTTTGAAATTAAAGTATCTTTGGCATTTATTGCTTGTCAATCCTATTTGATTTTGTACAGTTAGCAAAAGAACTAGAGACTAGCCAACTGGACGAAGAAGGGGAAAGCATGCCATTTCTAGGTAAGTGTTACCCGTACACACTTTATACACTTGCTGTCCATTGAAACTGAGAGTGTACGTATATTCTGTGGGTGAACTGCCCTACACATGAAGCCATTGACACCTGACTATTTCACAGAAAGGGATTATTTGGATGTAAATGTGTCCCACCAAACAAACGGAGTCAAAAAACACAAGAGCATCTTTTTATTTAAAGTCCTTTAAGGGGTCTTATACAACAGAAACCTTCAATGTTTTGCATCCATGTCCATTTTCATTAAGATACAAAACTGAGTTATTCATCAAATGAAATAATATTTCATTTGATGAATAACTCAGTTTAACAATTTCACACGTTGTGTGAAATTGCTTTTAGAAATGCAAACTGAAACAAACTTGCAGAATAAAATGGCCTGAAGACTCATTTGGGGGGATAAGGTAGCTTATTTTCTTGTAAGCTGGATTTTAATCCTGATTTAGCCTTCCTGTTTTTTTGTTTTGTTTTTTCTAGTTGTTCCAGAGGAGAGGGTGGATGATGCAGCTTCCCTGGCCACAGACGATGAAGCCCTTGAGAAGGAACTCAAAAAGCAAGCTGAGCCTGGGAAGATGAAGAAATCCAAGAAAAGCCTAGCCAAAGAGAAGGCAGCACTGAGGGAAGCACGGCGACAGGAAAAAGTTGTAAGTGACTCAAAAACCTTGGAAATGAAAATGTAACTGAATTGTTGAAAACGTTGAAGTCAGGGTTCTTTTCCTGTTTTGGTAAAATTGTGATTATACCATGATAACAACACACTGAACCTTAAACCATCTCTCCATAGGGAGGGATGAGGCAAACCCTTTAAACTGACCTGCTCTATGCCTGATCTTTTAGCCTGCATGTAAAGACACTTACACATAGACATACACATCTGTGAGTTTCAATTCACTCTGGCGTCCAGTTTGTCGTTTTGCCCATTTGAAGTCTGTGGCCTCAAGTTCACTTGCCCATATGCATTTAGCACGTGGGTGGGAAAAGTATACATTTTTGGCTGACCTGTCTTGGAAATATTGGTTTCTCAAGGGGGGATCTTAGGGTTAACATTTACAAAGGAAGTTAGATTCTGGTCATCTCTTCTTCAAACGTTTTTCTGTAAATGCTGATATCCATGGCATGAAGTTCTTCAGCCATGCCATTAAATTTACAATCTCTTGTACAGTAATCATCTCAAACGAATTCAGAACTCTTTCTCGCCATGGTGCTGTATCTTTACCAAACATTAATTTGCTCTGTTTTTACAGCGCCGGGAAGAAGAGTTGAAGGCTTTAGAGCGAAAGAAGAAAGAAAAAGAGGAACAAAAAAGACGAGAAAAGATTGCTGAGCAAAGAAGAATACAGGTAAAGTTGCTTGTTCAGTTCAAATTACCTTACATTATTAACTTAGTCCAGTTTGAATTTTGCCGTCAGTGATTTTTGTAGTGTGCAGATTTAAAATGACTTTGCTAAATGTGATTTCATAATGTGCAGATTGACAGTGATTTCAGAGAGTTATTCTGAAATGTTACCTCTTTATTAGGTGTTAAGATCACAAAGAGCAAGAGATTTAGTTTACATCCAACTTATTCCCACACCCTGACCAAGTTGGTGTTTCAATTTTGCGCTGAAGTTCCATCAGATGGATGTTGTTTTCTTTCCTTCAAAACAACGAGTTCCATACATCACTGCGATATGGGACAGAGTCCTTTGAGCATTTGGTTACAGAAGGATCAGTGTTAGATGTTAGATGAATGCCTACTATAAGTAATTTCTAAGGAGTCTTTGAGACTGGCTGCAAATTGGTATCTTGTATGGAAAGTTGGAAATATCAGTGAGCATGCTGACCACCCCACTACTGCACTGGCTTTGTGATTGACTCCGTTTTTGGTATCCTCAATTGGAAAGAAAATACTGGGAATAAGGTGTCAAGGCAGTGTATCTGATTTGCTTGAATATTAAGGTGCTCGGGCATAGAGATGACAGGCATAGGCCCATGTAAGAAATGTACAAATATATATGCAAACAGTTCAGATTTGGACTGCAACACTGGCTGTCATTAGGGTGATCTGGTATTCAAAGGTGTATGCTTAGCGCACTTGGAAAATGTTGTTTGTTCATTCCTAAAGCTAATTTTGAAAATTTACTCTGTCATCAAATGATAAAGGTGGCAAAGGAGGAGCTTGAGGATGCTGCCCAGGAGGCGGAGCGTGCGGCGCAAGCCGAGGAGGAGGCCAGGCAGATGCTGCTAGATGCCCGGCGACAAGCACGGGAAGAGAGAGAGACAAGGAGGAAGGCGGAGCTAGAGAAGAGGAAGCTGGAGAAAGAGCAACAGAGGCAGGAGCGCAGGAAAATGGTCAGGGTGCTATCATATGATGAGTTGATCATGCAATAGATGCATTGTATTTCAAGGAGATTGACCGGATAACGAGTTTAACCTGTATTAAACCTTTGTCTTCACTTTTTGGTCATTCAGTGAATCTTTTTGCACGTAATTTTCTCTGAGATGCACTGTTTCCCATTGCCAATTTATGCACAAATGACTCTACCTGGTTCACGTCTGGGCAATTCCCATATTTGTCATTCTTCACTGCCATGTGTTAGTGCTGATGAGCTATGTGAGAATATTCTCAAAAATGTGCAGTCACTACACAGTTGTATGTTTTGATATGGTCTGTGAGTCTTGTACACAGTCAGAGGCAATTGGAACTGGGGCAGATGCTTAGGTCACTAATATTTATTTCCTTTACTTCAATTGTCCACTAACAGGATTTGCAAATTATAAATCCTGCTATTTTAATTCCAATACTTATTAAGTCCGAGGGAATTTGGACCGAAAGTTGGCATCAAGTCCGAGTACAGATATCGGAGTCAGTATTGTAATGAATCACCGTACTGAGTGACCAAATGATGAGCCAAATAAGTCATTTTCACAAAATGGCTGGAGTCGAGTTCAATCATTAGAGAGAGATGGTCCAGTTATCACTCTGTGTATTAAAGTTGAGTCAAATTCATTCTTGAGTCAATTTGTGCCACATCATTTGGTCACAGTGATTCGAGTCAGGTCTGTTTAACTCCATCAAAATCGTTTTGAAAAGAAGAGTTGACATCAGTCATAACAACTCCATGTTCAAATTAGTTGGAAAGTACCTCGTCATTGGTTGCACTTGATGACTGGCTCTTACAGGAGGAAGCAGCCAGACTGCGGGAGCAGGAGATGGCCGAGCGGCTAGCCAGTGCTGCAGAGAAGCGCCGCCTCCGAGAAGAGGCAGAGTGGGAGAGCCAGGAGCAGGAACGTCTGGAGCAAGAAGAGAGGGAACGGGAAGAAGAGGAAGAGAAACGGCGACTGGAGGAAGAGGAAGAGAGAATCCGAGAGCTAGAGAGAGAGGTGGGTTTGCTCCTAGTGGAGAGATATGCCGTTAGAGATACATTGGCTGGGTTGTAGTGAAGACTAGACACAAGACCAGTCACAAGTAAGAGGATGAACAATGATAAAGGAATGCTTTTGTTGCAGTTCATTTGAATAGCATGTGACTTGAATTCAGACTGGGAGTGTTGTGATGGTCCTAAGGGTTCAAGAAGCCTCCTCACAGTGTGGTTGTTTAGTCCACCAAAAGTCCTTTCACAAGAAAAGTCACAAGTATCATTGTGAACAGTGATGTAGGAATGGCACGGTTTTACTACCATTCATTTGAATAGATTGTGGTTTAATTCAGACAGGACGACTTGCTGTGGATGTACTGGGATGAGATTTTAGAAGACTGTAAATCCTATCTTAGCTTTGAAATGCAGCCACCACAGCGCTGGGCAAAATTGCACGGCTCACAGCCAGCAAAGAATCTTCACAATTTACAGAAGGCACATTTACGGGGTAGCAACTCAGATCACACCACTTTAAGGAATTTGCCCTTAATGGGATCAAGAGAGGGCACAGTTTTCTTAGCAGTTCCTCCTTTGATGGGAACTGCTCTTCATTGGCTAACGAATGATTATGAAATGCATGCATTGCAGTCACGTAGCTACCAAGAAGATGGTGCTTGATGGAACACTCTACAATATGGCTTTTCAATGCTAAAGGGGTGCTTCTACTCAAGGCGGATACTGAAATAAACTTTGTTACACTTTGCTTAAGTTCAACACTTGCTGCTTGAAAGAAGACGAACATTTATTATTCTGATTTGATTGCGACCGTTATAAAAGGATCCTAATGGAATCAATCAATGAGTTTGGTTTGTACTGTACTCTCAGGCTGAGGAAGAGGCTATTGCCCGCTTGGTGAAGGAACGAGAAGAGGCAGAGCGAAGGATGAGGATCGCCAGAGAGGAGGCGGAGAGGCAGAGGCAAGAGGAGGAGCGACTGAGGCTGGAAGAGGAGAAGAGGAAGGCGGATGAAGAGGAGCGACAGAAGCGGCAGGAAGCGGAAGCCGAGAGGAAAAGACAGGAGGAGCTGGAGAGGATTAAAAAGGTAAATGTCTGTATTTCACTGATCTTTCCTGACGAGGGAAGACATACTTCTCCATAGAAATAGTTGAAATATGCAGTTTGTGCACTGAGAAATAAGCACTACTGTTTGATGTGCAAGTACCATTTTTTTTTTTGAGTTTGTGTTCATATCTCAATACTTTAACCACTTCATGCCAGGGCATTTTTCAATGTTTAATATTTTAATTAAGAGCACGTTTGCATAAACACACATTCACAGACCCAGCTCAAAATTCTGTTTTTATCCAAAAGTTTGTGTCTTTTTTTTTTTCAGCTTCAGACATGTCAGAATGAGATTCCACACATTTGAGATGACAGAATCAATTTGTTGAACATACTCTAAATTTCACAGTTCAAATGCACTGGCTGTTCCCACTCCACTTCTGGTCCATGGACAATAAAAGTTGTTGCCAGTGCTTGGATAAGCAAAGAGAAGTGCAGCATTTATCCCTGCACAGGAACTTTTTGTGCTGAGCACTGCAACCCCCAGGCTTAAACATGAAAACATGTTCCTAGCCTGCCTACCTAAAATATTGAAACTCTAGTACATGTACACCATTTGATTGATGTCAGGTCCCGAATATCCATTCCAAAAAATAGCAAACAGAAATTTTGGTTTTCTATTGTTCACACTCAGATTCAGAAACTTGAAGAGGAAGCTCGAGAGCGAGTCCAGAGAGAGCTGGCCCGTCGGCGCGCCTGGGCCCTCAGGCGCCGTGAACTCAACCAGGCCCAGCGAGACCACCTGAACTCCATGAGGCAGACCCAGGGTATGACCCGCCCCTGGGTCTTCTCCTACTATGTCCACTGGCCCAAGGAGAACTACGAGAGGAGGATGTTTGTGGCCAAGAAGAAGTCATTCCGGCCCAGGCCCAAACCAAAGCCCAAGCCAGATGCAGAGGGTCAAGGGAAGCCCTGATCGTAGTGACTGAGGCCTGGTCATGGACTCAGGCAGTAGTTATATGCTCTTTTTGGAAGGAGCTGATGCTTAGCTCACAAGGTCAGAGTCTAAGACAGAGGGGGAAGATTATGGGTTGGTAGGTTATGTTTTGACTCGAAATGCCGCTACTTTCCACCAACTAATGGAAAGAAAGTGCATGTGAAAGATTCTTTAGCTTAGAGCGTAGCCCAACAGCCATTATAGACAGAAAATAGGTATGGGGAAACTGAGTGACCACAGTTGCACAATGAAAGAGGTGCCTCCTCCTCAGAATTTGGGTGGGGAACAAAGTACGAAGTCAAATGAGTGCCCCTGAAGATAATAAAATGCCCCCATTAGACCTTCGATATGTCTCTGCAGTCCTATGACCAGAACATCCAGGAATATGGAACAAGACTTTAAGATGTGTGTTTTCATTCACAGACACTTCCTTGTCTTCCCAGTATAGAAAGTGTTTTTGAGTGCATTGGACAACAATTGTTTTGTAAGTTGACAGATTGCCTCATTTAATTACACATTTCGTCTCTCATCTCATGGCAGTATTTTTTACACTGT
Source organism: Acanthaster planci (assembly GCF_001949145.1). The sequence continues at coordinate 5,801,406 of NW_019091362.1, forward strand.
ACAAATGTGAACCACTCATTTTTACTTGTTTACTACCATCTGAAATGTTAGGAAACTGACCGTTTCATCATTGTCTTTTTCATTAAGAATGAGCCTACCTGGTGTATGACCTTCATTAAAGATGACCATAAATAAATGATATCAGGAACGACAATACACCAACTTGATGTGGGGATTTATACGGGTATTGTGTAAAGCCGGATGGGATGGCCCACGTGAAATGAGAGGGAAAAGGGAGATATTGTTTCAATAAAAGGAGGTGAGTGTAACTAAAGGATAATTGCAACTTTTTGTTGCGGTTTCATAAGCTGAAATTTGAAATGCACTTTTAAGGTTCCGTGAATTTTTCAGACAGGTGTGCAAATCCATCTGATGAACAGAGGAAACAAACGAATTTATGAACAAAGTGCAAGATCAACATCGATTTGTGATCCCTAAAGAGTGAACATTGTTTAGTTTCCGTATACGTGGTGTGATTTTTCAGCTTTCAGTTTCATATTTTCTCATCTTTTCTGTTATTTTTGTGGATTATATAATTCAGGTTGTCACATCTTTGTCAGGTGTGAAAAGGTGTAACCATGCAGAGAGTTAAAGGAGAAAAAACGCTTTAGAATATTTGGTAGAGACCATAACTTACCACTCTCTCACCTATATATAGTTCATATTTTGATGAGCTAACCTAGGACTGTTTGCAAAATGGAAATGAAATAGATGAATACGAAAAACCCCCAGCACTCAAGAATCAGCAATCTGTAGCTTCACTGCACATTTTAAATTAATTCTTATCTTGCCACGTCTTGGATTTTGTATCTGAATAATTACAAGTGTGATTTTTTCTAACGTAACATTGGGAAGTAATTTGTAAAGAATTTTATAGTACTTCAGACAGCACAACATTTAGTTTTTTACTGACATTATGTAGAAAGTGCCGCTGGGAGCATAATCTATTTTTAACTCAGNAAAGTCTTTCCATTAACGATAATTTGAAATATTCCACAATCATTGTTTGTTGAATTTGAAATATTGATCCTTTAGGGCTAATCCAAATATGCTTTCTCTGCATTTTTAGATTCTGAAAGCCAGTGACGTTATGGGGAACTTTGTAGTTTTTCATTCTTTCATTTTTCATGTTTTGAGGGAAGCTAAACAAGTTAGCTTATGGTGATACACATGAAGAAAATAAACTGTATCAGAGTGATTAAAAAAAGAACACATCGCGCACACGTCTTCACATGTGGTTCATATCGGTCCTCATAAATAATTAACCCTTGCCACGGGATATACAGCCTAACAAATTGAGTCGGTAGTTGCTAGAGCCACTTTAGGAATGGATCGGTATCTTGCATAGAGAACTAAGTCTTGGCTGATCGACACCTTGAAATCGTGGAAATTCCTGTTTTATTAAAAGTGCTTGAGAATGGGAAAGATAAAATATAACAAGTAAAATTAACCATAGGCCGAGGCTGTTTTGGCGTTTTCCTGAAAGCACCAGTAAAAACTGACAGTAGGAACTCTATAGGCCTACAGAACCAAGAAAAAATGAGCCCTTTAATTAACTTACAGGTACCTTTGTCTCTTGTTCAACAATCGCTTGAAAGTCAACAAAGCAGTTATGAAGTTTCTGTTGGGTTACACTTTTGCTATCAAGGGGGTTCGAGCATTGTGTCAATAATACAATATCCTAAAAGAAGGTTCAATTGGATAAATAACGCGAATGACAGAGGTCTTCTAAAGTACTGATGTGTTGAAGGGACAATAGGGTGTGTACATGTATATGAAAGGGAAAACAACCGTATCTTGTACCAAGGAGAGGCTGCACCTGCATTGGTGAAAGATTTTTTTAGTTATTTCACAAAGAATCCATTCTTGAGTTTTATTTCAGAGGTGTAGTTCAAACAGAGTGAAGTCTGTACACTGACGGGTACGTCAACAGGCACATAGCCGTCTTAAATAACGGTTAGGCCTATTTTTTTAAGGGAGGCGCTTTTCATTTGTTGCCATCTATTTACGTTTGTTACTGTTTTTGTAAACTGGACAGAAATGATAAGTGACGTATGGCCCACTTTTACGGTTTAGATCACATCTAGCTGGGGGCTGCCGTCACTGATTTTGTGCTCGCAACGACTTTCTAATTCACACTCTCCTTTACAGTGATTCCACTTGTGACAAGTTCGCTCTACTTATTCGAACAATGACGTTTCACCAGGGTGCACTCGTTTGAGACTGCATTGAAGAACAATGTAGTTACTTTATGAAAAAAAAACTAGATCGTTACACAGTTTGAAAAACAAGTATTATTTTCAAAATCCATTTTAAGTAGCTCGGACGTGGCTGTTTAAATACATTGTAATTACGATTAGTAATTGCGATCGTAATTAAGGTTGGCAGATAAACTTTTCCTTCCATTTTCTCTCTGTGTGTGTGCAATTTTTATGGTGTGAGACAAGGGAAGCTTATGCCTATAATATACCCGTTTTATCTAGTGCGTCAAATGGGGTCTACAAGACCGAAAACATTGAAGATGGTAAAATTCGCTCACAAGAGTAAAGTATGAGCCATTGGGCTCATAATTATGCCAATTGAGGCCATGTTACATTTAACATAAGCTTAGAGAGAAAAATAGTGTACATTTTTTCCATAGCTTATGTTACAATAATAACAATTAATTTATAATAACAATTAACGCGCAGCTTTGACTGTTCTGTAACAAAGATTCTCCATGATGTAGGGGACCTTTTACGGAAAATCTGTTGCAAAGACCAACTTTAAAAATATGTAAGAGATTAGGAGAGAAAATACTACTTTAATTAATGTTAGAATTGATTAATTGTTGCATAAAACGTGCCAAATGTTGAAACATCATGTTCTTGTTCGTGCACCCAAGTATCATTTTTAGAGGGCGCTATCACCAAACGAATTGTCATCGCAGGATATCACTTCCTGTGAAAATGATCCCTGTTGTGACAGCGCCCTGTACATGTACAATGTACATACATGAGTGTACAGTACAATACTTGTGGCGGTTCGTGTCGTTGAACAACTGGAAGGTCTTGGAACCAAGACTAGGGAGATAATGGAGAAGATGGGGGGGGTCCGCGCCGGCTCTTCTAGGGTTCAAGGGGACCCTGGCAAGATAACATGCCAAAAGGCTATCGATAATAAGGCCCGTTGCGATAAACAATGTGACGAAACGTCAGCTTCTAGGCCTAGATTTTCACAACTAAACAAGTGGTAGAGCACTCTAACTCACCTGCGAAAGCAAGTGATGCTACTCCGGAGAGAAGAACCAGAAACTTCATCCTCATCGGAAATATTGCTCTCGATTCGCTCTAAAGTTGCAAATCTTTCCGTATGGTTTGTCGTCTCCAACGTCCGTTTGAGTGTGCTTTGAACCTATTCTGTCTCGCGCAACAGTCAACAGACCATTTTTATTTCTAATTTAATTTTTATGTGTTTTGGAGAGGAAAAGGGTTGCATAATAGCTGTGTGCTTACCATTAAAATCACCGATATGATTTTCATGGATATCATGGGGGAAGGGAGAATTGAAAATAAAAAGGGTAAAAACGAAAAATATGAATAAAAAAAAGCGACGAAAGGGAAAAAACCTTCCAAATGCCCCCATTGTTAATGGTTCATCAGTTTGTTACCGATGAGGGGTTTGCTTCCCCCATTAAAATCTCCACAGAAAAAGTGGTTTATCCCCCTCCGTGAAAGAAATTCTGGCGACTCCCGTGATGACGGTCTTTTGGTACCGATGACCGTAGAAATGCGGTTTTGTAAATAGGCCTTTGATGATGTACCCATGCACAGTCCACTGAGTATTGTAGGAAAGCACAGATATGTAAATAGTGTGATGTCATCATTAGCCCATTGTATTTACAAGGATTAATATCCGATATCATAGAATCTCTGAGAAATTCGGAAGATCATGGACTCGAGTCAAGGCCGCCTGAGTACGAGGCGTGCGTTCTTGGAGAGGACACAGTGTCAATGTTGAACCCTTCTACCCTAGGAGCAAACGGCTATATGAAGGGAGTGCTGTATGATAAGCCATCTGAGTTTCAAGCGGCTGTATCGACCTGGGACAAGGTTACGGAATGTCATTACTTCTCTAAACTGGACAGTTTGGTCGTTATGTCAGTGATGACTCCGGGTAAAGATACCTCAGACACATAATAACTTGAAACCAGATTGTGAAATTTGAGCTTGTGCATTTTACCATTCCAGATTATGTATACTATTTACAATGAAGTTGAAGTAAGAAGAATCGGTACAATGCGCCCTTAAATTTGAAGTGATAAATTGTCCTGTATTACTACAGGTACTTTACTCTTCTGCGAGATTTGCGAGAGGACTACTTAATTAGGGTAATTAATACCTCTATTACTTTAATAAAACTCAATAAACCCACGAGTTTCCACTCCGTAACGTGCGTTCGGCCGGTTAATTAATTCTGTGACGTTCCAGCCAAGTTACAGAGTCTGGCGTAGTCTCCTCTGAGGACAGCTTGACTTAAGGTCAATGCAGTTTAACCGAATAAGAAACACTGTGACAACCTCAATTACCCGGAACTATATTACGTACACGCAGGAGTGGAAGTGAATTCTCAAATCCTAAAGGTTACGGCCATCTATACAAATAGATTCAGTATAATCATGTTCAAGTTTCATGTCTAATATAAGTAATGTCGGAAATTACTCTCCATTTCACAACTGCGTAACTCACAATTTTTCTTATTCGGTTAAACTGCATTGCGTTTGAAACAACATACCTTAATTACGTTCGCAACTGTCATACATCAAGAGAATCTCATAGGCCTACTGATCTGCAAATCATGCTCATGTATGGTCATTCTGTATCCAATCATTAACACAGGGCAATTTCGATTCAAGCAAACTCTTCATTTCATTAGCAATCTCTTAGAAGACAAAATATTCAACTTACGGTTATTTCAGGTAACATTATTCAACGATGTCTTGGCTGAGTGTTGCAAGAATTCTAGGACCGGGTTCTGAAGGATCGTACTAGCTCTGAAATAGCTAGATCTGACGATCTGATCGTACAGGGACTGGATTTTCTCCGGCCAATCGTCATCTGCTGCTTCAGAGATCTCAGGAAAGTTCGTACCGGTCACTTGCAAAAATTCTCAGCTCACACACTCGATGTTACCGCCTTGAAGATCGAAAACGTTCTCTCACACATACAGACACTCTTTTCAAGATCAAAATCTACTCTACCCAAAACTCATGAATATAAACAAAGTGAATCAGGAACGAAAACGCCGGTTGTAAATACAAACAAAACGCACATTTAGTTTAACAATAACCATTGCCAGGTGGGACTGACGTAAGCCCGTGGCATCTACGGACCCACCACTTGATCGCGTCCTGAGCAACCTATGGTGATCCGGGATTTTTACGCGGGCTGAAAAATCGTTCGGCGGGAAAAAAAATTCTAAAACTGTATTGGTCAAGCCGAATCATGACAGGACTGTTCTATTTACCATAGATGTTCCACTGCGAGAAAATGCACAATAAATCAAACGCAAAAAGCAACGTGAAGTATGACTCTGACACGGAACAGTTTTTATGGCAAGCAAAACGTAACAGAACAAAAGTTATTTGCAGTCCTCTCCTCAAAGTGTGTATACAAACGATGTCCCTGTCGAGATAAGGGCGTCTGTGAGGAAGTGACAGTCATGAACAAAAGTCCTTTTTGGACTGTAATTCGCCACTGCCTGCCGACTTTCACACAACATCGGAACAAGGGTACCGTTGTGCCATGGCACTGTGCAGTCGCGAAGCATTCTGGGAAAGCCACGCAGTGTGCCGTGACCTAGTGTCTGAGGTATAAAGCCATTTTATTTGCAAAATGTCCACGATTGATCTCATAATAATTTGAGTCTCAGAAAAATGCTGCTCTTAATAAACTGCACTACCAGTGTTTAAAGCACAAAAATAAGCGTTTTCTCTTTTTAAAAGCCAATTTTGTCGAAAAGTGTTTGGCCACTGCCTTCAAGAATTCCGTCCTCGACAACCAACAGGAGTTTCAGAGTTTTATGAATTTCTTTTCTACATATAAGAGAAAATCACGATGATGCACTGTACTCAAAAGACGTTCATTGGAGATGCTACGGTTGCACCGCCGGCCGGTCTATTGCGCCGGCCGGGGAAGTGTTTTGGGGCCTGTCCTGCCCCCTTTTCAGACTTGCACCATTTGAGTGGACACTCCCCGTAAGTTTACCTACGCAGACACGAAGCGCGCTAAAAACACTTCCTTGGAAAGTGTTGTAATTTGACAGTCAGTGAACCACCAGGGTCATAGTCCTTTTTTATCGCTCAATTCATCAACCTTTCCTTCCTTTTTGGGCGTGCATTGCTCAACTCGAAAACAGATGGAGATCAGACACAACAGATCATACAAAATAAACAGGTACCATTTCCTTTTGTCGATAACTTTATGATCACAGAGTCATTAACCATCATGATAAACTGTTAATAGATTGGTTATGCTTTAACTATTTAAAAATACGATAAAATGAGTTGCTAGTTTCATTCGTATACTTTTTTTACAGTTTGATTACGATATACAGGTACAGCCACAGAAGGAAGGGGAAGCTTTTCATAATTTTGCTAATTTCGGACGACATGTTACTCGCTGTATTGTGAGAAATGGACGCACCGTTGATGATTTTTGGTTTCTAGAAATGAGGTGTGCATACTTTGTAGACGTGTCTCCGAGAAGCGGTTGAAGAAGCGAGACTGTGGCTTCCATAAGAACATATGTCATTTCTTTACTAATGTGGCCATTTCAAACGTATAAGCTTAATATCCAAATATAAACCACAATTTTTATGGGCGTATACGCAGCCTTGAAACATTCTTCTGAAACCAAGAAGTCTGATGGCGTGAACATAATTCGAGATGATCGGTACCAGTATGTCAAGAAAAATAGAAATTCTTGGATTCAGTGGAAAACCTAGAGAATTTTAACTCGTGTCTACTTCAGTGATGACTAGTCATTTTTTTCAAAGATTTCCCATTTTTCATGGACAATATGACAATTGTGTGAAATTGATAATCTGATCCCGGCCATAGGGCCTACGCACTCCCTTTGAAAATTCACCAAGCTTTGCTGTGCGGAGAAAGAAATAAAGCAATAACAAACAACTTGGGATTTCATGATTTCAAATTTCAAACTGAAGTTATGACGGCATCTTTGTCAATTTTTTTTACAATAACGGCGTTTCACAATAGTGCACCTGCAAGAGTTTGCATCGCGTTGGCCCACCAGATACGTGAAATCTGTTGACCCAATGCGCTTTGCCAAGGGTCGACAGATTTTGCGCGTTGTGATTGGCCAACGCGCCGCAAACTCTTGGAGGAGCACCATTGTAAATCTCCTGTATTGAAGTCAGCGAATATGCATTTAATATAGAGCAAAAAGCCAGGAGAAATAAATTCAGGGTGCCCTGTGCCGGGTGCCAAACCCTCTTGCAAAACATCACACACAAAAAGCGTCTTCAGATGATCTTACTCGCTACGGCAGCTTTAGTGGTATTTAACTGTCTGCGCATGCAACTACTTTGTGCTTGTTAAAATGTCACTGAGCGGTGTAAGTGCGATGTGAAGGCACCTTTAAGTTAATGCATCCCTTTTAGGAAGCCAATACGAATTTTCTGATACGAACATCAAATCAACATTAGCATAATAATAATATGAGTAATGCTATTATTCCACCTTTTCCCTTTAGTACCCCTAAAAGCTTGTGGGATTAAAAAACAAGACAATAATGGCAATTTTTAGGAACATAGGTTTACCAAATCGCGTTCGATCACATGACCAGAGGTATGAAAGTATCATATATGAGGAAGACGAGGAAATTAGTCCATTTTCCTGGGGAAAAATACATGTACAATTCTGCAAATTACCTTGAGTAATGTTCTATATGAAACTTTTTCGTTAAACTGTTTCCAAAATATCTAAATTCAATACTTTATAATTGTCACTGATTTGTTTTAATGCGACAAGGAAACGATTTCTACTCCGTGTCCACCTACAGACGTGAATAAAATACAGCAGCACGAATAGCCACATCTGCATTACTAGTCCCTCGAAGAAAAAGACCAGCTGGGCGTTTTTCTCTTATTCTAGCATGCCCTATTTTCCGCATGATGCTATTTTTATATCAACATTTCATTCGGTTCGTATACGCTCACTATGATTACTTCACAATAAGTTATCCTTTGCATTTAATTGTGTGTTGTTAGCAAGGATTTTCAGAAGGATGGATTATTTTGTAACATTTTGTAAGGTGTCATTTCAATTAATACAATTTCTTTAACCAGGGAATAAATAAAAGTAACAGTTTAGTCAGCTCTCTTCTTTCGAACATTACCTCTAAATAATGGTGGAGTTCATGTAAATAAGTGATTCTCTAAATATTTACAGGAAAATGTACATTATAATGGAGAATATCTAAAACCTTCCCAAAAGTATATTAATAAAAACAAATATTTTCCCACTGCGTACCTGTTTGTTCTACTTATTCGAAAGGCAGACCCGATGAAATGCCCATTTGTAGTTGCTTTTCTTATAACGTAAAGAAGGTATATATTACTAAGTGTCTGGTTGAAGTCGTGCATTGAACGTGCCTGTCAGACCAACTCATTCCAGAGTCAAATTCGAGGCTTTTTAACAAAATGAGCAGGAACTAGTCACTGGGCGAAGTGGAGAGATAAAAAAAAACAAACAAAAAAACAAAAACAAAACAAAAAAGCCCAGAACAAAACACCCCCCAAAACATGGAGCTGCTTGTCCCCGATGTTAGACATACTGATATTTGTAACCGCTGATATTATGTCTACGGAATAAGAGTTTTTAATGAAAAAATGGTATCTTTTATTTCTATCAATGCAAAGCACAGCACTTAAATATTTGATTTATCGATAAATGGAAACTCTAAAGCTGCAATGTTTTGTCAGCGGAATATCTAATTGAAGTAGACGACTGACACAGAAGTGAAGTTTTCTGATTCCAGAAAAATCCTCAGTTAAACCTATCCCGGTTCTGTCCCTTTTGCCAGAATGCTCACGTCACACAAGGGTACAGGTATTGCAAGATAAACCGCACCGGAATCTGCTCTAAATTCGCAATGTGCAACACCACGCTAAACACGATATAGATGCATGCCGTCTGCAGTGAGTTCCGTATTCCAGTGGTTGCTCGACTTTGAATAAAGTTTTTCACTGAATATTCTTATCTACCGTACTATAAATATCTAACTCAATCTCAATAACATTTTACTTTCAAAAAGCTATAAGAGCAACTTTCAAATAAACTCATTAAATAAAACTTATGTCTGGAAACACGACAAAATCAAAACAAAATCATGGAAGGATAACCTTACCTGTTGTCTATCAACGACAAAGTCATAACTAAATTATCTGCGCGATAGTCTCATTGACTGAAGTCGAAGGAAACACGGTACACATTATATGTTTTATTCGGTATAGGTTTGTAGGTGCCATCGGCTTCTGACACTGGCTAACAAAGTAGGGAGAGTCCAGTCCTCGTGAACACAGTCTGGGTACTTGCATCACACTATACTCCGTGCACAGTCCTCAGGTTGGTACAGTCACTATCGCCAACCCCACAGTTTGTGGACGTCGTCTTTACACCGACGAACAGACAAACGACACTCAGGATGCATATTAAGCCACAATGCCAACATCCCTCCATGAAAACCTCAAAAAGCCATGAGCGTCCACACCAGCCTGGTATGAATATACTTCATCACATGTTGATGACGTCACACAAACATATATTTACATGAGTTTTTTTTCCAAAAATTCATACGTTGGTGATTCCTGGCCGCAGTATCATGCAGTAGGCTGCTTAGACGGCGAGGAGTCACCCTGCCTGACCCGGCGCACGCCCTCATTACTTGGCACCCTCCTGGGGATGCCCTTGGAAGTGCGCCCTCTAGTGCCAGAGTTATTCGAGTCTGCTCCACCGCTGCCGCTGGGTGAGCAGGCCCTCACAGGGTGGCTTGTGTCCTCTGGTGACCTCTGACTTTCTATTGACCTCTGTCCCGAGTTGCGCCTCGGCGAGGAGACCCCACAAGAGTCTTTGGAATTGACATCCCTGCTATCGTCGTTTGGGAAGACATCGTTAATGCTTATATCACTCGTGTGCTCTTCTGACATACTGGACAACCTCGATTGGCCTTTGACCTCTGCAAAGACACGAAATGCTTTGAAAAGTAAGGTTCTAGAAATTAAAAATATGTCTCAATGTGTAGCTGCAATGAATTTTTCCAGACATCATTTTTGTGCAATTTTATACTCTTTTTCAATGTATGGAAACTATTTGGCATCTTTATTAGGTTAAATGTTTTGAAAAATGCATTTTTTTAAACATTGTAAATTATCCATGCTGTCCTAAATAACTGAGGGCACTGTTCCTGTGGTGTCATCAGAGGTAGACGTGTCTTAGTGCATAGGTTTTTTCTTTTCAACTTGTGAACCCAGAATTCACTCAAGGAAAACGTTTAGTTTGATTACTACTTTATCCCAACACAACAATGAATCGCTAAAGAAGAGAACACTCAGGCCAACAAAATCTACAAAAGGAGTTGTTTTTGTGCACACACCAATGTAACACGGAGGTTTTCTTCCTAGGGTGACATCACAATTTTGCTCATGAATATGGAAATATCATTAGGAAAAAAAATTAAAAAAGCCAAAACGCCATGGTGAAACAAAACTTGAAATGAAGTTAAATGAGACACAGAGATTTGTAATTTGTAAAAAATTACAACAAACCAACCTTTCAATAAACTGGAAAAGACTTGTGCACTTTTAAATTAAGGGCAACAACGTGAATAGTCGGTACAAGCTCGGATGGCATACGGGTGATATGCACTCAGACGACAGTGGCATTTAAACTGCACACTGGTTGTGGCAATCAGATATTCGGGTGTCACAGGGTTAGCAAGAATTTTGGTATAATTAAGTAGTTGTACGTGCGGTACATGGACAGTTAGCGAACAGTATGTTTTTATATTAAGATCCACGGAAGGCATGCACAAAGGAGGACGATGCATATGTATGACAGACATCCAAAGCCCCCCCCCTTAGGATATACAGCAGAGCAAAAAATGATAACATGAAGACGGGACGAGGACATACAGAAAATGACTGATTGGGAGGCAGCAGTGCCAGACTATCCAGCAAGCACTATAAGCACTGTGCCTGGGGCCTACGAAACTTGGGGACCAATCAACATACCGGGAATAAAATGTTATAAAACACAACTGCCAACAACGCATGTTTACAGAGAAAAACTCACGCGGATACTCCATATCCATCCACCTTAGCATCAATACGAAAATACGAAGCTCAAACCATGATATCGGTGCATGTTTGTTAAGGCAGCCGTGGAGTAGGGCATACGGAATACTGGTTCGCGGTCCTAGAGAATGACAGTGCCTAGGGCCTATAAACTTAATTCAGCCCGGGTGGCCGTTCACCAAGTCACTCAGGAAATGCACGAACTCAAATGGGTGAGTCCACTAGATTAGACTTCATGTTTTCATTGCTATAGCATGTAGCCCACAAGTGCCATTCAAGACACGCTTGAGATGAATTTTTTTTAAAAAGTGCACAGAAGGAAAGGAAGAGGGGTTGATGATGGTGGAACGACGGCATTACAAGAATGCTTTGGCAAGGTAGCCCATCAGAGAAAGGCGGATTAGCACGACATGTGTGAAAGCGGGAGCTGGACGTTCAACAGCAACAAAATGAATGGAATGCACACATATAAGTTTATAAAGACATCTATGTAATGACCTGTGGCCGCGTATTCTTTCCATCTGTTCTTATTCAGCTGCAGCGGCTCTATCCAACTCCGCATGGCCTTCATGGGCACCGATGGCTTTCTGGTTAGACTAATCCTACCAGGGCTTGATGGAGGTCGATTTTGCTGCGGACCCTGGGAAACCAAGAGAGAAGGTCGTGAGAGTAATTACGGCAAGGCAAGCAATTTAGGTAGCCTAAATAACTACAAACGGTGGATTTAGACGGAGGGAAAATTTTCTCTTCGCTTACACATCGTCATTAGATGCCGTTATTTTTAGATCTGTCTGTTTTCCGAGTCCGCGTGGAGCACAAGACATGAGTATCTCAGGGCAGGATCTGAGCTGACAGTCCCCACTTACTGATGCCGCCATGTGAAGCTTTCGGTTGGCGAGAAGGCGCCAATCGGAGTTTACTTAGCGGTCTATTGGTCACACTGAGTGAGTCGATGAAAACCCAAATTACGACACGAATTTTGCCCAGAGGGAAAAGTCGGTTCCTAACATTTAGCAATAATGCAAAATGTAACTAGATGGAGTATCGGGAGATGTAGGCCTAACTATGTGAAGATATGCTAAATAGGCTAAAGGTTAAATGATTCGTTCAAGTTAGCCTTTGGTAAAATGTGTCAGGATGATGGGTAGTGTTGCAAATATTACATGCAATCAACAGTGCTGACAGATTCAATGACTTAGAGGTAGTGTGCAAAATGCCTACTTGCTCTGAAAATGACTCACTTCCTTTGGAAATGCAACTGCAGTGTGGTTTCTAAGAGTAAAGTTGAGAAACTGTACAAGAAAAGGTATAAACCATTTTCCAATCTGATCTAAAGACGGCCAAATACGATTGCGTTGATAGACTCGTCGCCTCAGAGGTGTGACGGTTTGTGTAGTCAGCGCACCTTACAGACTTCCACCTTGCTCAGAATTTGACTCCAAACACGGAACTCTGTGTTGTACTATGGAGCTATTAAACAATAGCTCCATGGTTGAACCGGGACCAAACCCATTCAGTGCCCCGCACAACGAAACAAGTCGCCGGTAAATTTCCCCCTCCTAAACTGGACCTCGATTTCATCATCACTCGCTTGGCCAACCATATTACCTGATACGAAGGCATGCTGCTCGTCCGGGGCGTGCTGGTGGGACGAGCCAACGGGATCGAGTTGCGCTTGGTCTTCAGACTGCTCTCGTCTGGCTCGCTGGAAGGCAGTTCTTGGAGCACTCTGTCGATCATGTCGCAGCACACGATGAGACTAGGCTCGACAATGAAGTCGATGAAACCTGTCAGGGAAGCGGCTTAGACTATTAAAGACGCCAAAGAAAAAAATTACAGTAGCACGGCTTCTCGTGCGTTCTGGGGTATACTTTCTGTTCTCTCGGTACCCATGTTGTGTACTAGATGGCTAGTCATTTCGTGCATACTTCTGGAGCAGAACGCTTACCAACGTCCACAAGGTAGCAAGACAATACTGTCTTGTGTATATTTTTCGAGTAACGTTTATCGTGTACTGATATGCGAATGAAGAATAACATCACCTGTTCGTTTCTATGCTAAGAACGTTGGGCCCTTACACAGCTATACCTGTGGGGTATTCCCTTTGTTCACATGTACAAAACTCCCACACAACGCGCAAAAATTTTCAAATCACTCCCATTTTAACCAGATTCATTTTCCTACTTTGGAAATTCGACTGAAGGTCCCTTATTTAAAATACTTCATTTTGCGACAGATGAATGGCAGTTGAAAATTCCCCTTTTTTGAGTAAATGTGAAAAATCTATCTCGTGAAATTCTTCTGGGGTACCACTTTAGTACCCCATAAGGGTCAAAACTGGCCTTATGGGGTACCTTCCATTGTTCCAGTACCCACAAGCCCCTCTATACATGTTTGATATATCTCACATGTATAACAAAGGCCGAAAAGGGCCGTCAAAGTTATCACAGAACTGCAAAATATGTACATCCCCTGTGACTTGAAAATTCATTGGCTTAACCAATTCACCTCAATTTACATACTGGAAGCACTCTCAGAATAAATTTCAACCAGTTTTAAGTAAAACATCACACATTTTTTTACAATTTTTTTCGACGTTTAAACTTTCCGTCTTCAAAAACAAGTGGCTACAGAGGCATGATGTACACCATAATGTTTAATTGAGCTCAAATATCGACTGCCTGTATACTTTTGAAATCAGTAATGCTTAACTCAAGTTAAGCAACGACTGTTAACTGCCAACAGGAACAGCGTTTTTTTATTGTGGATAGAGTTGAGTGAACTTGTCAGTGTATTTAAGCCACTTCTAATGTGGAAAATGTGCCGCACAGCTTATAGATATAAGAAGCTGCACACTGCAGGTATTCGAATACTTAATGTAAGGGATTTGGCGAACTGATTTGAAAGACAAACCTATTTGCGATTCAGCGATCATGGTGGATTTTCGGTCACAGAGCGGAGAAAATGCAACCCCGAGCTCCTTCTCTCTGTCTCCCTAGAAACGAAAAAGTGACACCAGTCAACAAAATATGAGAAAACAGCGAGTGCAAAAATTGTTTGGGTTTGTAGTATGGATACTATTCGAGGGAGTTGGGTTTGCTTCAGGAATGGCTATCTTCGAAGAGAACTCTTCTTAACTGACTTTGTAGCAAAGGTCTCCAGTTTCTAAATGTAATATCTTACGCACACATAGCCTGGATTTGGGGCTCAGTTGGTGTGAAAGCCGCCAGAATTGATTTGCTTGCATACTTATAACATCACATAGACCGTTTCAGTAGTGAACGACGCATGATCGTGTTTATTTGTACTTGATGTGCTGCGTAAGATCTGTGGTTTTGGCTCCGAAACAGTTCTCCGCTGTCCTTGCGGCTTTTGTTCAGAACTACCTCCAGAATCCTCCAGAATGCGCATGTTAATATAGGTAAGACGTCTAGCAGCAAACATAACTGGGTTTCAGTTAGCAGTTGGGCTACTGGCGTGCAAACCAACCTGTCTGAAAAATTCGTGCATGAGCAGCGTTGTCCACTTGTGGTGCAGAGTCCAATCTTTTGCAGGGTGGCTGATGTCGGCACAGTGTAAGGCAAGGGCCATTGCTTTGGGTTTGTCTAATGTACTGCTGAGAAATAAAGAAACGAGAAACGTCTGAGGCGCAGCCCTTTACGAGGACTGAAAAAAATGGGGGTGATGCCTTAGGACTGAGAGCCTCGGCTTTGATGCTGCTTTAAAATTCGTCTATGTATCCATAAAGAAAGTTATACAGTATCGTTGAGGACGTGTATTGTAAGCATTCTGTTAAGTTACAACTTGTTACTGTATACTCTGCTATACATATGCAGTAGTGTAAGGGGGGAAACTGCCCCCCTCCCGTGGGAACTCTTACCCCCCCCCCCGACGAACCTGGCTATGCCACTGCCCTAGTGCATATGTATTGGTGATTAATCTTGCAAGTTATCCGCTTCCTTACCTCTAACTTGTGACCAATCAGAGGCGTTTTCCTAATATAAAAGCTAGCTCAACAGCTACTGACCAATCAGCAATCAGGTTGGTTTCATTTTGGATCACCAGCTCCAATGGACTTCCCACAGGGACACACATAAAAATCATGCACAGTTTGCATTATAAATCACACATTCAGAGCGGACTCCACGAGTGAGCCACATGGAGGCCGTGCACTTGCCATACACTGAGCTTGATGAAACTGTCATTCGCAGTAAAAAAAGAAAACAAGAAAAACGACAAAATATACCGACCTGTCAGCCACACTGATCATACTCTTGACTTGTTTAAGTTGCTGGAAATGATAAGACATATCTGTGGCTAAGACCATGTCGATCACAAGGTTGCGCAGCTCCCTGAAAGGGAAAACCACAGATGATGTTAAGGATATGTTCTCGGAGAGATATTATCGGAACGATCAGGCAGATGTACACTTTTCAGTGAAAAATGTTACGGGAATGACACCACCGACTGGAATTATGTAAAGTTGGTATTTATACTGTCATGACAAAGAAGTTATTGGATAAGCATTCCTTTGTTGTACTCCTGTTGCCTATTTTCTTCAATGTAATGGATGACGATGAGGTATTTTTGGATAGAATAAACACTGTTATAATAGGAAACAGAAGTCTAGTGCTTAAAAAGTGCGTATTGCAAGGCCTTAGACGACAACTGCATAGGAGACTCACACTAAAGAGTATATGGCCGTGTCCGAAACGAGCTTTCAGAGCTACGGTTGGTCTACTGTCTGCGCGTCTCTACGCACTTTCAACGGAGTGAAGACCAAGACCTAGCTCTAAACAACGGATTCGGATGCAGTCTAAGTTAAGATCCGTTTCAAATGGAAATGAACTTGTCAGTGTTGACTAGAAGAATTACAACTGCCAGGAACTAAAATATCCTCAGTTTTGTAATACGCACGTATAGTCCTCCTTGTTGACATTCACAAGAAAGTTTTTGTCGTCTTCCTTCATTAGTCGGAAAGAGCTGCTGATGTGGTGGTTTTCCAACACGGCTCGGTCATTGTATAGCAACGCCATGTCAGATCTGCACACAGGAAATGAGATTTTTTATGAGCACTTCACTTTGCAGATTACTGCTTAATGCAGAGGACACTTAGCACTAATATCCACTCAAGGGCGTCAGGTAAATTAGATACTGTGCTTACTTCTGCCATTATTGGGCTAACTTTCAGCTCCGGATAACCACCGGTCTGCAACGGGCTACAACATCTCTACAACTCTTATTTTTCCTACAACTTGTATGGACGGCCAAAGTAGAAGAAGTGTCACCTTTTAGTTGGTTTTCGATTTTACCTCCAATTCGTTCAAAATGGACATTTGTCTCATTGATTTTAAATAAGGTTGTATTTTCATTTAGTATTTAGTAGTACGTGTTCTGATAGCTGCGTGGGATTTGTAACACTTTGTGAATTCTTCTGTTGTACCGACGGCCAACCATAGTTTTAACAGCCATTTACAGGCAAACACGACTGTGATGTCACAAGAGCTGACCCTATTATGCCTTTCCAAAGAGATTCTGATGTTTAACTTACGAAGTGTTGACGTGGAAAGCATTGGTTGTACCAGTGTGCTCAAAGTCGTGAATTATCGCGGCTAGAAGAGCTGCAATGATTTCGATATCGGTCAGCCAGTGCTTAGGAAACGAAAAAAGAAATATTCGAAAGTTGAGAATTGGATCATTTAGAACTTATAGAAGGGTAAACGCGTTTATACATCTTTTCAGGCAAATGTGTCCAAATAATGACATCCCTTGGATGGAATACGGGCGATTCACAGTAGCGCGCCTCCAAGAGTTTGTAACGCGTTGGCCAATCGCAATGCGCGAAACCTGTCGACCCTTTCCAAATGCGCACTAGGTCGACAGGTTAGGCGCATTGTAATTGGCCAACGCGTTACAAACTCTTGGAGGCGCGCTACTAGTGAATCGCCCGTACTGACAGAACTTTTTACTTACAAGGTTGGCGATTAAAAAAATCATACAGAGTAGAAGAGATAAAAGGCTGGTGCTCGTGCAGTCAGACTTTTATGCTTCATAGGAGTTGACAGCCTCGCCTAGACTTTTCCTAAACAGGTTTGCTGATAACATTATTCTTAAACCCGCCCGCACTCTCCTGATGGGCCCATAGACAAGCAGACATGGAATGTTTTGTGGGCAAAGCGGAGAAGAGATTTTTATGCCATGTACTATTTGTTTTTAACGAAAATCGAGTGAAATTTCGGTGTGATAGCAAATGCTGGCTTACCATAAGCCCCATGTTAACCAGCATGTGATGTAATGTTTGCGTGACGTCCGCAGCATGAAGCAGGTTATGGTAGGGGTTTCCGTGCTTGCTGTAGCCGTTCTCCATGGCCTCTAGAAAGCCGTTCAGGTTCTGGACTGGGATCTACAAGGAGAAAACAGGTGAAAGTGTGTGTGTGGATTTAATGAAAGTTCGAGCAAGGGTTGACAAGCACAAGAATAGTTGCATAGAACTATATCAAGGCTACTATTTTGTAGGCTTTGGCTAAATGCAACGATGCTCTGATAAGACAAGAACTGTGCAAGGTTATTTATCAAAACAGCAAAAAAAGGCAAATATTACAGGCTATCAATTTTGCATCAGTTCGTTGTATACAATTTGTCCGGATATTAAAATTGATTGATGCAAAATTGAAGAGTTCGTGACAGCTAGAGATTGGGAGCATCGAGCGTGTAATGACAAACATGAAACAATCCGTGCTGCACTATTTCAGCGGTTACGTTTTGACAAAGGCTGGTTGAGCGAAACAAAATGGGCAATTCAAACTCACACGCAATCTTCACATTTTCAAAAAAGTGAGTAAACCTACTACAACAACAACAACAACAACACATAAACAGTCTAAAGTCCTGAACAATTTTTATTTAGTTTGGTATCCAAACATCAAGGGGATAAATGTTCATGATTAATCTTCGGTATTTTGGCCAAGTTTGTCCTCGCTTCAGTGAGTCTCGTTTGTATGACTAACTACCGCATTGTGTTGTCTGTCTGGGCGGGCGGGCATTTAAGTGTCGTTGGGCATTTGCGCCACTTGGGGTGACGTCACGTCATTTCATTTTTTATTTGATGACATATTGGTGTTTTGTTTTAATGGCGCTTTCAGCTATTCGGGCTATTTGGGCCAACAACTATACGTTTTTTCATAACCTTTACTCAGCATCTCATTATACGGAGTTATAGAAGACGGTCCAGTTTTAGAGGCAGGAGGAAACCGGAGTACGAGAGCGAGTATGGACTGGAAACCAAATGCACTTAAAGGCTGGGCTAAGACGGTTTGATGCCATTTCATCGGCATCAGATCTTAACTTCGACCATCGTACGTGACCGAGCAAGAGTTAAGCTGTTGGTGCGTTAGTATGGTTTGAGATTGACATGCGATCTCCGTCTCCAGACAGACATCAGAAACCAAACTGGCTTCTTCTATAGACCTTTTTCCTGTGATGTCACGATTGTACTGGAACTATGATGTGTTGTGATGGTAATGAGTGCATAGTGTTGTGGTTGTAATCTACATATTCTAGATAAACTAGTCAAGCATGCAGCGTTTGCACGAGCGCTTGCATGCACGTGATTAAAGTTGCCCGTATATGCGATCACCGTGGCCAAGGCGGTCCACGTGATTGTGATGGTGTTGTTTACAATCCAGTCATGTGGGCGAAAAAGGTCTAAATGATCCTATAATACGCAAGGCAGGAATTGCATCAACAACGACAACCGCAGCGACAACTAAAATAGCAGGAAAAGCAGTAAAAAAAAAACCGAAAAGAACAATATCGAATGGCATAATGTTTGTCTTTCAGTTTTTCACTCTCTACTCCAGTGAGTAAAATCTTTAACTCACGGGTCTTGCGTTAAAAATGAACAGAATAAACATCTTTCAACGATGGCAAACCAGCCAGATTGGCTAAGTCCAAATTTCATGGTTGTGGCTGACAGTACTGCGTGCGTCCATAGGAAGTTACTGCAGCTGGTTGCTAGTGGCTTCCATGAGCGCGACTGTTGTTGCAGGATGTAGCCGTTGTTTATATCTAATTTATTTACTTTCGAAAGCAGCAATGGCCTCAACATCATACCCTGGGTGCAAGACCGATATTTGGCCACCGCGTGACTTGAACACAAATTGTTCAGTTAATTTGCAAAGGAAGAATAAGGGCGGATCCAATGCCATTTGTGGGGGGAAGGGTTTGGAGGATCAGGCGCGAGACCCCCCCCCCATTTTTAGGGGCCTACGTCTAAAGATGGCTAGATCCCCTGAAAAGCAGAGCCACGTAAGGGGTAGGTCTCAATTGTGCGTGCACGTTTAAGGATAAAACAAGGGAATCCAATGGCTTCAATCCTGCCGACAATAGAGCCCCCCCCCCCTTGACAAACAAAGATTTCCCGATCCCCTCCTTTAAAAAAAATCCTGGACCCGCCGCCTGGGAGTGGGAATTTCGACATGTATCCTTTTGTGGCCTTTCTTCTAAGGAGTGGGCTCTTTTCATGTTTCGGAGGGGGAGGGAACTGAAAGAGTCGCCCCAAAGAAAACTTTCACTCAAAATATTTCCAAAACTGACAACGGTTGCCTGTTTGAGAGGCTATGGTACTGGTCCCCCCCTTCCCGATCAAGAAACAGCCACAAAACAGTTACCAGGGATTCCAGACCATAATGACGATCCATCAAATGGCAGCAATAAGATGCGCGAATGACGAACCACTATTTTTCTACCTAAAGGCGCAACGCCGGCACTAAATGACTTCCAGAAATTGCCTCCAGAATATTGCCAAGGAATTGTTTACAGCCGGAGCGTGTCGAGGTGGCAATGAGCCTGGATTGTTCCATCATGTCAAATGAGCTTCATCCCATGGGGGTGACACTATTCCGAAGTAACAAAGTCTTGTAGACACTAAAATAACACTGTAAATATATCTCGCTCAGAAAAAATGAATAAAGTGTGTTTCTCTTAGCAACAGCAAAGAGCCATACAATAAACGCCTTTAGTGAAAAACATCTATAAAAGTTTCGTTGTTACTATCAGGCTAAATTTCCTTTCATAATTACAAGCGCACCGTGGTTAATGTTGTAGAACCATCACATGCTCCGGATATGACAAACTGCATGCATTGCTGAAATTATGACGCCATGGTCTCCGTTCGACCCTTGCCAGTTGTAATGGAGGGCGCCCGCTGTGCCGGAAATTGCACAGTATTAAAGGGGCAACGACGGATCAAGAAATACTATCAGAATGCACAGATGTCTGCCTATTTTAAGTGGGCACCCAAAACCTCTGATGCATGACCTGAGCAATGTACATTACTCTGATCTATGTATAGAGCAACGTCTGAATGAAGCCGGAATGCGTCGAAGGTAACAAAACATTTTACGAAGGAATCCCGGCACTGTTTTTGTTTTGTTTTGAAGGCTTCATTCAGAATGGCTCAGAATCTGTACCAGTGCATGGCAAGGGGAAACTTGAAGTATGTAATTGCTTTCTTGAGCGTGTACTATTGAGTACAATTCCTTCTCCGTGTTCTTGCACCTCTGGAAGTGCCCCCAATCGCATGCGCCAATTCTTTGAGTTTTGCCATCAGGTTGCAATTCCTAGATACATTACAGTGGCAGACTATGATGATCACAATGGAATCTCTGAAAAATCCACACCAACGGTATGTTTCCAAAATCAATTACAGGCTTTGTCCAAGTAGTTTAAAATAGTGTTTGATTCATTGGGGAAGTATGATAGTAATGTTAACTTCAGTAATGAAAATGTGTGTGATGTGTAAACGTGTTAAATTAAAGTGGAACCATGGGGTGTCCCAGTCACACCAGTCTACCCTATGGAAGCATCACCACAATCATCATCACTGACTTGAGTCAGCTTCTTCACTACCAACTCCATCACCGTGACCTTGCAGCCGTCAACATCATTTACTTGCTCCACTTTAGACGTGGCCAGCGTGTATTGTGGAACACTAAGTGACAACGTGGCCATAATGACCAACTCATCTTCAGAACCATGCCAGGCATTCGGTTAATACTTTTATTCCGGGTCGTCGTAGGCGGGGGGTAATCAGACCAGGGTTTCTCATTAACTCGACTGGAAGCGGTCACAACCACGACCAGTGCCCGGTAGGCTTCAGCCGCGCTCGGCCGCATGTGCGGAGGCTTTGACGGACTTTAAGAGAAGCAAACATTATTTTTCCACTCGACTCATATCTCGTCTTTTTTCCCCTCCCAAGGTAGACACCCTTATCTTAAAACCTTCCTTCAGGAGTGTACCAGGGGAGAGCGGCACTTGACATGTGGTAAGCAGATTATGGGAAATTTCTAATTTGTAAAATTGAAAGACCGAGGTACAAACCAGCCATATCCACGAGACATGGGGACGCGTTCTAATAATATGCGCTGGTCAGAGCGTACCAACAATCATCATACGAGGGCCCGTATGATGACCCAAACGATTTCACAACTGTGCGCTAAATCCGATGAACTAGTTTTTAGACTGTAATTGTGTTTTTCTAAGTAATGAAGTCTTTGTAATTTCCCCACTGCTACTGAATTTTATCAGAACGCTCCTGTATCGAAGGCGATGCTGTAATGTCTGTTGATGGTACCACGATGGTTGCCAGTGGTGGGTATTTTATTTGAATATCAAGATAGGGAATGCCCTTATTATAAAATCTGATACCCACGTTCAGTTTTGACGTCAGACAGAATCTCATGAACAATTCAAACAGATTTGTATTTTTTAAGCAGTAAAACTTCAAGCAGTTGAAGGCTGTAAACAGTTCATTTCAACGCATGCACAACACTACCTCCATTTAAGGTGGGGTTCTTGTGTGATTTTTAAAGCCATGGAGAGTTTGCGAGATGCATCTCCGTTTAAGCTTGGCAAGGGGTCGTATCTGGTGAATATATCATGAAACCTCCATTGCTGTGTCAGGTCTAGGAAACATACTCACTTTGAATTTTGCAATGAGGTCGTATCTTGTGAATAATTCATATGCAGTACATTTCAGGGCATGCCCGTCACTCTCTTCATTCAAGGCGAAGATGTCAAACGACCAGTCATCTAGGTTCTGCAGGAAAGACAACAGTAAAGGATGTATGTTTCACTTTGGAAACGAAGAAAGACCGC
The DNA here is from genome assembly GCF_001949145.1 of Acanthaster planci. The sequence continues at coordinate 5,823,918 of NW_019091362.1, forward strand.
ATCACAGTTCATGCCGACATTTCAGTGAAATGGCGTGCATCTAAGTCGTAAACATGAGGAGAAATTGTGCAAGGAAGGCGGCATCCGGGGTGTACACATTTTTCAAGGGGCTACCGAAGGCAAATGAATTGCAAACAAGTGGTGATTGCAACAAGTGGTAACCATAAATTATCTCAAAAAAGGCAGGGGTAAACGGGGCACCTGGCCATCTTTACGACGTGTCCTCCATGGCCACGTTTCTCTACAAGATATTGCACAGTAAACCAAATGATGGCTTAAAGCACTTATGGGCACTGGACTACATCTGTCACCAACATTCGTGTTCAAACTATTTGAACATGCAAATAATCCCAACAGGAAGCAGCGGCTGCCGGGGGTGGGGGGCACTGCTCAACACCATACGCTAAACTCCGGAATGGGATTATGGGCTGAAGGATCACCTCATCTTTAACCTATACAGCCTTATACTTCCTGACTCAAAAAAGATGTTTCACGTTGTCATTAAAATGACTAAGACCTATACAAGGTTTGCTCTTTTTGTGTTATTACATAACAAAGATTTCAAGAAGCAAAATGTGCAATCTGCCACTTTTGCCTATAGTGCGACATGCAAGTTGTACAATTATGACCGGCAATCTGTGATCTTTAATTTGTTCACTACGTCTCGCAAAAAAAAATCTGTATTTTTTTTTCAAAACGAGGTGAAGTGACCCCGTGAAATTTGTTAACTTATAAAATTAAATGCAGTCATTTAAAGACGTCAAACAGTTGGGACCAATGGAGGGAAATTCAGAGATACAAAACTACAAAGTCACCAGATTTCTTCATCCCTTACAAACATTCAAACTAACAAAAATATAGGGATGGGTATGCTGTTTAAATACAAGACAACGGACTTCTATTTTCTGGATGCGCATGTGTCTATACGGACAACTGCTGTCTATCGCAAGAAATCCGCTGAGTGTGTTCGCAACGGCCATTACATTTAGCTAATTACCAGAAATGACAACGGGAAGAAAACAAGTAATTTTTCCTTTGCATAGTTGAGAGGATTAGGCATTATGAAGAGAATGCTTCTGCCCTGTAGACATTACTCCTAATGGTACGTTTGAGGGATGCGCTACGGGGAAATTGACGTCAACGGCTTTAAGGTCTCCTTGGCAACGAGCACGGGGTGAATAGGCACGACTCTCCTCCCGCGTAAATCAGTCTAATTTGGAAGCTGCATACCGTACCCCGGTAATTACAAAGTGCCAGTGCTGCTGGTAGTTTGGTAGTTACAACGACCACGGTGCCGTTCATTCAGGTTGATAACGGGGAAAACATCTGCTTTCATTGCATTACATTTCACGTGCACTTTTGTCACAGTTACCCCGTTTTGTAGACGTCTTATACAATCAACAAGCCTTTTGCCACACTTCTCTTCCACAAAATTTTCTAAAGTTATAACTCTTACAGAGAAGACAATTTTGGGATGTCCACAGGTGTATCGTCTTGCAAATAAAATAAAATATGCACTGCATGTACTTTGGTGTGAAAACAGTTCACGTGTCTTTTATGTTGATTCTAGGTGCAAGTACTTTCCCGAGCGTGCAATGAGAATTATCGATTTCTCTCCGATGAGTTAAATGTAGTAATAAATCGATGTTTAGGCACGCCAGGCTTTATCCGCATTTCTGCAAAGAGACTCCATGTTTACTTTCAGAACAAATACCTGGATTTGCCAGTTATGAAAGAAGTTCCTTAACTTGCCAGATATAAAAAAATGCATAACTGTACATTATTTTACGCTGAAGTTGCTGTCACTTCTGAACATGTTGGACAATTCCACGGGAAAGGGCATGAAATCATTTCGGTAACCGATACCAAACACACACGATACCAAAACATGCAATCACATTCAAGTGCACCCAATCATGATAGTGAAAATAACTGATCGTGTACCGGTGGCGGAGACGAACAACAATTTGTCATTAATGGCAGATCGAGTGCTCTATCTGCTCAAACTGAGGAAACCTATGAATGTATTGGATGTGCGTACAGCCACGTACATGAAGACGACAATGAAGTCTGTCCCTTCTTCATTGGTTACTTTTAGCAGAGGTTTCCTCAAAATGTCTAGATTTTCTATCAAATGGCGCCGAGCAGAGGGCTTCTCAATCGCTCAACCGGAGATTGGGGTTCTTCAAGTTCACGCGGAAGGGATACAGTTGAGCCGTCATTGCGCACATGATACAGGGCTAGATAAGTAATTAAGAAAATGTAAAGTCTTCTGTTGCTGAATGCGATATACAGGTTCCTTCAAATTTTTGAGACAGGCTTTCAACACCAGTCCTCTGGTGTCTTCACTCTACATACCCAACAGTGCGGAGGATCCAGACGGTCCATGGAAGAGCCCAACAGTTAGATATTAGTTCATAGTATACCATAGGGGAAATGTCGATCGTCATTGGACAGATTGCTTTGCACAGATGAAACTCGGCTTGACACATTGACTGTATCTTGAGGTTAGGCACGACTACGGAAGGGAAGACATCTTTCAACAGATGCACCTAAGCGGGGTCAGGAAGGTAAACAGGCACGGGAGGACATTGTACTGTCTGCATGTGCATCTAGTCCCCAGCGGTGTTGTTAAGGCGAGATCCAATCATAGTGGACTTTATTGATTCAAAGGGGGAGAGAGGGGATTTAGTGGAGTTGAATAATCTCTGTACATTTAGGAAACTCTCCAATAACCTTCCTAAAAGGAAAATGTAAACTCACTGTTACACAAAAACAGCGACGCAATGCTCACATAACATCAACCTTATTATCAACTGTGCACAACTCCATGTAGACTTGTTACAATGCTGCAGATGTTCGTTATATACACGTTCTTTGGCACTTTCAACTCCAGACAAAAACCCTCTGCACAAGAAATCTGCGACTGTCACAATTCTGTCCGAAATTTCAAGTTAGGTCAAACTCTTGATACACAAAACAACAAACCAAGGTCTATAAAAACACACGAAAATTCGTTTCGAACTTCTCTCTAACGGGAATTTGTCCTAATGCCTTAGAGTACCGTACGTAGACCTGAATTTCGACTTGCATGAGATACGTGTGAAGGCTGAGAACGTGATGGAGTCCAATTAAATGAATGTCGTCCCAGGAGGCGCCTCATGGCAGTTCAGTTATCCATCTTTGTAATGAGCCTAACACGCCACAGAAAACTGCATAAGCATGTGCCATTCATGAACTGACCTTCCTTTCTTTGAATTGTACTCTGAATTCGAACTTATGAAAAGTGCACAGATCAAAATTTAATTTATCATAACCTAGAGTGAGGACGTGTTACGGGCACTTGACGAGCGGTTGTAGTTCTTTAGGTCGAATCTGACTCGTCAGATTCTGGACTTTTTCAAGCAGACGAACCAAGGAGGAATGCATTAACCATGTTTTGCTGATGAGGATCCAATGCAGCAAGACAGTACTCAAGCAGTGGTCGCACAAGAGCTTTTGTCAGCTTTTTCCTTGGTGTGTCTAACGCAGGCATGAAAGGTTCTGATGTGAGTTCGACCAGTTAATTCGACTGATGGTTGACTTTATTAAGCATAATATCAACCATGTAACCTTAACACGACTTCGGGGACTCTAAAATCAGTACAAATCATAATTACCACAGCGTTCATTATGAATTCAAGACAACCAGAGTTGGAGTTATTACCTTGAACAGCTCCATGACCTTTGGCGGAAATGTAGTAGCTAGTAAGCCAGATGTTCTTCTGAATATTCTGTTCAGAAAACGAAACAAAAGGGTACAATTTGGTGACAATTGCATCATTATTTACACAACGAATCAACCTCTCACAGTCGCTCTATTCAAAATACTCCGATAGAGCCTTTTGCCTCCATTAGCCAACCTGCTCAATCTAACACTGTTAGTGTGTGTTTAACTAACTTTTTTGTAGACAACTTGTTTGCATCTAATCTGCAGCTTTTCCTTTTTAGGCTTTTATAAATGTTGACGGAAGTTCATGGTTTCATTTGAAATGCAGCAACGGACAATTACATTCAAATCAGCCCGTATCTCATTTACCGATACATGAAGGCCCTAACTGGTCTTTGATTCAAGTTACAGCAATCTCGTGGTTAGTTGCACAGTGAGAGCGATTTAGTGCCCATCTGAGGATTCTATATTATGTGGACATTTCAGTTGTCTGTTATTCTTCGGACACCCAGTCTCTGGATCAGTATGAATTTATTCGCGAATGCCATACAGTAGGCAACGGTGAATGGCATACTACAGGGTACCATACTTGTCTATGAAGAGACCCGTCCTTAGTGCCTGCACGATGCTCCTGAACTTGGGCTTTTCGTCGCCAAGGCGCGATCTCGTCGACTGCCGGCTGAAGGTCGATGTCAGCCAATGACGAACCTGCTCTGGGACATCCTCGGTCGCGACCTCCGAAAGGTCATCCTCGTCCCCTTGATAGTTGAATCTGTCAAAAAAAAATGGAACGGTGATCGACGCTGTTTACAGTGATATCTATATGTGAATGTTTACACCTAACTGTAGACGTGGGACAAATTACAATGTATATTATCAACTTATGTTTCAAATCTGATCGTGAGTCTATACTGCAAAAGTATAAGAACGAAGCACAGATGCCAATTTTACCGATTTGATTTCATTTCCTTCAGCCATGCATTCTTGATTTTTGTTTCCTAGAAAGAGGTTCTGCATGTACCTCAGAAACACCGAGGATTACACTAAGATCCCAACGCTTACCTTTTAAGTCCCCAGTATTACACCTGGTATGTTCTAATATGCATTATAAAGATCCATTTGTTCAAAGTTAAGAATTCATGTAAGTACAACAACCCATCATAAATAATCAATCATTAAACTTTAAAACCAAATCAAACCAAATTGAATAAAAATAACTGAAGATAAATCAGACCAAATCAAATCAAATCAAATCACAAAACACGAATTAGTCGCCGGAATGGAAAATGTCTTTTTGGCGGCGTTTAGGAAGCAATTATTCCGCATCGCCGATGGATCTCGTTAGCATAGCCACCGGGACTCGCTCATAAATAACTCTACACATTAGAAGCTGTACATTAGGAAAGGACGCTTTCTAGAATGGGTTAGAAACACACGGATGGGTGACGGCTATTTGCACACACTGTTCAACTCACCAACCACAATGAAATACAGGAGGGCTTCCAACTTTAAAGGGAGTGACTAAACACGTGGGGGGGGGAACAGTTTGTACGGAAGTCACGCAGGAGGGATTACACACGGATTAAGGTCTATACAGCGGAGGCCTTTCTTGCACAGTACATTCAACACTACCAAAACAATGATAGACGAGGCTCGAGTCACAAAGTATTCAGATAAAATGATGTGCATAATTGATGAATTGTGACCAGCACAAAGCTGAATAATAGTCATTTACATTTATAATAATATTCTGTTGAACGAAAATCAAAATAACCCGTGGATCAGATACGACACTTGCAGCAGCACCGTGTGTGATATTTTTTTTATAATAAAGCGCAAGTGGCTTGTTTGGGATTTAGACTGATATAACGACAGTGGTTGTGATTTAGGGAAATGACAGATACAGTAGGAAATGGCACAAAAACATTCCCACTCACGACGCATACACTTCAAGAAGAACAATTCTAAGTTCCGTTTATTCACTGCCGTCACAGCTGCCCATAAAGTGACGGTGGTCCACACTGTAACCAAACGATTTAACGCATTTTTGCACATTTACATAAAAGTAAAACTGCTTCATCGTGCTCAATTAATAGTCGTGTTCAATGAAATCCTGCTCTTGTTCCTAGGATGCAGGCTGACCTATAATTTCCGAGAGCAGCGAGTTTAAGTAAGATTAATAACCTCAAAAATTGCTGAGGATGATTATTTTAAATTCTAATTGACCATTAATATACAAGTGGGTGTAATTTGATATCTTCTACAGGTACAAGATGTTTAGTATTACGCATAATCAAATACAGATACATGATGGACATACCGTGCTGTTAGTGTTTTAAGGGGTTAGTGAAACGATTTCTTGCTGCTGGAATGAAATGTCAAAAGGGGAAAGGGCCCAGAACTAATCAAAGTCAAACTTCTTGAGAGTAAGTATTTGTGCTGTCACTTTGTCCGCGAGGCAGCGTCTGAATAACCACGATCTTTGCACTAATGTTTTGGATAACTGTTATCTTTGCAACAATGCATGAAATATAAAGTAGATCAGAGAAATATGGAAGGGTTGCGTAGCACCGTGATCAGAATATCGACAAGAATATAAGATTAAATCAGTGCTCTGAAATATGTGATTGCCGAGCTCTCGGTAACTGAGTACCTTCTTCAGGGCAAGAAGATTCAGTTCTCAAATATATATGAAATATATAGTGTTCCCTTTCTCTATACCTTTGGAAATGTTTGAAGTTTCGGATCAGAATCTCGAGTTTGTCACATCATTCAAGCGCAGAGGTTGCGGTGAATTTCTTACCACGCGGTTACAAGAAACTGAAAATGTCTGGTACTGTCCGAAAGGAACTTTTACAGGCATCTCATTGAAAAAATATAGGCCTATCTCTGTCCAGCCTTGCATCAGCGATGTGTCATTGTAATCCGATAAATCGCCGATTCCTAATTTTAGCAAAATCAACTGGGTTATCCTGGGTTAGCTTGAAAATGAATGGTTAAACTCACAATAACTGGGATTTGATGGGCGGGGCATCAAAGGGGAGGGCTTGGTTATCATCAGCTATAGGAGGGACCGATGAAAGGTTATGGGGGAAACATGAGAATAGGCGGGCGATGAAGAATGCCATGATCTGAGCAACACAGAACTCCAGTGCGCACGGCGCATGCGCCGTGACCTGACAACGGCAGCTCACCTATATACATACGCAGTGGTAGTCTTCTTTGGCTGTGGAGATTGGTTAGCCTTATGGGTGCGCTGCCTTGATAGGGAGAGAAAATTGCTCATAAAATGGCCGTTGCTCGACAAACTGACGAATTGTCTGTGGCACGGTACAAAGGCCTCAAATGATAATGTTGTGACAAGGGTAATTTCCCTAAAAAACTGCTTTATAATTCTGTCGGACAATCCGACGTGCGCCCAGCAAAAGGTCGTAAGTGTGCTCACGCTCTTTGGCCGGGAAGCATGATCACAGCAGAAAAAATGTTTCTGGCAAAAGGGCGTCAGAAACACACTCTCTTTATTTATTTAAAAAACTTTTTGCAAAGAAATCTTTATATTTCATTGAAATAAAACAGGTGAATACGTACGTCCTTTTGCCGGGAAAAGTTTTTTTTTTTTTACAGTGATCATGCTCGCGGCAAAAGGACGTCAGCGCTTACGTCCTTCTTCCAGACAGGACGTTGTACCAACAGTGACTTGATGAAAGACAAATATAATGTAGTTTAAACACAAGGTAACAGTTCGGGTAAGGTTAAAAAGTCTTGCGAGCGAGGAGCATACGAAATCACCCATCGTTGCTAAATAAAACTATGCATAGTTAAACCCAGACATGTTGATTTCACAGACAAAACTGATTACTAATGCAGGAGCAACTGAGAGGTATATATGAGCAAACAACCTTTCAATGAAAAAAGAGTCCTTTCATCTGACACCAGAATCTTTCAAACAGTACAATGCCCATTACCTGTTCTGGTCGACTTTCAAAACCTCAAGTACATTGACAGCGTACTGGAGATTGTTCCGAAGATCATCTTTAGATATCTCTTCCTTGTCTAGTCTGAGAACGAGGCTGCGCAGACGCAACATAGCCTCAGCAACAGCCTCGGCCGAAGTGGGTACAGGTAGTTCGTCCATCTTGGCCAAGTCAAGACTGGTTAGAGATTCCTCGTCATACTCTTTGGAGTCCTGTCGTTGCAGTTTCCGTTTCCCTTCTGCCCGCTTGTAGATTTTGTAATCTTGCCCTGGAAAATACGTAAATATTTATCGAATAGTTTAATACTGGTGTTTTCATGCCAGCTTTCAAGGGCTATAGCAATGATTTCCCTTGTGTATTTTGATATTCATGTGCGTGCCTGTAAGTAGCAAAATATAGGCTTACTGTCAGTACCCTTTTAGTGTTGATTTATTCAACTAAGTCTCAGCATGACGTACTCCTTAGCAACGGATATATGATATATTGTCGAGGGATAAAGAAGGCTGTATTAACATCAAAATTAATGCACTGGAATTTTGGCACAATCTTATGTAGAAAGTTAACACAGAAAATTTACTCTCATTTTTTTCCAGCATAAATCTATTTCTTCATGGGCTATGCATGGGTTCAATGTACTACAAAAGCTGTGATGTTAATATTTTAACACCAATCTCTTTTTCATTCTTTTGGAATGAAATGTGATGTTACTGAGGGGTTAAATAATTCCTTTGGCATTTAAATTGAAAAGTAAAACCTGTGTTAGTTAACATCGGTGTTAAAGTTGTCTTGCAGCGTATGGGTCTTTGAAAAGAAGCCTTCTGATTGGTCGATATAAGATTATGGCATGCTAGCTTGACTGTTACGTGCCTACGTGCTTGATACCTTGCCTCGATTGTTATTCAACCTTGCTTTCTGACAAATGTGTAACGAAATAGTGTGTTATAATGCCCATTTCGGGACTGGTAGAAAACTCAGGAAGTTGAAGAGCGACTTTGCAAAAGTTGTGGAACTTGGTGAGTGTTTTAAAATAATTGATGTTCTTCAGACTTGAACTGTTCTTCAAAAAGTTCTCTCCGTCGAAAGACATGTCTGATCATGCCCTGCACAAGATACACGTTAAAGCGTGCTTGAGTATTGCTTATACATGTAGCCTATATCATGCATACTAGACGTCATAGAGCCTATGGGAAAGAATGCCTGTAAAAAGACTCCACCCGAGCTAAAACTAAAGAAAAATTATCCTAATAACTAAACAAATTACATTTTAGTCTATCATAATAATTCCGTAGGCTTAATATTGGCACGTCATGTATCCAGTGTTGCCTTATGAGGGCCAACTAACGTTACATAGGCTAGTACATGTACGTAAAACTGGTTTATATTTGCAATAGCGTCTTTCAGTTCTTGGCATAATTTACTGTAGGTGTAAGATCAAACACTATTTTAATATTTGATACAGTGTACCTAATTTCACAAAGCTGCCAAAAGTACCAAACCATTGGAATATATACCCTACAAATATAGCAATTTTTCTAAACATATTGAAAAATGTACTGTTATACTCTTCCTGTAGAAAATAAAAATTGCTATGTTGTTGTCAGCACACAAAGTGATTTTGTTAATTTACCACTTCTCACTGTCTCCACAGGTGAATATACCCTTTATATCTCTTGAAAATAGGTTCTGTTAAGTAGGTTCAAAGGAGAGTGGATGCATGATGTGTTCTCGCCGAGGGCATTGCCTAGGTTTTTTGAAATTTGGAATGAATAGTTCTTTTGTCCTGTTTCAGTAAATGAAGAATAGAAGTAAAGACAGAATGGTTTATTGAGTGGTTTGCTTTGTGGCTGGAATTGCATATTTCAATAGTTTTGTCATCTGAAATTCAAACTCTTTATATAATCTCTTTTTCGATTTCCAGGTATTATATGTTATTACCAAAGCAAAACAATTCCCAAAGGAAGATGAGATGACACCATTCGGGGTATTGAAATTAACACCAGTACAAATGATGCTTCTCGTAATGTCAAATAACAGTGTTACCTAACACCATATTCCTTGCCCAAAATAAACACCAACTACTTTACTCCCATATTTGTTGTTAAAGTCAAACACCAAATTGGTGTTATTTAACACCAAAAGCCTTGCACAAAATAAACACCAGTTTGGAATAAATGAATTCCCCCTTTGGTGCTAAAACTGAACACCACAACAATCTTTTAATTCTTTGCCTGGTGTTATTTAACACCAAAACCTTGCCCAAAATAAACACCAGTAAATAATAAAATTCTTCACTGTCGGTGTAATTCTAACACCGGAGTTTTTGCGGTGTGCGAAGTACACAATCACAGCTGTTTGGTTGTATTTTAGATTTCAAAATCCCAGCATTGTAATTAAAAGGTCAGCTTTCTTACAACGAATCAAGGCTGCCCTTTGCGATACATAGATTTTATAGCTATTATAAATATTAGAGCTTTCCATCTGAAACGTCAACATTGCGTTGACCATGAACTTAAATTCTGCACCGCACGTTCTGGTTTCTTCCACGGAGGTGTGCCAAAGACAAGGATCATTATAATTATGCTTCACTTGGACGCCAGCTGCTTTTGGATCCAAAATTTTCAACCCCAGGCTGCAATTAAGGGCGATCGCAGACTCCGCGTACAGCTTCGGCGTCCTCATGGCATTTGTTGACCCTCAAACATCATGCAGAGAAGATCATGATGCCCTAAGCCGTTACGGTTATGTAAATTCTAATAATCTTAGCACGATAAAACAGATCATCGAGGTCCTAGTGAAAGGCGTTTAGACGAAGCGAATTGCCACGTTAGCCCTCCAGGCCTTCCTCTTTCTAAGCTGCCATTTCATAATTCCCCGGGGGAACGGCCAGGTTCTTCTCAATGCATCCAGAGTGCAGTACTTAACCCTGCCGAGACAAATTTCCCATGGCCCAAGCAATCTTTTGATTTCACACTTTATTTAAATCGGTCCTGCACAGGCCAATAATCCAGCCTAGGTTTCAGTCTGTGAAGTTTATCAAGAAAGTAATAGTGTGATGGCGCTGGTTGAAACTAGTCCGTTGAAAACCCCAGAGGGGCCTGGGGCTGATAATGGAGCTAACTTGTGAGGGCTGTAGTCCGTGCATCTGTGGTGTACACTTCTCGCACGCACGCACGCATTATGGAGCTTGGTGCGCGCAGCACGTACTGAGCGATGATGCACAGAAAGCAAGGAAGACAATGTACAGTACGTGTAGATTTACATTTCAGCTTTGAAACACGGACTCACTGGTCGTATCACGCATGCCTGTCTGCCGGTAATTAGGTCCAAGTAGTTAGCAATTAATTCGAAATAAGTTGTCTGAACGGGGACTAAAGAAAGGAACCAAAATTCTGCATTTCAGAGTAGTATGGTGAAGGGGTCTTTATACATTTGAAGACTATGGTTTTCCCAACAACTGGTGGAACCTATCCACTCCTTACGTCAACCTGTCACAATAGTAAAAAAAAATCTTAGAACAGCCACAGCTCTCTATACAGAGAGAGTAGCGCCAACTTTACACTTTGGATTACAATAAATGTTCATTGTGAGCGCAGGACAGCATGCAGCTATTGTGTGCTAACCGTCCATACTTACTGACGCATAATCCCCCATTTTGGTACCAACAAGTATTGAGACACTCATGTCGCAATTCTCTCTATCAACAGCTCTGTGGACAGCCTAACCGTCTTTCTTTTATTCCTTGGGCGCTATAACAGTAAATTGTAACCGCTGACCCTTTGCACCAACGCTACGGCTTGGTAATTTGAAAAACAAATCATTTTTTCTCCTATGTTTATATTCGGGTTGAGAATGATATTCATTATTGTCAGCGTAGGAAATATAGTTTCGGTGTACAAACAAACTGTTTTATCGTCCAGCAAGTGCGCATAATGCACAATTAATATAAACCGTGGGTAGTTTTCACATATAGCAACATAAAAAAATGGGAAATATCAAACATGAGGATCTAATTATATGGAGTTTGACAACCTCCTCCACAGAATAGAACAACAAGCATCGCTTTCATGATCTACGGCAGAAAACAGTATTTTGAAACAACATATGGACTAAACCAACCATCTTTGTGTAAATACATGTACTTGTTTTGCTTGGATAAAACCACACCGCAAGGCACACCATTCCCAACAAGCCTTCACAGTCAGTGTCTTGTAGTCATCAGATGACATCAACTTGTCGTCTTCGTTTCCCTTCATTGGGTAAATTTCCGTATGACTATTGGTAATGGGCAATTTTCAGCGAGAACGAAATGGTAAATGGCATTTTACTCCATTCCTGTACAAAAACATATGGTCGCCGGAGCGCAGGATAATTCAAGCTTAGCTAATGTTACGATAACTCGTGTTTGTTTTCCTAACGGATTATGCATGCATCTTTTCCTACCATGTTTGTTTGCATTCCCCGTCGTTTTCTCTCAGTTTCCTCTCTCACCAAGCTTTTCTCTTTTCGCAGTTTCGTATCTTTTTTCCTCTGCAAATTATCCTCTACGGTCTGTAGCTTTCACCGTCCATTAAAATCAAATCCTATGAAAGTTTTTTCATCTCATTAAACAGTTGTGTTCTCTGCTTTGGCGCAAAAGCTTTAAATCTTCGACTGCACGAGAGAGCGTTTGTGAACGCAATTATGAGATTAAATATGCAAGACAGTATCAATCCTACCAGCATGAATTGCTGTTGATCTGAAACAAAATGTGGGTACAATGAAAACTGACAAAAGCTGTATTCTGACCTCAGGAATAAAAAATGAGTCGACATTTTTGGCAAAAACTTGTAAAAAATACATTATAAATAATTTTGTGTAAACACAAGTGGTTCGAATTTCCCCACAGACAACATAACCCCAAATACCAAATCCCAGCAAATTGCCTACACAAATTACTTGTTAATCCAAATATAAGTTAACCTTTTTTGCATGATTGTCCCCAATGATTTGCTGAATATACTTCACCGAAGAGTGAACATATCATTACAAACGAGCCAAAACCAAAATCCAATAGCAAAGCAAAATCTTTAAGTCACACAAATTAGATTTACCCTACGATTCTGAAAGGGCGTATTTAGCAGGTCATTTTATGAAACTGTAACTGCATAATTCTCTGCTCTTCGTCATAACGTAGGACTCTCTTCACATTCCCTGCAGCCTTGGAGGACTGCAAAATATAAGCCGCATTGTGAACGCATCCCGAAACAGACAAAAAATGGAGGTAAATCGATGGCGACAGACGACAAACGAGACCTCATGACAAATCCCGGGATAGGATGAGGGGCGCAGATAGGCCGGTCAGCTTTTCTCTTTCAAGTCAATATTTGAGGAGCGTGTACGAATTTCTGCACGGATCAAGGGATTTCGGCACATCCCCACTCTTAAGGTCCTCATGCCTGGAGCTCCCTCTAAAGGATATGTTTTAACCAAGTTCAGTTTGATTAAAGGCGTTCATCGTGCAGGGAGAAATTCGATTTCAGGTGAAACCCACTACCATTGTCAACGATTTCCGCCTGTCTTTACCATGTTTGTACACCGTAAAGAATCGAAAAGGGATAAGAAACTTGAGATTAATGAGAATTTACAGACGGCAGGCGAGCGTATAAGTGTCTGCAGAAATACACAACCCCCACGAGCCCAGCTTGGCGTTTTGTGCAACACATGTGACACCTTCAGTGATAACAAAATACTCTGAAATTTTGCCATATAGCTATGGGAGAAACAGTTTTTCACCGCCACACTGCATTAAACCTTTGAAAATTACAAACGGCCAACGGTTTATAAGTGCAGACTCTCTGCCTTAAAAGAATAATAGCCCGACAGATACTCATGTGGATAAATTTGGGTTTTGAAAATGCAAGGTTGGAATTATGCATATCTCGATGTTTATGTACGACCCCGTCAGTTCTGCAGCCAGCTCCTTCCACAGTACACACTGGGAAGTCTATATTATAGTTGGTAATCATGGCCGCGATACTGCGGTAATGTACAGGCTAAATGCAGTCGTTACTGAACCCTGGAGGTTCCGTGAGCGGAATCATCTTCCCTGTATCTTAGTTACGGCACCGTTGTCGCAGCACGGTTTCATCTTGTCGTGCCAAGCCTTCATGGGCTTTTTTATTGATGTGCTTTGGTAATTTTGACACAGATCAAATTGTTCCCATGAAATATCCACTTTTCGGGGCAGGCCTTTGACGGACAAAATTTGTCCTTTCCTACTGACGCTGTACAATGAAAAGTGCTGCAATGCAAGCAGTGACAGTGACAGTGACAGTGACAGTGACTGGTCATGACAACAGAAACCGTTTGTCAATTGGCTATTTAAAATTTGCTCTGTGGTAGTAAATGTACGCAACTTACCCCACACTTGCATAATCTAGCAAGAATACATTCATGCCTGCCTCAATACACTGTAGGCCCCCTACCCAAAAAAGCCAAGTTGTTAATAATGAAACCTTTCTTGAGAAAAGCAGACCCTCCCCGCACTGCCAAATAAAAATTGCATCATTTTGACAGGATATATGTAAGATCATTGTGGGGTGCCGTAACTGCATTCAGACCTCATGTCCAAGGTCTCAACAAAAGCCCAAACACCGTACTCGTTCAGTTCCCGGCTTGCCTTCACTGCGGTTTTATTCGTAATTTCGTAGGCAGAGCACGTAATTAGGATCGGGCGGAGGGTTTCAAATTACCGTCCGGGGCGGGATTATGCAGAGAAAGGCTGCCGCTGAAATCGTTCCGTAAGAATAAGTGTGCATGTACAGCAATGAAAAAGTAAATCTTTTATCAACATAGAAAAAAGTAGCAATGGAAAGATGCTGTGCGTATTGAATGTAAGTAAAGCACTCTAAAACATGCGTTTGTCCAACCATGGAGGATGGTTCAACTCTACGACCTTTTCTGACACTGCAGGATTATTTGTTACAGCAGAGACCGTTCATCTGGAATGAGGATGGTTTCTTGCATGTTCCCCCCTCGATTGGAGACCTTTTTTTGGGGGGGGGGGTAACTACGGCAGCAAGCAGAAACCGGCCCATCAGAGGTCTATGGAAGTGAACATCTTCCCATTTGGTTTAAAAATATAGGCATACCCGTATTGTGCCACACAAGCAATTTTCCGTTCTCTGTTGAATATTTATTATTATAAAATTTATTTGTTTTAATAGGGTCAATTCACAGTAGTGCGCCTCCATGAGCTTGCAACGCCTTCACCAATCACAGTGCGCGAAATCTGTCGACCGTTTCCAAACGCACACTGGGTCGAAAGATTTCTTGCACTAGGATTGGTCAACCCGTTGCGAACTCTTGGAGGCGCACTACTGTGAATCGCCCGTATTTCACCATGCATTATTTGTGGAATATGCCAAAGGTTTATTTATTTTGCTTAAGTTGGATATAACTAAAAAACTAATTATTCTAAATGAGCTTGGTCTCCTTACATGTGATGTATATTCTAGCCACATTTTAGATTAAATTAGTTTTGAAAATATAACATGAATTATAAAATAAACACTGAAGGCGAAACCCGACCAACTGCACTTTTCACAGTGAATGACATAATTGACAATGTGATTATTACCATGGTTGGTTCCTCGTTATATCAATGCATAACTAAATAACCCCGTTGGTGTGTCAAGTACAAACAATAAACGAAATTACGCTGATACCACACTTGTATATGTCTAGTGTAATAAATCTCGTCAAGCATGCATGGACAGGACGCATTCAATTAATGAACAGCATGTAACCCCTATGGAGCGTTCTGTTACGTGGTACTACTGTTAATCAAACGGATTTAGGGAGGGGGTATTTCCAGTGGCTGAATTTACCCCTCTAGTCCGGCTAGTGTAACGTTACTGGATGGTTACCTAAATTTTATTTCTGGGAAAAAAATTACAAAATACTAAAATCTCCATTTAGTGGTTGAGGCCATCCCCTGGTCTCCGGATGTAGTGTCGTCAACATTTGAACCGCTCTCCGCCTGCCCTGAAAATCCCGACTCCGCCATAATGATGTTCTTCATAAGCGCCCGACTCCAGTTTCTATTTACAGATCAATTTCGCTTCGATGCGATGATGAGCAGGTCAGGTATCCAGGCGCCCACTGCATGATTTTGCATGTCTTTTTTTTGGGGGGGGGGGCGGCCTTGCTGGGGGTGCAACAGCTCCGTCGTAAGCCGCAACGGTTGGTAAAGTTTAACGTGAAGCACTGTCCAGTCCGATTTCACTATACACTTCTATGTTTTGTGACAAAATCGCAGGATTTTTAAAGAAAACGACCCTTTTGACTTTCGCATAAAATGAAACGGAATTTGCATATTTTGTCTCTGACGTGCACAAAACCAATGAAAAAGAACAACTCATCGATAATTTTCAAAATTTGAACTGAGAGAAGTGTGTTCAATTGTTTGGATTCCAAAACAGATAAATATCCGTGATTATCATAAGGTAAGAAGGATAAACCTTATATCGATGGGGTTACTGTATACTGCACCTCAGTAACCATGGATAAGTAGTCATATAATGTCAATAGTATTTCGTTTGAACTTGTCAACAAAAATGGTGCAGTGCAAGAAGACAAATTGTGGTCACATTTCAGGCGTATAGGCTAAACGAATCCTGTGGTGAAAACAAAACTGAAACTAACGACTGCTTTATCAGGGAGGGTTTCCCAGCTGAAACTGAATCACGAAAACGGGCAGTTACATATTAGCGGCATTCACCGTCTAGATGACATCTCCGTGGAATTCACAGTCCCGTGCGTTGCCTGACGGTTGCCTCGCGATGCATGCAATAGGTAAAAAAGAGCTTTCCCAAATTACATCTCACTAATACGAAATTGCTACATCAATCTATTCCTCGACTTCTTTGCAAACGACAGTGTCTCCTAATGTTGAAACCACGGACGGTATATCAATATGGCATGCCAGTGTAGCTAGGAATGTTTCAATAAAATGTGTCAGCTACTACAAACATGCTTTCCAAATATCTAATTATCCTTAATTGCCTTTTGATATCGTTTTAAAGCTGTCCGAGTTTTATTTTCAAGTAGATCATGTGTCTGCCATGGGTGGATGGCATGTTCTGACTACTTACGAGAGATGTCGCCGTTCTTTGAAGCTGCATTTCCCGCATCATCTTCCGCAAACGACGAGGAAGACGGATTAGCAACTGCATGAAAAAGCACATAAGGAAATAGTTGGAATTTAGTACATTGGTGGCGGAGAACAGGAGGAAAGTACGCTGTGTTCGGTGTGTGTCTCAAAGTCCCGTCCTTGCGTCTAGGTTCCTTGACCATATTCTTTCTGTTTATTAGATACCTGAAATCTAATATGATATTTGAAATGAGCGATGCCATATCAGCCGTGACCAGTAACCGGAATTTCAGTGAAATATAAAATGGAGGGCATAGTTTTGTTGGATTCAATATTGATATATACTTCATGGACAAATTAAAATTAGACTGGGATCTCGTGAAATTTAAAAGAACAGAAAGGAAGATGTGTTTTATATATTAGGCTGTCTCACTCTTGCATTTTCCCCCACGTTCAGTCCTGCACGACCTGTTACTACCGACGAACGCACATGGTGTGTCGTGCTGCAACTGACACGGTCAATCAATTAATTATTAACTAATTCGCGAGCAGAATGGAAACGGTAATTATCTCTTTCTGCTTCATTTAACTGAAGTGATGTTGAAGTTGAGATGACGGCAGAAAGTGAAAAAAAGCTTTCGGGGGAAAGGAGACAACGGTGCAGGCTTCCCGAATTCACGTGGAAGATTGTTACAGAACATCGGACCCTCATATAAACTCATAAAATGATTATGGCAAGTTTTCTGGGTAGTTTCTCTCTCGAAGATATGTTAAAAAAAAAATCAGAAAAATGACCCCCTTTAGGGAGTCTTGAAAAACCTCAGACATACGGATTACAACTGACAGCCAATAAACCCCCTGGAGAATTTTCGACTGCAATGAAGTTCCATTTTGATCGAAACTGAACGAATATTTCATGTGTATTCCACGGGCACTCCATTGGCACCGAATGGAACAAACACGTGCAAATATAGATGCTATGTTAGCCATGCAAAAAACAGGTCCTTGAAACGGTTTAAAATGTTTTCCACCATCTCTGTCTCACTGAGACAATTTATATCAGGCTGTACAACGTACACAAAAGCCCGATTTAATCACGTCAATTGCCTTAAAATGCCGAAATTTAGCTGTTTTTTCCTTCCTTTCTTGAAATTAATTATCTATATCATACACAGAATGAATAATTGTTTCATTTTGTACAAAATTATATGTTCATGTTCACAGAACGGAAAGAGCATTCCAGGATTTCCATTTCAACAAGAAGCTGTTTAAAAATAATGTGTATGGCCTCAGAAACTACGTCTGAATCTTTTACGATGTTCCGATCGACTGAAGGTGCCCTGTATTTCGTAAGCTTAAGTAATGGTTTAGAAAAATAGTACATAATGCAGCTTCTGACACCAGGGTGGAAAACTTGTTTATGCATTAATAAACTTATACTGCCTGGATTGGAGGGGATTTCTATTCCTACAAGTGGAATCTATCACACATAGCTGAAGCAGATCCCCTGGTAACATTAAATGGTATAAGTTTGAGTTCAAAGGTCAGCAGGGTCTGACGGTTTTCAACCTGAGCTTTGGTGCCGGTGATTTGGCACAATCAAAGCTTCACTTTTTCCGCGAGTGCCCAACCGGCCAGAAGTGAATAAAAACAATGAAAACCTCAAGCTAAATGGAGTGCAGGGACAAACAACACTTATACTAAGTAAGAGGTTTCCACATTTTAAGGGGGACTCTGGAACGCAGCCATGCACGAATCTACCACAGGATCAGCCGCCCTTTCTCCCGGCCCCTCGACGACGGGCTACAAATTCTTCTGGACGACTGAGACGATCCGCGGCCGTATGAAACAGTTGACAAATTGCTCGGGGCACGGCTGTTACCACACATCGTCAGCAGATGATTTTAACAAGTGGAGATGCCCAATAATTCACATTCTCCTCTGGAGGAATTAAAATTCCGATCCTGCTATTGAGCTGCACTACGCCAAGATTTATATCGGGAGCATTAAACCTAATGCTAAAATAATCACCAACAATGCCGATATCAACCCAACATCCACGCCAACAGGTGTTCAAAATTATATGCGTGGCTACAGTAATCCATTATTTATTTCAGACGGCAAAATATTTAATCAGATGTACACAGTATAAACATTTCTAATTGTTTTGTATACCGACACTATTTTAACCATTCCACAGTTTTTCCCAAAGAGCTCTACCTAAATTTATTACAGTTTTGACATAAACGAATAACGATAAAATTCCGGAAATGAATGCTGTGTATAAACCACAGTGAAACATTAAAATGCTAATGTTCATAATCCAGGCAGCGTCCCTACACTCTCATTCCAGATTTGACTGGCTTATGTACGCAATATGCAAAAGCAACACTGAAACTGGCTAGGTGTGAACCCAAATAAACGCCAGCCGTATCGACGCCGTGCTTTGAGGTGCTTACTTCCCAAATTGGTTACATGCCAAACTGATTGCCATAGTACAAGAAGGTGATGAAAAACTGCTGGGAATTTCTCACTTGGAATCTTCGATGAGGACCGACAGCTAGATGCGGACCGTGAGCTGGAAGACGAAGACCCCCGTCTGCCCTGGGGAGCTCTTCCGGGCAAGCGCCCCTGTTTGATCATCCGCTGTAGCTGACGTGGGTACATCCCGCCTACTCCCTGCAAGGCTCTGTGGACAGATCTCCTAAAATTTCCACGGGTTCTCCGTTGTCAACAGTTCCCAGTTCTTAGTATCTGCTGGCGTGATAGGGTGCTGTTGTACCTCGACAATCAGCTCTTGTCAGCAGTACGCAATTCCGAGCAGACCCCGTCGACGTCCCGCGTACCACACAATACATGTACAGTGTACGTGTACAAACCGCAACGTGCGTCCACGCATTGCCGACAGTTTCAGCGGCAGAACACGATGTCAACATGTAATCCCGCCGAAACGAGCCACACTGGAGAGGAAAAAACCGGTATCGTCTGCAGCTCTACCCACAATGCCAAGGGGGAAATTGCACTGAATATGGCCCGCATTTGTGCGACTATTTTCATTTCCCTTGGCATTTTCTCGACAGGGTGATTTTGAGGGTACAGTTCGTGTGCACGATATCTGTGTGTTAATTTAAAGGCATACTGGAGGCCGCGTTGACTACTCTTGTTGAGGCCTAATTAATATTTTTGGCTTTGTTTTAAGCCACCATCGACTCGATGAACATTATTACTCAGTGTCCAATAAATCTGTCAAATCCTACCAAAAAATCCAGTAATTTTAATTGAAAAACAACAGTGTCTTAATGTTAACATAAACATTGAACACAGTACACAGTATTGATATAAGCCAGACTTTGCACACCGCTGACGTCATTATTTGCTAGATTGCAGACCAAATATAAATCTTCAAAAAAGGGCTCAAATGAAGTATGTGATTTATCAGTGAAAGGCCTCCCACCACTTTAAACGGCATGGTTCCTTCTGAAAGATGTACGTCTGTAATGTCATATAAGAAAAAGAAACATTGTGTAAATCACCGATACAGTTCAAGTAACAACCGTTGAACGATAATTTCACGTCAAGTCTTTAACAAAAATCATTAAATTTTCAAGCACTCTCCCACGCTAACGTACACGATCATCTATCAAATGCATATCACTGCAAGAGATTTCAACCAATATCATAACCTACACACACAAAAATAAAGTGCGACCCCCCAAAAATTGGTGATATATTTCACAAACTGCAAATGCTTGCTTTTTTATATTGGTTTACTGGTTTTTATTGTTCTCGACTGCCTGCAATAGCTTCCGTGGGATGCAGATGCAAAGCCTGAAAAACAGTGTACCATAATCAGGAGAGCCAGGGATCTTTCAGTTCGAAAAATATAAACTATGCGTATGAATAAGTATGTAAAGCATTTGCCCTTACAGGCAGGCTGGGAGTCTTTGAAACGCTCGTTAAGAATCGTCCCCTCATCTCAAAATAGCTTCCATCAGCGCCTATAAGCACGGTATCTTGGCAACCACTATAATTACAACCAGCAACTCGGGACGGATGGATGCGATTTCATCTGACTCCAAAATGCGTGCAGCTTCACCTCTACCACAGCTGATTCTTTAATTTCACAAAAAGGGTCCATCGGCTGGGGCTACCTTCCGAAAGCACTCTCGCCTCAGCCCTCACCGAAAAGTTGACTTCCAATTTGGACTATTCTGGCAAATGGGAAACAAAGTAAGTCTTTATGCATTCCCCCAAAAGTGTTTGAAAAATACTTTCCATAATGAGGTTTTTGTATTATTTTTGTTTCCTTTGTTTGTTTGTTTGTTTGTTTGTTTGTTTGTTTGTTTGTTTGGTTTATTTTAAGTTTTGTTTCTCCCCCAGTTTTATTCTTATTTTGGTGCGAGGTTTGATTCTTGGTTTATTCTTATTTTTTGGATTAGGTTAGTTTGGTCATGTGCGCCTGGGTCTGTAGAATAAGTTTACACTGACTATAAATTGTCCACATGATGCACTATTTTTGGTCATTTCAAACCGTTCTAATGATCTGACTTCCAAGGGTTCTGTAACGGCTCTTTATGCCCTTTGTTACGCATGGGATATTCCTGTGAATAATCGTCACGTTCGATTGGTTCTTGAGGCCAAATTACTGCAGTCCCCTCGAGTTATAAAGCCCTTAAAATGTTTTATTGCCTCTTCTAAGCCATCATGTCATCGTTCAGCTTGTTTAAGTGGCAAATTTGAGCAACTTTTGGGTGACCTAAATATGTTAATGATTACAAATGGTCATGAAACAATCCTGGACAAAGGACATGTGTCTCTTGGGAAGCAACAGTTATCAAACTGCACGACATAGCCACAGCCCGAGTCTTTTCCAACCACAGGCTGGGATAACTGGGCAACCGTCACGGCACAACAAATTTTTATTATGGGCACGATCAGCCGATCTCCACGAACGCCCTATCGCTCTGCGCGAAGTTGGTCGATCCTGTCTGAAATCTCCAACTTAACCTCCTGTTTAAAAACAATATTCCACAACCGTGGATTTGAAAGAAAAGGCAACTGGCTGATGGCGGATCAATCGTGTAATTAGATCGACCAATCGCGCAAAGATCAGACATTCGCACAGACCGACCGATCTCGCTTAACATAGAAACAAACGCTGATAACCACCAAATCCAGGCCAAACACACCAATCAAATCGCTCCAACATGCACTCAAAATAAAGGACGCATAAAGTTACCTAGAATCACGGACGATCGACTCCGCGTGTGATAGGTTTTAAGCATTTTGTAATGTGATTAGTGACTTAATTACACGGCACAGCAAATGTACCAAATTGGCCAGATTGTGTGTACGTTCATGCAGCGAAACTGGAAATAAACTAATCGTGCCAAATATAAAGCCGATGACAATAGTTATAATCTACTATGGCCGACATTAGGGAGTTTTACTGACACAGAAAAGTGAAAAATGCGAGTACTCGTTATCAACTGCCAACTAGACGTGTGTGGTCTGTATGGTCTGCACTATGAAACAGGAGCTCCTATAGAGAATACCCGGTCACCTTGTATTTCAAAATATATTTCACCCCGTGCATTACTCTCCAATGTCGTCCGGAATACGCACCTAAGAAAACATTCCAGCCTCGGTTAAAATATCACACCGAGTGTGATGAATGTACCTGGAATTTCGAGATTGTTCTCCTTGGCAGCGATTTTTCACACCGGCATATTTTTCAAAATGAACTCTGTCAAAATATACCTGCCACGAATACCACCTTTGCAGCCGCAAAGGAAACACGAAGAACTGCTCCAATCTTAAGACAAAAATACGAGATCTCTGTCAAACGGCTATACATGTTCGCAGCTACTGTTATTGATTTCAACAGAGTTGTGATTTATTCAAATAAAGCATAGACACACATACTCACTCTTAAAAAAGGAAAGATTGTATGATATAGGGTGAGGAATGTTCCTTTTTTCCAATCGCCTGCACAAAGGCAAAATTAAGTTGAGAGATGCAGAGGTACAGTGTTCGCCAGCGACATTACTTCCCAAACTAATGAGAGCACTCCAAAAGACTGTTTGCACTAAATCAATGACGATCAAGAGTCCAGTGCTTGATACACACCCCTCGCGGCAACAGACGTCGCCATTTGAGTTTACTTCACTTGATAGTTGGCGATTTCCACAGAGACATTGCCGGCCTTGGTCCCCAAGGTCCAACGAGTATAGGTTAAAAAATGGAGAAAAACTACAGTCCACAACCATCGATTGCAGCAATATGCGGTTGAAATCGGTGCTGGCAATTGTAAAAGGCAAAAGGTCATACAGAGAACATGGCTCCAATATGCTGCACCCCCTCTACTAATATGTAATACAAAATGAAACCATACAGGAAGAGAGTTCTGATATCCAAAAAGTTCAATAAATGCAATTTCGCTGTGTTCTGTTTATTTAGAAAAGAAAAAATCGGGTTGACGACATATAAGTCAGTCATAATGCTTTTCAACCGTCTTAATAATAATAATTGATAGATTTCATACAGCACATAGACATATTTCCATCGGATTTATAGGAGGATATGGAATTTAATAGCCAAAGTCAGCGGTTGGAAACGCATATAAGAAAAAATGCAACTGTCAGACGTCTACGATAGCAAGAGTTGTTAAATAATGCATCCTTCCTTCTTTATTTTCTGTATCAAAAAGGAAGATCCAACTACGTTGGTGATGTCATGATCCTGGCGCCTCTGGCTCGCAGACTGTGGCGCCCTCTCGGCAAATTTATGCTACAAGGATTTTCTCCAGGCTTGGTTGGGACAAATTACTCGCTCCCCTTTTTCACGCTTCCTCCTTCGCGAAGTGTGCTGCCTGTCCCGGCTCTAGCCATTTTCATTTACTGACACGTTGGCATCTTCGGTGTCACTCTGTTGAAAGAAGCCCACCCGCGTTGGTATACATCATCGCACTGCAAATGACGATGACCGGCGCATGCTTGCGTGAAGCATGTATGAACAAATTTGTTCATACTGGTGTAAATGCATGTAATTCACTGTTACAATCGTTTTCAACGAATCCACGAAAGTCTCAAAAAGTCACCCCAACAGCATGATTTTGAGGGTGAAACGTGAAACGGTTCGGCAGATATTAAAATGATGGATTCTACTCTCTGTATAGTGGTCACCGACGCAGAGCAACCAGAAATGAAATTTGAGTCCAGACAACAAATTGAGAAAATTGAAATCCGGGAGCAGTCAGGTCCCCTGATGGCCCTAAAGTGGCCTGATCCTAGAACAAAGTAAGCGCCAACCAGAAAAAAGGGTCTCCATTATGCGTCAGCCCCATTATTAAAATGCTGTCAACCAAAAGAAAAGCAAAAGAAAACCAAAAAAAAACAAAAACAAAAAAAAACAAAAAACAAAGAGGTTGGAAATGCCACCGTCGATCGATTTGAAGCCCCTAGACCAATAAGAGTGAAAGAGTATGAAACTGCATGGCCTCGTTGCTGTTCCTCGGGGAAATTATCTTGAACTCATTGTTCGAGGCACAGACTTACAACTTGAATGCGGCACGCATTCCAGCATGTTATTCATAACTCAATCTAAGACATCTGAATAGTTCATTAATCACTCCAGTTCCATCGACAAAGCTCTACTGGTCAAGTTTGCTGTCAGAGTATTTAATCTATGTGTCAGCCCTCCCAACACTGAGCTAGTACTCTGCGCTGAATATAAATGGTGCCATACCAGTGAGTGCACGCCTACTTCAACCTCGTGCTCTTAAACTAGATGTATACTCAATACTAGAGAATTAATGCAATTTTCTAAGAGACCAAAATAAATTGTCACTCTGTATAACAAAAACAAGATATCACAACAAACTGGATAAAATAGCACTGAATGAACCTTTCATTCTGATTTGCAAACGTTTGATACGTTTAAGCATGGAAAAGAGGCAATGCCAGTTGATATCTTCAACGAAATTTCGTTTCTGAATTTGAATGAAAACAAAAGACTGGGACATATTCAACTTCACAAAAGCCAATATATGTATCTTTCTCTCTTTGGAACGATTATCGTACACTCCATCAAGCCCAAACAAAAACACATTATCAAATAACCCAACAATTGCAAGATTCGTAAGTTCAACTAGCTGAATACATCAATTTCAAAATATCTTAGGTGCTTGACCATAATAAACTACCTCAAAAGGTATTTTATATAGCCTTGACCAGCGCTTATATCTGATGTGGTGTTACGCCGCACTCAATCATTTACGGATTAAGATGTGTGAGAACAGTATATCGCCACTGATGCACCGCTACAGTTAGTGTTCTTATTGATTCCCTGACAGGACCCGTACCACTGCTGCCCAGAACCAATCTCTCATATCTGGCAAAAATAATTCCTTGATTAATTTTGTCTCTGGTCCTGCTCTTCTCCCTCGCTTCCCCAATTATTCCAACCGTCCTCCACATTTTTATCGATAATATTTGCCTAGCACTTCTCCAGCGACACATTGGCGATGGAGGACGGGGGTGAGAACCTTGGGCATGATGATGGGTGTTTATGTAGCATTTACCAAATACATACTAGGACTGCAGTGCAAAGTATGCAGTTCTGAAGTCCGGCTCATTAATATGTCCTACTGTTTAAACAGTGACAGTAAAAAAAAATCACTTTTTCTGCTACATTGAGTGAGAAGACCACAAGGGTATTTTTGGTACACCAAGTATATTTTCGGAGCGTAAACGTTTGTTGTCGCTTATGGGAATGTCGCTATTTCGTTCTCAGTATTTCTCAGTATTATTTTGATGTCTTGATACTTCAGTAACGTCGTCGTACAATTGGTACATTAATTTCTTAAGATCGTTTTTGGTTGCGTTTGAATGGTACGTTTAGGGTTGTGACTGGATAAGGTATATGAGTAGGGATAGGGCTTACGTACCACTAAACAGCGTTCCACTGGTTGGTTTCTAATATCATAATGTTCTTAGTTTTTAAAAATGATGGAAATTAAATATATGTAAACAAATCCACTCCAATACGACTTTGCTTCACGTCATCTTTATGGCACCCCATAAGCCAGTCAAAATACAGTTAATTTCACCCCTTACTCAACACTTGAACACAGTGTTCACATGCGATCGAGCGCAGACTAACTCAAGCGTGCTAGAATGCTAGAACATGCCTGCTTTGGTGCAGGAGAGTCTGGGTTAACTACCGACACAGTCATATGGAACTATTTCTTTTTAAGAGCATGGACTGGTCCTAAGTTCCATGTTATCATCAATTCATCCACAATCCATAGAGTGTGTGTGTGTCTCGTGCATTCCCATGAAATGGGGGCAACGCCCCAAAAGAGGAAACAATGCAAAAGTCTTTGTGGTCGTTCCACGACCTAGAATATTGACATTGTTTTCTACTCGCTAAGCATTTAAATAAGCCCATACATATTTTCATCAGCACGCCTTTTTTGCAAGGAAAACAAACACCACCAAAAAAACACCCCACTTTCTCCAGTAGAGTGAAACTGACATTTTCAAAAGCACGGAAATGTCTATAACCACATGAAGTTTATGCCAGATTCGAAGGGGGGCAGATGGTCTAGACACCGGCTCCTTTTGGATTGATTTAATCCCTTCAAAACATTAATCACTAGCTCTTGGCAGGCACACATCAAGCACGTGCCAAACACGGTCGTAATTTAACGGAGTTGGAGGAATTTATATCTCGTAGCTTACGGTACACGACAGACATGCGAGTCCCGTTCTCCTATAGAGGGCCAATAGTAATGCATCCATGTGCGCTCTCAAGTTACCCAGATCATGTTCCCGTTTGCTTGGTTTTGGAGGCATTTCAATAAAGCTGGGGATCTAAGGTTATTCGCCAAGGAATCTATTTTTAAATCACAGAATAGTTTTAATACTTAGTGAAAATGAGGGTCAGTGTCTGGCACAAGCGTTATTCCGTTCAGCGTGAAGGAGTTGGCCTACAATAAAAGTGGCGGGACGGCAGAATCCCTATAAATGAAGGCCTATTCAATACAGCATAACTACATTGAAATATACTGGTATGTACAAGTGAAGCGCTGGATTTTCTGCAGTAACGTTCAGTGTAGGTGTGCTAATCAGTGTGAAGCTTTAATTAATGGGATTCGCTGCTCTAGATTGAATACCTTTAAATCCACCTTGCAATTTCTTGAGGGAAAAATCTCTTCATCCCTAACAGTCCCAAATCCTCCAATTTCAATACGATTTTTCATACACCCTAGGGGGTTGGGGTTAAAAGACGAAAGAAGTGACAGTTTACTAGCTCCAAGGCATATACTGTAAAATCATGTCTGTTTGAAACCGTAAAGCATTCGACTTTTTCGTGGTTACCGCACCAAGGTGGATTCATATTGTGCTTTCCCATTAGAGGTACTAGACAGGTTCTTGGATCCTTCCCTTAAGACTTAGAAAATTCTCAATTAAAATTGAAAAAATTACACCGTTTACAATCTTAGGAGCAAAATTCTTTCCAAGAGAAAATAAGCTATATAATAAATCCACAAATAAGACAAAACAAGCCACCATGAGACTTTCACCAAATTTAGTGGACTTCACCACCTTACACTTTCCACCTGGCTGATCTTGTAGCTGCATGAAATCTGTTCTCCTGAAACCATGCACCAGACTGCACTTGAAAGTAACATGTGGATTTTTAGCAGCCACCGGCTAACCAGCGGCAACAGCCACGATCCATAGACCCCTGTTACTCCCGCCTGCAGCCAGTTCATTAATTTCGATCACGGGCTTAGCAACATCAGCATTATCTTCACCATCTTCTGTGATACGCCTGTGTACTTATGATGTCATGTTACTCTCCCATTGAGCTTGGGATCTGTCGTTGTCCCCTCCCGGCTTCCTCCAGAAAGTGTAAACAGATCATGACGTCATTGGTATATAGGTCTTTTCCCAAAGGGTCTCTGCACTCCCCTCCCCAACAAAGACATTTCAGTTAGAAAGACTTGTTGGCTTCAGAGAAGCGGAGTTGAGCAAAACAGTCATAATTTGTCGGGAAAAGGTAGCGTCAACACTCAGTCTGTTCACGCAGGAAATGAGAAAATGAGAAATGAAAAATAGAGAAAAAAATCAATAGTCCTGGCTGTTGTACAGAAAACACATGAAATTAATCTTCTGGGGAACCTTTCATTGACGAAACAAAATATGCAATCTACGGGCCGCGTTTATAGTTTTAACTTCTCACAGCCGGGGGCAGATAAGCCTTTTGCGGGTTTAATTTGAATAAAATTTGATACACTGAGTTGCCTGATTGCACATGAACATAATTTGAATCCCCAAGACTAAAGACACTGTTGCCATACCTCGTGATTCGGGGCAAGCTTTTGCATTGCGACCACCATCTCTGGAATGGACTTTTGTCCGTATTCGTTGACAGCAGTGTGTTGGTGCAAGGCGTCTTTTTTGTAACTGATGAAAAGCTTGTCCCGAATCACGAGGTGCAGCAGCAGTGTCTTTAGTATGGAGAATTTTAATTGTTATG
Source organism: Acanthaster planci (assembly GCF_001949145.1). The sequence continues at coordinate 5,852,281 of NW_019091362.1, forward strand.
TTCACGTGAATTTAAAGAACTCAGTGTACCAGATCTTATTCAAATTTAACTCTTAAAAGGCTTAAGTCGTAACCGAATCACTTGACTACACCCAACTCTATGGCAACTGGCCGCGGCCCCTACTATAGACTCGTGTGTAATTTCAACCCGCAGCCAAGTGATTCAGACACGCCCTTATTACGTCCAGCCCACAAGATCTAAGCCAATTTCACAATTTTTTTGCGACACTTGGCATGCATATAACGTCCGATAGGGGCACATGTGTAAAGAGTCAGTTCAATTCGATGACAGTGGTAGTTGTGTCATCTGAGTTCACAGAGTCACATGTGTCTGCATGTATACTGAGCAATATCAATGGAAAAAAGTATCATTTCCATAATTATTTATTTTTTCATAAACTAAAAAACACAATTCTAAATATTCAAAAACGCTGCTCATTTCACAAACGCAATTGTGCCCAACCAAGCCTCCAAGTACGTTTAGTCCGGCCTGCGTAATTTTTCAATTTTTGAGCTTTCCATTATTGTGTTGTGCACAGGGAGGTTGAAAATTGCTGAACTAGTACAATGGCAATAACAGTTGACATCAGCTGTTTAACAACATAAAATCCACACTGACACAATGAGATCACAGTCTCAATGAATCAATACCACAATATTACAAATACTTTTCAATGCTGACTGAATGATAGAGTTAAGGCATCGAATACAACATGGCTTTAAAACCATCGAAGAGTTTCACATTTTTGAAACGAAAACACCGACTCACTTGTTCAACATAAGAAATGATGTTGTAGTTTTGGTTTTAACTTCCGACCATATAGCCCACACCACCATCAGATTTCCTCGAAAGATGTTTCTTTGTCCGATGGTATGGGCTTGCGCTGCATTCTTACTGAAGACTCAACAAGGCGTTAGATGGCTCCAGAACGTACAACGGGTGTCTAAGTCGATGGGTGTGTATTATATAAGCTGTACAAGGGAAAGCTTACGGTAACGAGTGATCTTGCGCACTGATCAGAGCGAATACACACGCGCTATTTAGTGAAGTCCGTTGTATCTGCCTGTTTTCGAACGAGCCAAGTTTTGTCTTCACACAAGATCCGCTAGACTCCATTTCCTTCGACCATTTCCTGACCTTTGTCAACGCTATTTCCTATTTCCCTTTCTCATCATCATTAACTTCCCATTAACTGGATATTATGGTACAAACGAGGACTTTATTATGTCTCGCATATTAAACACCGCCAAGACACCATTCCTGCTTCCCTTATCGATATGGACGTCCGTCATCGAAGGAGGTCTTTCCCATAACCTCGTCTTTCGTACACTTAGTGGGGACTTAAGAATGTAAAACTGACCCAAAGGGATCTGATTAGGTGACGTAGCAATATGCCATGTTTGAGGTAAAGGTAGGGCAGTACTCATCAGTGATGTTTGATGGCACCATGACGGCGCCAGTAAGCTTGTTGACTGTCCTTGCTGGCTTAGGGTAATTGCACTGCGCCTCGATAACATGTGCAATTAATCGGCAGCCAGCCTTCATTCCCCTCTCAGATCACCTTTTGAAAAGAGCAGTATCCTTTTCGGTGAATAAGTGCTTGGTGAAGGCCTGAGGAAGTTCCAAATCATGTTTGGTCTAAATCCCAGGAGGTTTCCATTGCATGACTTCCCCATAAAATTGCATGGCGGTGCCAACACTCAATAAAAAAACAAGTTGAGAAATGTGGTAACTAACCTTGAAAATGCACTTCTAAAGTTATCAACTACACAATTGTAAAAGAACCACAGATAATTTGTTCTTTACAATAAACGTTTGAGTAAAAACTATTTGAAAGGCTAAATCCTTCCGTTCAAAATTAACTAGAGAAATGAATTTTTCTCAACCATTGAGAGGCGTACCATTCTAGACTTATGTAACTGTCTTCGTCACGGCTAACGCGCCAAGCCTTCAGAAATGTTTCCTCTGCCTCACTACTGGCTAAATGTCAAGTCATAACGTGACATGATTCCGTTGGTGTATTAATCCAAAACCTCAAAGACGATGTCATCCACGGCGTATATGTTAAATACACACTTATTGCAATGCACCAGATAATTCAAGCTGTCAAAGCGATTTGCATGTGGAGCACGGAATGCCCATTTCGGACTTGATTGATTAGAAAGCTGCTCCAAAAGTCGACCGCTCTTTAAAATCGCAATCGGCAAGAAGGAATGTCGGGATGCGCCACATTCAAACCCAATCACTCAGCGTTTAACCTAACAGCATGGACTAGGCCGATTGAACGCTGCGTCTATTAATGAGGGAAAATGTACAAGAGACCTGACTTTGGACCGAAACCAAGGCAACAGAATTGATGGTGTGCAAGAAATAAGGGCCACTAATGCTTGGCTTTCATCAAATTATATTTCAAGATGTTTACTGGGCAAGCAGCGCCGAGGATGGAGAAAACGCATTCAGTAGACGATTTTTCCCCCCAAAGTGCACGCGTCAAGCGAAAGCAACAAGGCGCAGCGCACATCCGTCACGGATTGTCCATCAATGCAACGTGCCTGGGCTGATTAATGTTCGCTCAACTTGAGTGCGTGAATTTGTTGGACACTTGAAGGCCTAACCATGCCAGTGGATCTTCACAGACGATGGAGTTCTTTCTTCTTGGCAGCTTCAGGTCTCGTACTGACGTGACCTTTATTATGATGCCTCGGAAAACATGCTCAGTGGGACTACTATAATTTGAAGCCCTTTCCATGCCTTAGAGTCTACGTGGTGTTTTATTTGTATTGAAATCATATATAATAATGAATTAATAAATTAATGAGTAAAATTAGTCTGAGCACAGCACAAATCTGAAATATTCATTATTTGTTTATACAACGAACGCCTAAATCCTTAATAAACGCCAACATTACCTCCAGATCCTGAGTCAGACATTTCTTGTGACTGTAATTTAACTTTTATTTATCTTGGAATAGAACTTTTAGTTTTCTAGTTGTGACGGAATTTGATGTTAGTTGATAACCGACCCATCAGACATAATGGCGGAGATCTGTCCATGGAAATTATCTGGCCAAAAACTGGGTAAAAAACAATGTTTGCTAATATCAAACCGACTCAATCTTCTACAGCAACAAAGCTCTCATTAAAATACACTTTCGAAGCCAAATATTGAAGAAAGCGAACACAAATACCCGTGAATGTGTTTGCTTCAAATATTTTCATCTTGATGCTACAAGATCTGTTGACGGAAGCCGCAAAAGGCCATCAATTATAGTGGAAGGACGCCGCTTGGTGGCAGCAAACAGAAACATGGCCATCCATTGTTCCGTGCGTGATAAGCACCGATTTGTGCGCACGCGCAAAGTATTCTCTAAAAGGAGAAAAGGATCTTTAAAGTAAATTCGTTAAAAAGTTCCTGCTCTTGTCAGTCATTATATAGATGTATTTCGCTCGCTCAACAAAAATGAACACCCCACCAACATGGCTCTTTTTAACCGATGTGGGGGTGGCTTTGCTCACGGTGCATGGCAGAATTACGCATTTTTTTGATAAAAACATGAAACTTTGTACCATTGTTTAAAACAAGAAAAAAAAGGTTTGAAACATTGGGGACGTGTCAGCCATTTTACTAATTGGGCCTTCATTACGCACTTCTACCGTACCAAGTTGTGACCATCTTTTCACGAAATTATCACACTCCTTACATAAGTATATACCGATGTTTGCATAAAATTTCGATTCAATCCGTTGCAAAGTCACCATTTTTAGGGATATGCAGCCATTGACAAAAATCTAGGAGTTCTCAATATAGTTTCAGAAACACTGGCCCATTGCAGCTGGTACTTGGTAATAGTTCAATAACCGTTGGAAATGTGAGCTGTAATACCCCCAAGGGTAACTGCCATTAATTTGTTTTAATACAAACCTGCAAAATGCACCATTGTGTCTCAGCTAACCTTATTTTCAACTTTTGTTTAACTATTTTGAAGGGTATTTTACTGCCTTTTTTGGTTTTATTGGTAATGATATTTCCATATTCATGTCGTGTACAAAAACGGTGTTGTCATCCCAGGAAGAAGCCTAAATGTTACATTGGTTTGTACACAAAATGTCTTGCATTTTTATGGATTTTACTGGACTCAGCTGTCTCTTCTTTGCTGATTCATCGTTGTGTATGTGCATTGTAATAGGCAAGCATCAACCCCATACTTAGACATGTTTTCAGTAAGTAAATTCTGGTTTCGCAATTTGAACAGAAAAGCCAATACACTGAACTATTACTTTACAGCAGCAGCAGCGACCTCTGTTGTCCATAAAGGTGTGGATAATTTTAATTGTTAAAAAACATGCACTTTTCAATGTACTTAACCAAAGAAAAATGTAAAAGCGTTTCCATGTATTAATGAAAGAAGAAGATACAAAGTTGAAGAAAACTTGTATGTAAAAAACATTCATTACAACTTTAAAGAAAATGTAGATGTACTTATTATCCTTAAAGGCATAAACACTATAACAAACATATGCACTGATGACCAAAATAAAAAGATTTCGAGCCATTGCAACTCTATTGACCATGAACCGGGCTTGGTTGTCACTTATAAATGGAGGATGACTTCTACCCATTCAAACATTCAAGAAATCTATAAAGAAGAAATACTTTCGATGGCATTAAATTTACATGTGTCCCTTTGTTTATGGCTTTTCCTTCATAATATTGTGGATACATATACCTTTGTATGAAGTAATGCATCACGGGCAATTCCAACCAAAAGTAAAAATGAGTTATTTCATTACAGAACTTATATTTAAGTTCATTAAAGTTTTCTGCATGGTGAACATTACGATGTTGAAATGGTTGCCTTAGCCCAAAAGAGGAGATTTTCGTTGGGCTCCACAACAAAAACATTTTTTATCATGAATATAAACGTCGGTGCAAAGTTTTACACTTATTAAAAACACACAATTTTGTCACATATTCGCTGTATTATTTCTGCCTTGTTTGTAATTCAGTTTCATTATACGTCATTAACATAAAGACACCTCCCGAATCCAGACTTCCAAGCCCACAGCCTGTAAATCAAACCGTTGAATTGTAAGCATATCCGTCAGCTCACATTGGCACAGCTGTCGGAATAAAAGCAGCAGGAAGGAAAAAACCGGCTTTAATAAGCGACAGCCAACGGTGGAAACCATTGCAAATACTGAGTGTCAATTTACCATTCGTTTCGAAATGCACATAACTTGGTGAAGACTAGTAAAATACGATATGTCTTTCAGTAACATGCATAATCGTTTGTGATCCTTCCTTTTTGTGCATGCTATCGCATGACATAAAGTCAGGTATACCGAAGTGGTGCGGACTGCGGAGTTTCGAAGGACAGATGGCCGATGTCGACAGTGTCTGTTTCCGCCGAGTTTCTGTAATTTCAATCTCTGAATGTAGCCTTTAGGTGAGATATGAATTGAAGGTAACAATCGAACGGGTTCAGGTTGTTTAAGGGATCAGCACATCTGTTTCAAGACTTCCATCAGATTTGAGGAAATTTGTACTGACCCATTTGTTAAAAGCCTGAACAACCCCTCACCGCGGAATGCACACACCAAGAAGGGCTGTGCATTTCTTTTGGTCTCTACAAATTTGTATCTTCGTTTAGCAATAGTTTTCTACACCGTAATGCATCAATGTTTTGAGTACCAAACTAACGTCTATACAAATGCAGCTGCTGTACACTTTAACACATGGAGGGTAGAGCTCAACATATACGGCATGCTTATTGCATATTCTTCTACCAGCAGAAAAAGCAACTGCCTAGCGGACGGGCTTTTGCAATTAAATCACACAAACGGCGACGTGTTCACGTCCTGCGTAGTACTAATTAACGCCGGTAATATTGTCGCAGAGCGACCAAGTATTGTCGGCACTAACTGCATGTGGTAACAATCCCACTGATGTCTGTGAAGGTTGTTCAGATCGCTCATGCCAAAAGAGACTCTTGGCTGATGGCAAATACTGCATGTGTTGTTCCTTCACGGAGCGGCGCCCCGTCGTAAACATGTCAAAAAGAATGTAATCTGAAACAAATAAACCTATGGTACTCAACTGAAAGAGGAAGAAACACGTGACCTTCGTCCATTGATGTAAATACAATCAACATAAATTTTAGCAATAAAGTTTCCTTTTTCTTAAGTTGACAGTGACGGCTAATGACGTGTCATGTTGGCACGTCTGTGAGAGGAAAAATAAAGGAAGGACAGAGTAACACCGAGAACGAGACCAACGTAATGAGGAATGAGGACTTTATAGCAATAAACGATACCAGGTGCAAAAACACCTTGTACTAAAATATTACCACTGCTCATTTGTTTTCCTGCGAAACGGACGAGCCAGAGGCTGAGATATGGCACAGGATTATGCTACATGCGCCAAACCGTTCATAGTACTGGCTCATAACTTAGGCTGTAACACAAAGCTGCACCACCATTACACGAAATTGTCGTATAAAAATGCCTATGAACGCCATATTCGATCGTCTGTTCATGCCGAACACTCGCCTGAGGAAACAACTCATGTTTCCTGATATACAATAGATGTGCGGGTGGTCAACGTTAAAGGGAAGACAGTGCATAAAATCAACATAGCGGTACATGTATTGTCAAAATAAGGGTTGTGCGGGGAAAGCTACAATATTTACCTCTTCCAGTGAAAGTGAAAATCTTCAAAATCTTAGTCATACCTTGCTCTCAATGCATCGTGATGTATTATGGGAATGTCGGACATCACTACCGAGATTCAAGCTCGTGCAGCGCTTTTAAAGTGACATGGCAATGTGATAACTTTCGTTTGGCGCCTCTCACCGAGTTTTACGCCTTGTGTTCAAGGTAATACGTATATAGTGCTCAGAAGTAAAGAATGCGAAGGATGCCCACTGAATAATATGTTCCCTTTCATGTACCCGCTAGAAGGAGGCTCGGGTGAAACATGTTGTCATCGTCCGTATTTGTCATAATGTCGTTCTGGGATAGTCCTTTGGCATATTGGTTGTGATTTCAGAAAAGACAGCAGCGCCGTGGGAAGGGTTCATATCATTTAATTCCAACACACGCTGGCACCAGCCAACTTCTTGTGTGAGCTTTTAGATGAAACCTTGAAGGATTTGAGTTCAAAACTCCGTTTTGCTCCGCAAACTGTATCGTGTCAAATTGACAGTGTTTGCTTTACGGTTTGTGCTCATCAAAGACAATTCTAAGCCTAAAAGATTTTTTCTCCATTAAAAACGAATGACAAAAATACCACACCTTGTCACAGGCAAAGTCCATTAAGATTCACCCTCTTACCCGACATATTCTGCCGTTGGCTGATGCACACCACGAGCAGCAGTATCCACGTCTCTCCCTGCCACCCTTCGCAAACAACAAAAATTAGAATCCTCTTGAATCGGCGAACCGCCTATCTCTTTCGGGTCTCTCTACTTCGATTAAAGGCTGAATCCTCGATTTATCGAGACCGGGTTTCCAGCGCCGGGTGCGCCCCCTCCAGGTTGTCTGCATATATCAAGCGCAGGGGCGAGCAGTGGTCCCGGGAATGGGACGGGAGACCGGAGACCAGCGACCGAGCTTCATCTAAATTGTACTGACGCTACTCGACACGATACATCATTTTTTTTGCAGTTTCAAGCCCGGCTGGCTACGACATGTCCAGAAGGCGGGCAATGCGCGTGCGTGGACTACTCAAAGGAAGTGCACTGATGAGACGGATGAAAGAGAAGACTCTGGGTCCTCATCATCCCGGGGAGGAAAGGAAGATGGTCTGGGTGATGATTATGGTGATGACGATCACTTGGACTACGGTCTCTCGTCGAGATTCACTTCGCTTAGAATTAAAAAGAAAGGATTTGCTCATACAGGGACGTGGTGATGGTATCCAACATCCGTCTGTCTTGCTTGACAACTGACCACTCCTTGCACGAATAATCCATATTTCAATGTCCCTCGATCCGGCTCGCCAAACTTGTTATTTATGAAGGACGGGAAAATCATCAACGTCTTTCATTTTCAGAATTCAAAGCATAGATTTTTATTTAACGTATTATGTATACTAATTCTTCACACCAGCACATTACAAGCAAATTTAACTAATTCTTCAAAACGCTGCATTTTTCATTGCATGAGCCTAAATATGGGGGATTAACAAATTCAATAGTACACACAGTTTGAAATGAATTTCAGGACCCTAACGTAACAAATTTATTGCCGTAATATGATGAACTCGCTAGTTCTAAAATTGCAAGTTCGAAGATTTTCATCCCGAGTCCCTTATAAACTGTAATAAAACCTATGTTGCACGACCAACCATCTAATTTAATTGGCAAATGGTGAAACAGGTCACCTGAAGGATTAAACAACCACTTACAGCACGAGAATGAAAATTTTAAAGAGTACCTGAAAAGAAAAACATTGACTTAAAATACTGTAACTTACACATCCTCTCTAAAGTTACAGAAAAATATCAAATACAATTCATTCACTTACGTATTGAATAGGCTAAAAATAAATCTTGAAAGGGATGCTTTGTGGTTCCAAGAAATGAATTTGATGATCTCACCACCCGAGGGTTCCCTTGTCCTCTAAATGGTCTAGGTACGGGGGGTTTGCAACAGAACAAAAAATAAGGGGGGTGCAACTACAGTACAAGTTTCGTTATAAATTGCGGTATTTCATTTGTTACATGTATATTTCCAACTGTATTTACTCAGCACAAAGCTTCAAAGGTGTTATCGTTCATCATTAAACATGCATGCGCAATTACAAATGATATCCCGGAGCTATACCTGAATTTAGCACCTGTGATTAGATCTACATGGATGGCGTGGTGTATTTTTTTTTCTTGTCTCCGTCGCTACACGGGCCCGATGATAAATGGATGTTCGCCAGCCGGTGGCTGGAAAGCTTCCCAACATCTCGCGCGTTATTACCGACAACAAGCCCAAAGGCAACGGTTCTGTTCATTACCCAAAAACGAAAATGGCATACAAACCAGTTACGGTGTCCTCAGGCTATACAGAACATTAGGTTAGAGAACGTACGTTGGGGTACGTTGTCGTCTAACAACTATAGTCTGCAAACACTCAAGCGAGAACACCGATCGTCTTATGAGTAATATTCTTGGCTTACATTTAAAAAGTCAACTGCATAATACTTTTAGTCTGCCATTTTGGTCTACTAATTGTGATGGTAAACTTTCCGCCTAGGATGGCGCCATATGTTGTGGATGTATAAAATTCAATATACTCGTATGAACAAATGCCTTTAAAGTAATAATATTGTTGATTCATGTGGTAATAAAATTTGCCGCGCATTTAGTGCTGTCTTTATATCGTTTTCTCGATGATAAATCTCAGTTCTGCTGAGGGATTGATGCGGTGTGGCGGGGGGCGTCACCCGATTGTTTGTGCAATGTCACCGCTGCCGGTCGTATAGCACCCGTGCTTTAATAAAGGTTCTGCGGTATGCTAATGATGATACGTTGTCATTTCTTTTTCAATTGTCTGGACACATTTGCTTCGCACCTATTCACTGTAGCTTTGGAAAGTTAAATTTATATCAGTCCTTCAACATTGTGACTACTGATGATTAATTTAATAACCGGCGCAGGTTTTCAGTAGCCAAGGTTAGAAACATAACCAACAAAGGATCAGTGGTAAAAACTAAATAATTGAAGAAATTGTTTCATAAATATTAAGGCAATAAAGTACACGCAATGAAACGATACCTCCCTTGTGACTACATTATGTAATTTTGAAATAAACAGTAGCGAGTAAAAAACTAAAACCAATGTGAATGTTTTCAGCTTCAATTCTGCCTATATTTACAAACTAATGACTTTTTTGGCAATGTATACACTGATAGGAAAACCTTTATCAACCAGGGATCTTCACTGACATCTGGCTATACGCAAACCTTTCAATACTCTTATGTGTGTAGGGAGGGTAAACAAGCTGCCTACAACCCCTAACGTTATCTTTAAACGTTGCAACTAAAAATTAAGAGACCGAGAGAGTGGTCTTTATTGAGTTATCATTCACTCAAAGGTCTGCACATTTTTAAAGGGTAACAGAAATTGAAAACATTTACTTCACGTGAAGTATTTCAAAACAACAATAAATACATAGCCATTTTAAACATAAATTTAATGTTTACCCCGTTAATTGTGACCCCAAAGTGAATAAAAAGATCCTATGTTTCCCCGCCCACGAAAAATCCTCTTTTGACCGTTCGCGCTCACGGGCTGATTGGATGACGTCATTGGATGACTGTGCGCAATGTACAGTATACATGTACATTGCGCACAGTACATGCAGTAGGCCCTATCGCACGCTTGCAATAGACCACGCTGTGTTTTGAATTAGCTAGGCCCTCAGGCAAACGCTGTCTCAGTTCAAGAAATTACACGGTAGGAGTTTGTCTTTTAATTTCCTTCGCAGAAAGTAAACTAACTTTAATGTAGTTTTATAATATACCGGTATTTGTTTTTCGTGGGGTTATATGATTCCCTCAAACCACGCCGGGGTAAAGTGCACTAACTTCAATCACGTGGCGTCGTGTCTAGGTGCGTGTCACAATATTGACTGAATTCATGTGAAAATACACAAACGAATTGTAGTCAACCCACGTACAAGACACGTGATGCTGTGCCGTGATAATTATGTTAGGGTCTGCCTAAAAGTGGTGCGCTGGGTTATACACGTCAGTCTCAAGCACACCTTCGAATGGTCAGACTAATCAGTTCAAACAAAGTTGAATCTGACACACGACCTTCACCGAGCAGGCAAATTAGTCAAATCAAGCAATATTTGAAAGGTCGCATTGCAGAGTAAAACAGTCTTTATAAATCGAAGTGTAACTCAAAAGTAAAGCAGAGGATAGAACGAGAAAACACCTGGTGAAAAAAACAGATTGAAGATGACAGGCTAAGCTAATTAGTAAGTTCATATATTCGACTAGATAGCCCGATGTTAATTCATTCTTGATATCACTGACGCTTAATGAGGATGTCGTTGGTGTCTAGGTTGGACATCAGGTAATTGGGCGACACTGGTGCTCATTACTGAATACCATAAGCACTAATCATGGAATTCCAATGGTGATTTGATACCCCAATTGCGAGGACACGTATTTAGTAGCATGGGTGCCCTATGAAGGCACTTTAGCGATTGGCCATCACCAGTGTTCATGTCATGTCTGGGGAGTAGACACCAAAGATGTTTGTTTTTAATGCATGTACATGTACTTCAAGAGACTAGATACCACTAAGGGAATGTAATATACCATTCTCTTCACAATGAATTGGAAACAGATGGTGCTTTTAAGGATACTACCAGTGGTCTTGTCGGAATACGCCTACCACCTATCACTGTCGTGTACTGTTATAGTGAATGCTACAAAGTGGTCGGATACTACTCAAGGGTATTTTAAGATCCCATTATTGTCCACAGTGAATATCCTTAGACTGGATGCCGATTCGCGTTTCTGAAGCATGGCGGACGCAATAGGAGGGCGCTTTTTGAAGCGAGTAAATTGGGAGTAAACACAAAAGATTTTACCCAAACCAAATAGCGCCCTCTTGTTGTGTCCACCATACCTCAAAATAGGCTATTAAATAGTGCCTACATGGACACTAAGTCGGAATACTACTGTAGAGTGAACACCATATATTGTTCATGATAAAATACTACCGAGTGGTCAGATACCACCCGTGGCTGCGTTAGATCCCACTACTGCCCATAACTGATGTCAATAGTGACTAAATGCCGCCAGTGTTCATATCATATCATAGCCATATTCCTGTAGGATTATCGCTGAGGATTTAATACAGTTATCAGTGGCATTTATTTGGATATGCCCAGTGATTTACATTAGATAGCACTTAGAAACTGATATAACATGGTGTTCATATCCGACACCGCCTATATTCAGATTGTTGAAAACACTACCGTTTGTTTGGTGTGAGAGAGCCTCTACTTTGGTGAAACACACTAAACACATGCCCACTGTGAGAAAAGAACAAGGGGCGGCGGCTATCCATCGTCAAATCACAGCAACGGAGCAACACATTTCCACGCCAGGCAAACAGCTTACCTCCCACGGCAGACTTAATCGGTGACTCGTTTTCAATTTACAGGGATTTAAGTGGGCAGTCTGCGACGGTACAGAGTACCGATCCAAGGCACGTGTGAATGAGCGATTGAGTGAATTCTGATGACGCGGGATCCTCTCTGGATTTCCGAAACCTCGATTTTTTTCGAGCATTTTCTGCCCAAAATGTGAGGCAGATATCAATCATTCCACATAAACAGAAAACACACTGAACTGTTTCCCACTTGTAAGATCTGAAATGTTGAAAGCAGTTTTAATAAAATGCTGAATTGAAAAGGTACTCTCTGAAATGCAAAAGAGAGAAAGGCACACTCTCCAAAAGAGTGAGTCCCTTATAAAAACCACTCAACAAAGAGTGAAAAACCACTCTACAAGGAACGAAAACCACTCCAAAAGAGTGAAATTTCCACTCTTTCAAGGAGCAATATAAGTGACAACTCGAAAAAAGAAATGTCCCGTATATAACTCCTCTTCTCGAGTGATTTTTCGCTCTTTGTAAAGTGGCTATTAGCTATATTGATGCAGTCTTATCAGGGACTCACTCTTTTGGAGAAAGAGGTTTTTCACTATAGATACTTCTTTTTCAATGCTATTTGTTCATTTTTCAATAAAGTATCATCCAAACGACATATAGTATTTAACACCCAACCTTCCCTCCTTTAACCAAAACCTTTCCTAAATTCTTATCAATGTCTTTGAAGTAAATTTCTTAAACCGCTCCTAATAGGTTCCTCCGATATTAAAACTGTCCACTCGATCCGACTACCCACCGCTACTTATAAGTGAGGCCTGTGCAGCAAAATAGCCATGCTCTAACTGTGATGCTAATATATTATCGCACGATGCAATACAGTAGGCAAACTTATAAGTGAGGCTTGTTCGAGCCTTCTGCTTTCAAATTTTCTTGATGCTGACTAGCCCCACTTATAAGTGTTCCACTGTATTGTATCATATGATAATATATTACCATCACAGTTCTTGCAGGCAATCTTGCTGCACAGGCCTCACTTATAAGTAGCGGTGGATAGTCGGATCGAGTGAACTGGCAGGTAAGCTTTTGTGCATACGTATGACACACGGCGTCAGCCAGTGGAACATAAATCTCATCTTTTAAAATACATATTCATATAGCTCTGTTTGCATCTACTCGCAGACTTCAATTTAGAATTTTGTGACGTTGCTGAAAAGCCTCTGTATGGCAGGGAATCGAGACCATATGATTCGAGTAAGACCCTGTGACTACATCAGACACGCGCGCCCTGCTTTGAAAACCCAGCTTTGCTTTGAAGCGTGTTCTTGCACGACGCTCTGCCGATGCCAGGATAAGGCCCTTAGGCTCTTCAGCAATAACAAGTGACGAAACCATTTCAGAGCCTTCTCTGACTCTGTCGTATCCAGGATTTGCGCAAAGTGGTTTTCGCTCGCTTCACAGTCCCTAGCAAAATACAGGTAAACGGTATTTTTTTTTTCTGTTGCTTTGGTGATTGTTCCAATCATGTGAAGTACTACTTGGTGTATATTAACCGCATCATCCCCAATCCTACCTAGAAGGCAAACTCTGAGATAACTTCGCCCAGTATTGTGCACAGCCTACACAAAAAACAGCCGTTCCTAGAAAATGCCTTTTAATTATAAGATACAAGCACCAAGACAAATAAGCTGAATGATAGGTTAATGGTCTGGTCTGGCACAGGGACTGGAATCAATTGACCTAAATAACGTTGTGATATTCCAATTAGCTATAACAACACTTTATTAAAATGAAATTTGCCAGTGTTCTTTAAATGTTATTTGCTGCAACGTAATTAGGCATTCGAACTGGAACTTTCTGTTCCAGAAATTCAAAATGAGAATTTGTACTTAGTTATTATTATTATTCAGTTTTCGAACATTTCTTGGTATACAATTTCTACGGTTCTACGTCCAAGAAACAAACACTTCTCGGAACTGTTTCTGTTATCTACAGCTTGTGACACAGCCACCACGATGATATTTCCAGTCCTAGGTAACGACATCCGCACGTATATCGCCAGCCACAGACACGAGAGATGCCAAGTTGCCTGATGCCGAATCTGTGCCCTAATGAGAAGGCGATGATGCAAAGGGACTGGGGAGGAGATTTAGAGTTATTAATAGCACAAGCGTCATAACAAGAGTAACCAGTATCGCGGACATCGATGTACGATTGCTTGAACAAAGACAATCAAAGGCAGAGTAGTGTGGTACATCTCTCCTGGGTATAGGGGATTTCGTATTGTTTTAATAGCACCTAAGGACAACCATTTCTTAATTTCTTGTCAAACGTAATTAAATATAACAATCGCCTCCGTGGGCAGTTTGTCTTTCAATTTTGGTCAGATTTTATATCCAAATCAACAACCGATACCTTCTATCACTGGCTTTTTTGCCAAAAGTGTACTATTTCAGCAAAAATATTTCACGAATTTTGTGTAATAAAAGTACATATACTAAGACCTTTCCTTTGCTGTCTGTTATTCGAAAAAAGTGTGTGCGTACTTCCAGCGATTGGAACTGTGTCCCAGTACATATTACTTCTTTGGCAGAACCAACAAATAAAGCGTGATGTACTAATGACGAGGTACAGCTAGCTGCTGACGTACAGCATGTCAGGATGGAGTTATCAATCACAGCTTAAGAAAACAGAAAGCCCACATTCCACGCTATAGCATCCAAACCTAGCAGAAATACGCAGTCACAAGAAATGGAAGGTGGTGGAAATGTCATGGCAAACACAGGGTACAGAGCTGATCTCTGGGTCACGACCTTCACCACCTCGAAAATAAAATTCACATAGCAGATACCAAACAAACCTTCACCCATTTGTCAGAAGGCAATCATTCAGCATTCCGAAGGGCTGCATGCCCCTCTGATCTGCGTGTATACAAAGTGTACACGGATGGAACGCCATGCGTGGAATTTAAGGGCGTTCAATCTTCTCGTGGTTTCCGACACCACGAGTCACGCAACCAAACTGAGCCCCCTGGGGTAATGGTACAAGATTCGTGATTTCCTCGGCAATGCACTGCTAAATATGCCCAGTTCATTACTCCAACCATATGCAAGCGATTAATTCGACTACGTAAGAAAATAAAACAGGGAGCCGATAGAACTGACCTCAAGACACCGCACAAACATTCTATAACTAACATATCTGGGTCAAATTGTGACGAATTAACTGGCGCAAGCTGTGCCTGCATTTGGCATTCAATGGGACCATTTATTCATCAATATCAACAGCCGTCGGTTGTGTATGGTCTGGCATGGAGTAAAATGACAAATTCATCGAACTGCCACGAGTTACTAAGAAAACCCGAGAAAGTGCAAATCACATCACCACCTACAGGCATCTGCACACGCTCTTTCCGGGGAGCCGACCGAACTTTTCTGTATCATAATAGTACACGTACATGTACGTGTCCTTCCCTGTACTATGTTTTGAGCGGATCCGCTCAGGCCAACCTGGTAAACGATATTTTCAGTTAATAAGCTGATCACAGCGTGTGCTCTAGGGCCTTTAAGGAGCACAACTAAGATCGCCTCGCTGCTCTGAGCCAGTATCATGCGACGAAGCGAGGGCAATACTCCGATTGGCTCATTGCCGTAGTCAGGACGTCAACACTTCTTAATCCGGACTAAATCAAGATTTTTGTATTTCAAGGATTATAACTTAATTTATTAACGCGTCTTGTCCGGGGGGACCACCGCTGAAGGGCTGCCTTAACTCAGTCTGGAGCAATTTACTGAAGTATAATCGTTGAAGAAGTTGCCTTAAATACTTTTGCAGAAGTGCTAGAAATCGCGAATGGCCCTTCACGTCAGACGACTGAATGTCTTGGGTCACTACCAAACAGATTTACGTCAAAGTCGAAGCTACACACGCTTGAAGACCATTTAAGGCCAATAACGCACGATTTGCAATGAGAAATCACATACATCGATTCATTAAAAACACATTTTGAAATGCCTTCTTGTAATTCCAAGCTTCCAATGACACAATCAAGTTCAAGTGTAAATCTTTCAAAAGAGGGCGCTGTGCTTAATTCCCTACAACTAAGTCTGAAGACACAAAGGCCGTGTCCGAGAGGGGCCTTCAGCCTGCGCTACGGCTACGTCTGATGCCAAATTACATAATTTTGCGTCGTCCCTAAAAAGTTCTAAAGAATAAACAAGGTTTCGCATTTTTGACCATATTTTGTTCTGGTTGAAATATCAAATTTCCAACTTCTAGTAACAACGTGGGTAACTCTTGGACAAAATCTTTTGAAAATGACCAATTTTTAAACGAAAAATGACTAACATCTAGATAATTAGCTTTGCCCATCGTTTTATTGCCCAAGGTTTTTACGTAAGCAGTACTGAGCACTAACTTCGGCTACGCCCACTGATATTAACTACGGCCGGGAATATACCACGGGCACCAATGAACGCCGCCAGCTAGACATTCAATTAAGCTCAGTTTACGTGCGACATTTGTGATACTGCTGGTCGCTTGGCCAAACTGCTCAGGGGCAGCCTGTGGTGTCAAGGTTCAAATTAATTGTCCTGTATTGGCATCTTTTGATGCATCTGTCATCTAGAACAGATAGTGACTGATGTCTGCTGCCACCTGTCGTCCAACGTGTGATCCAAATGGTCTGAACAGAGGAGTGGCGCAGTTGTGAAGTTAAAATGCTGCCCTTATGTGACTCGTCTACGGAATTACTACAGTGGTAGCTAAATCTCTTTAAAAAATAGTTAAAAAGAAAATGTCCTACAGACCAGGCAAATAAAACGGATTGGGAACCAGCCAGCTTAAAGTTATTTTTGATCTTTTAGTCCAGAACTAAAGCCAAATCACATTATGTTGGCACATCCTTGAGATGGGTGGACAGTATTTATAGACAGCAAGTGTGTTCGAACTGTTGTAACTGGAAGTAACACAGCTGTTTAGTTGCAGTCGGAATCGAATCGCTTCCATTGGTGTACATATTGCCAGCGACATCTACCACATGACAAGTGTGACTGCCGTGGAATCCGAAAGAGCTCCCTCTCAGGATTAGCATTGGTGTTAGAATCATTCCTGGCGGGAGGCAGTCGTTCATAATTGAGGGTGGGCCTATGTTTTATCTCCCCCCATTTCCGATCACAGCAAGCATCCTGAGCGGGGTTGGCTAGTAAGTGCTATCGCAGCTACGTTCAGACAAAGTGGCAAAAGCTTTCAACCGTTTCAAAGTTTGCCGCAAAGATCGGCTGAATGTACGATCATCGGTGACGTTCAAAGGTCTCGTGTTTTTCACATTATTCGGCTCGATTCATTTCAATTTAAAATGCATGTGAAGCCACTGACGTAGACTAATTTCCCTCAAAACATTATTGACAGGTTCATCGACTACATCCAGTCGAACCGTGCACGGCGTATTTTCCTTGAAGAAGTATAAAACCAAAATGTTGACTAATCGTCTCATTCTGGCCCGCCCATCATCCCCTCTCCGCAGCCGATATTTTAAGCACACACTTGAGGACATTTAGTGCAAGTCCGAAGCACATCATAACATCTGGACGGACGAGCATTGAACCTGCCTTTCCTTTGGGCTTTGTTTCCATGGTGACATTATCCACTCTCTCTCGTGCGTGCAATTTTACAAAGACTCTCATGAACCGAGGGGGGGGACTGTTTATTTCCGCAGAACTACGTTTGCGACCTTTGTGGGTAAATCCCCAGTGAACAGAAAAGCCCCATCATACTCCGCCTGCTGAGCTATTTTGGGCAAATAATACAATTTCAGCAGGGGCACAGGAATCATAGGAATGCGATACTTGAACTAACAACGAAATGTTGACGTCTACAAAAGTAAAGGCAAAAGATCGTGTGGCTCAGAAAACAAGCTACAAAATTGTGATGACGCTCGATGTTGATAGTTGGTTACCCTCCAATAAATATCATACTTTAATGATATTCATGAGACTCGACGTCAGAATACCACAATGTTGCAGGCTCATCTGTCTTTTTTTTTAATAAAAACCCATAAAAATGTGATTCTGATTAACTGATTTCAATTGCTTTTTATCATCTTTGTCAAAAGCCAGGCTATTCGATGGAGCAAACTAGAACTATACAAACTCTGCATTAAATATTTGATTTGTTCATACAGACGAAAAGCAAACCACCTTCCAAATATTTTAAAACTTGTTTTGAGAAAATAGATCCATCAATGTTCACTCCCGCTCTCCTTTTGTGCGGAGAGCTTGTAAACTGAAAGAGTGAGTAAAAGTTATAGCAGCAACATCAAGGTATGATGGAAAGCCATCGGACATTTCTGGTATGCAATCACTAAATTCCCTCAACGTCAGCGTTTTTACTCTTCCACCACTACATTTATAGGATGTATACACAATCCCAAGAAAAAAAATGTCGGTGGAGGTAAGTATTAGAGACTACCACCAGCTACTCAACACTTTAAATAATTCCAATCACATTTTCAATCTATTCCTTGTCTCAGCTTTGCAAAACAATCGCAACAACACTATGACCGCTGAATATTGTCTGGCAGATCGATGCGACAGAAATGAAAATGGCGCCTGGAGATGGCTGCTATGGAAACGCTTGACGCAACGCGGAAATTGCCTGGTCGGTACAAAGCGGTATAGACTAGCTTTGAGAAGATTAGAAATCTTAGCCCAGTGGTAGTATAAACCGCCTGAACTGGGAAAGCAGTAATTACATGGAATTATTAGAGGCCAGCTATTTAACTGCTAACAATGATAGAAAAGAAAAAAAACCTGGCACTGGTTAAAGCGATAATGTTACAATCCACTTCCAGCAAGGAAAAGCTGTTGCCGACCCACTTATGACCCACCAATTAACCAGCACGGGTGTACCTGCATACTGCATCATCGAAAGGTGTTTTTGTGTGTTCCTGTCGAGGGAAAATGAGCAGAGAGTTCCGATTTGCAAGTAGCAGTGAAAAATAGATAATGTAATATCAATTCCCTCTTAGGACTTAAACTTAGTACCAACATCAAACACGAGCAAGGTTAGTGAAAAACATGTTTGCACCAAAGGTTTTCTATTTGCAGGTGTTAACAAGCTGCGGTATGTAATGCCTTCCTAATGACATCGGCGCTTCTGATATCCTCACACCTGTACTTTTAGTCCTCAAGTCTTTCTCCTACGCGTATTGGCGATGCTATCCGCAGCGCGGGAAGGAACGTGTTTCCTGGTGGAGCCGGAGTTAGTGCGCCCGCAGGAGCTCCTGGTGAGCCACGATTGATTGGCGCAAAAACCCGACGGCTGTTGAGTGTACACAGTAATAATGCATACGAGTGACTAACTCCAAACATTCCCATCGGCAGTCCAAATGCCTTTGTTTCCTTGATTTTCGGGGGGGGGTGATAATCAAAGACTTAACACAATGACAGTCAATTTATTCACACACTCTCTCCTCGTTAACTCCCTTTAAGACAGAACTTTAAGACATAAATAGAAACATAGTATGGAAGTAAAAAATATCTTCAAAACGTTGCTATTAAAAACCCTAATTTGACCTCAATCTGTTACACTACGCACATACGAGAGCATGCACCCGTTTGCCTTCTATTCTTTCCCTGTTGATGCCAACGAAATATTATCTGTGTTTGGATGCGATCATTCCACATTCGGATAAGAAAAGTATCATATTAAAATGTCAGCGGACACGTCAGGAGACGGGTCTGAACCAAATGGGCCATTTGTGTGATTGGCCTGCATGAAGATGTTTGTAACAGGAGCGAGGTATCTTCTTGCTAAGAGCTGGGCTTGTCAGCTCGGTGTCCTATTATTCTGTGGATGTACCACTGACCCACAAATTAATGTTGGTCTACGCAGCAAACCCTCGTGTTGTCAGATCTGATTACACGTAGACGGTGTATTGATGTATTGGGCGGCAGTATCTTTTTGGCTTGATTATCATTTATTAGCCTTCTGCAGTATCGTGTTGAAGGTCCATGGAAGGAAGGTTCAGGAAGGACAAAACGGCTAATTATGCGCGATGCTTCATTAACAGCTGGTAATAACACCTATAAAGGATGGTTTTGGCCAAGGCATGCAGACTACGGCGTTTGTTCGTCGTCAACATGTGCTCAGCCGATAGCACTTAACACTTGGTAAATTAATCATGCACGGGTATATAAGGCAGACAATGATGCTGCTTTTTGTCTTCATGTGAGCGTAACTAAACTAGAGTAAGATTCTGGGGAAAGGGCACAGAAACTTGCAAGTTCACTTCAACTTTATCTCATAATTGGGTTCACAAAAGTAACACATTTTATTCAATTAATCATGGAAATTCACGAATCACAATAGCAAGATATACACTTTCTTATGGAAACAATGAAAGGATTATTACATATAATGAGGATGAAGTGTAAGAAATGCTTTCATTTTTATTACAAAGTAGGCGTCTCTCGTAGTAAGCAGAAACAAAGTCGGCTTGCGTGTACATGTACAAGCAAATAGTTGTAACTCATTTCATATTTGTAAGCCATTTTTCTGTGTCTACTTACAAAAGGGACCGTGCAATGTAAATGCAACTTTGTGGCCAATTTGAACCAATGTGCAATTGTAATTTTGTACTAAGAAAGGGCATTTCTGTGCTTACGCTAATTCGCATACAAATCCGCAAATTTGTGATTTCATTTCTTCCTAAAATGATGTTACAGAAACAGCGCCCTCAGGAAAACATCAACATATGCAATGTTTAAAAGAGCATCGATAAAATTAACCAAGAAGGAACATATCATACATTTTTATACATTTGAGAGGAATTGAACATTGCACCACTGGCCTGTTCTCGAGCAAACTTCACGGTATGGGCCCTTTAAGCAGATATCCGAAATACCGTCAAGCCGTGATTCTGTGTCCTCTACGGTCAAATCAACTTTTCACAGTCGGCATCGCAGACAATCTGTGATTCTGCGTTTCAGACAAATATTGTTTGTTTAAATGCTAACACCTCGACGTACGTCAAGTGTGAGACAGACACATCCGATTTCGGTGAATAAACCGGGGGGGCTGCAGCGTACAGCGGGGAAAATCTTTATCTGCAATGAATCCATATTGCTCGGTTACTGACCCCTAGCTCACTAACGCGGGCAGATTATTATATGGGTATTGATTTGGCTACACAATGGTCACAGACGGGTATTAAGTGTCTGCGCTTTTCGATACAGTTATTCAGTGCATTATTCCCTCGTCATATAAAATTTTGTTGTTTGGTTTGCTTACTATAACTGCTGGCAAACACTCCAGCCTTTCTGGCCGTACATGGCTAGAACGCCGGGAACGACGATGCTGAAGCGGTGACCAAGGAAGCGATTCAGATTTTTCCAAGTAAATTGAAAACACTTTTCAGCTTATGGTTGGTAAGTACCTCATAGTTTATATAGAACGCTCCGCACACGGTATTCAATCTACAACAACTCTCACGGTTACAAAATGTATTTAACACCATTTATGTTTCTCAACGAGAAAGTGCAAAGGCACCCGGTTCTCAAATCCCGAATTTACCTTTTGTCATAGTCCGTAGAAACAGACCAAAACTGCCTCAAGCCAGTTGGCTGATGTGACATGCGGATAGCTGACAAGATAAAAGTCTGTCCCGCATTAATACTATTACTGGGACGGTTGCAAAACACGCAGGCAAACACAAGCTGTCCTGAAAATCCGTCAAGCGTCCGACTGGCTTGTCAGACCCGACAAAATTTACAACGTCGATATGAAAAACCACTGATTCAGCAGGGGGGTGAGTGAAACTGGGCCCAACTTCATAATTAGGTGTTTGCAACGCTACTCGCGGACAGCGCTCCAGTGCATGCTAAAATACAGATTCGTTCTGTTTTATTTAAGCCACAAATACCCCAGGGTTAAACAAGGAAACTAGCTCCTACAACCGTGACTACATTTCGGTTAGGCCTCGTATTGTTCGATGCTTCTGTTCTGAGACTGGAATAATGCACTCAACAGCCTCCGCCGCCGTTTGAAGGCCACTTAATTATGCATCTGGGCTATTTGCTACAAAACGCCGAGACATTTTGCAGATTTCTGCGCAAAAGGGTGAAGATTTTTTAACGACACAAGATTTTTGGGGGGCTTATCTTCAGAGGCTCATAACATTGAAATAAATCACGTGTGAAAAGTCAATGCATGTGAAGAGATAGGATTCTTTTGCCAAAGCAACGCCTCAAGTGCCTTACAAAAATTGCCCTACAAAATGAAATACGTATTCCTAATGAAACGCGCAAATGTTTAGGATGTGGCGAGATTTTAGAGGATAACAGTCATTTATTATATTTGACGAAAAATTACAAACAAATTATGCTTGTCATGTCTGGCATGAGACAACTACAATGCATGAACTTCCCGGCGCTTAGATATTAATTAACGACGGGTTGCCAGACATGAACCCACGAAACGCATGCGCAATCTCGTACGTTAAATCTTGTGGACGTCGCTAGAATTTTGGCACACGCTTTAATGCCCTGTTTACTTTGGTACGCACGGAAGAAATGCTCGTAGACGCCATTAAAGAGCACCTCTCAGGAAAACATGTTTTCTGTGATTAAATCTGATCAAATAAATATTGAAGCATCCAAATCGAACGCATTGCCATTTGTCTTCAGCCAATTTGGCTACTGTTTGGCAGGCACAATGGTTTATCCTTTACGAACACAGAGCGAGGGTTCCCCTCGTTTTCTCTGTTTTCTCCGAATGACGCAATCTTCATTCAGAATTCGCATCTTTGCATGAAAAAAAGCCCTTTTAAACTTGTAATAGTTAAGCTCTGAAGACAAAATTGCGTCCGATTTGGATGCTTCCATATTTATTTGAACAGATAAAATCTGTTCTGAATAGATAACAGTCTATATGATTAATCCGTCAAACGTCAGGATCTTTATAAACTATCGCTTTCAGGGCTTCAAAATACCATGAGTAGAGCTCAAACATCTTATACTATGATAAAACTGTTTCCGTCACTTTATAAATACACGATAGTATTTCGGGGTATCAATATGCACATCTTTTGTAAGTAGGCCGAGGTTTGATGAGAAGAGGATCCTATTATCCGGGGTCCTTTCTCCGAGTAGGAAAAATGAATTTGGTACATTTGTTTATCAAACATTAGCACCAAACCCCCATGAAAACAACACCATGAAATAAAACCAAGACTGTCAAGACCAGGTGTAAGACTTTGGCATATCTTCTCCTCAGCATCATGTTGAATGAGCCCAAATTTGAATGAATTTACGCCCCACCCCATACACACACCAACACACCAAAATCTGGATACGCCCCCAGCTATTCCCTATCAAACTCCCGTGAGTACTCGTATCGATCAAACTGCCGTGACAGAGCGAGGTGACTGCAAAATAACCAGCGCTAAATCTGACTGCGTGATGCTAAATTGCTTATAAATGGGTTGTATTCTTGTTTTTCTTATTCTAAAAGTAGCTTGGGCACCGTTTCCTAGCGTATATACTTATCACCTTTGGCATGTTGTCAAAAGTGGGACATCTGGAATTTTTCGCCGAGAATCGGGAAATCCTTGATTAATTAACGCTGATATTTACACTTGTCCAGCGCTACCTGCGGTAGCTAATCCATGTGACGCACGTACGGTTATTGGTATTCAACACATTTATTTTGGGGCGGCCCTTGAGTACCTCGCTGCATGCAGCGTGTGAGCCCGGGAACCGTACGTGACTTACGAGTCAAATAGTATAATTAGCGCTGCGCTCATCCAGATGGAGGTGAAGAAGTTCCCTACATGTACAAGGGAGGTACCTTCTACTAGTGCCTTCATCGATCCGAGGGCATATGGCACTATCAATCGGGGCAGTCCTTCCCAGGACTCCCAGCAGAATGTATCGAAGAATCTTTCAGAATAATTCACAGGACGCCATATACCAATTTTACAGTGATTGCACGTATCATATCGAAGAAACACAAATGTCCATGAACAGAACGTAACAAAACTCAATGACCAAATCGATATGCTGACAGTCACAAACGTCAAGAGACCTTAAGTCGGAAAAAGACCGCTCTGAAGAAACCTCGCGACCAAAATCGCCAAGTGAAATCTGTTTGCTAAAGAAAAGTAATGTGCCCCTTTTCCATAATGAACCGCGCCATGTACGCAAATGCCTTCCTTTTTAGCGATCATGCAAAGTGTTGACAGTGGAAGCCGTTTGTGTGTCCCAGCTAATTCCAGTGGGATCAAAAATTCATTTCCCCGAAGAAAATGGCTTTTTGATAAGCCGTCGACAATTGAATCATCCATGACGAGCACAGCAGTAGTTTTAAAAAGAAAAAAGAGAGAAGACTTTTAAGGAGTGCTCAGCTCTTAATAACGACTAATCTTTCGCCTAAGCCATCCAGATTACAGCGACAGAACGGTTCACGTCTCACCTGTGTTAAGTTCGTATGCGAGACAAATGTAAAGCCTTCTGTATTCTGCACCTATAACCAAATGGCTTCAAGCCATTGGCACACAGTTCCCGATTGTGTCAAATATAAAAAGCATTGACACCATCATCCATCCAGATTACACACTCAAGTGATCCACACAAACGGATCACTAAAATTGGATATCGTCACTTTTTCAGTGTTCCATATGAACGACGCGAGTGTTTTGATAACAAAAAGCTACTGGCGCCTACAGAAATAGCTTCTGGAAAATCGGCGGGAAAAAACAAAGCCAGTGTATTACTGTACCTTTTCTGACTGTATTCTGGTTCTCATCAATGTAACATGCGATTGTATAATTACCATATAACCTAATTTTTCAAGTGTTTTAAAGCTCTTGTGTTTGTGGTTTATAAAAACAGCAATATGTCGATATAAGCAAGTTCTGGACAAGAAGGAAATGTGTAGGTGATGCCCCTATACACTGCTTGTTCATTGTGCCAAAGCTGTTCCGAATGTCGTGAGTATATCACGACCGTTGGCGAGTGGTGGAGTTGATCGTAATTCTATGGGGTAAAAATACAGGCAGCATGGCGAATCTGAATGCTAATTATCCAGCCTCAGAAGTTCTGCAGGTACAGTGTTGGTAGTACACCGGAGGTCGCCTAGCGCCCCACACACATCAACATCGGGCGTAGCTTAATCCTCCAATTTATCCGAAATGTTAGACTAATTGGCTTACCGTCAGCAATCGGAACTGTGCTGCTTCGTATCAGCTTTAATTTCTGATGGACATCAGTAGTCTCCTCCATGACTGGGTAAGGCTTTCCGCGCAACACAACCGATGAAAAAAAATAGGGACGGTGCTGCCGTACGAGGTACGAGGGCCAACTGCCATCCAGACATCCACGATTTGCTGCATTCCCCGCTTCTCCCTCCTTCTCTCTTCGCATCGAGGAGCAAAAGGACGGACACAAATCACAATCTTTTGATGGGCCAGCCGGAGAGAACAGGGGGTTTATTCCCGGGAGGGAAACAAGCTATGTGGCGTGAATACGGGAGCGCTGCAGTTGCCGATCCTCATTATTGGACTAAATCCCCCGTGCGCGCGCGCTCCGTGATCAATTTTCTAGCCTGAGAACCCAGGGTTGTATCGTTTTTCCCGCCATTGATTTATTTTGGCGCGCTGACAAACGTGGGATGCAAACGTGCGTCACAAAGGCGCCAAATGTATCAAGCGTATGTTTTCTTTATTCACACCACTTGTAACGAGACCATTGAGAAGGTAGGAAGAGAAAACATATCAAGGCCTAACTTGTCACACCATTTCCCCACAATTAATAAGTCTTCATTAAAATACCACATTGTTCATATCGAGGTCGGGGGCTACACATAGGCAAAATAGCATGACATAGTAATGTGAACATCTCAACTCACAATATACATGGTTTAAAATCCTCGAGGCATTCTTGCCAAGCTAATCAGAATACACCGAAATGAGAGTGGTACTGTCTGTGACAAGTCACAACGTCTGACATCGGCTTTTAGAATAAACTTGCATTTTCCAGGGCGTACCAAGGGTGAGGGGCCAAAGTATCGACCCAATCGGCGGAGTTTTTTTTTAGTAAATGTTTCTATTAATTGTATATCAAGAAGCACAACGAAGAAAAAGAAACTTATAATCTCCCCCCCCCCGGGTGTCAGAACAGTAAAACTTTCGATTTTGACTATCCTTGTCATAAAAAAACCGAACGCGGTGGGGTGTGATAGATGGAGTGCAGGCACGCAGCCTCAAAACAACCTGTCATGCAGTCGTGTATATTGCAGTCACGTAGCACGTCATATAAAAGGGTTTGTCAGTCGCTGCCCATTAACGTATATATGAAATAGTGTAACACCGGTAGTAATAATAACAGTTCTCTATTTGAAAAAAAAAGTCTTTTTTATTTTTGAAAACACATAGGGTCAAGGGCCTAGTTAACATTTTACATTTGCTGTTGTTAGTAAAGACAGGGTTTTTGATTGCCTATAAAAGTAAGCAATAAATTATTTTTAACAGTCTGCAACAAGATTGCCTTGTCATTTAAAAAAATGACAACACTGAGAAAACCGCAATAACTAAAATTCTCACATACAAGTACATTGCATGATGTGGCTGAGTATATAGATGAATATACATTTGCGCTGAGCCATCCATGA
Organism: Acanthaster planci; assembly: GCF_001949145.1. The sequence continues at coordinate 5,879,069 of NW_019091362.1, forward strand.
AGAGAACAGCCCACAGTTGTAACAAACTGAGTGCGTAATGTGAAATGCAAAAAACAGGATACCGTCTCATTTAAGTCTAATGCCGAAAGAACTACGCCTAGAGTCCTCCATAGACCCAGTCAGCAAGCGTATTTATATCCGCTAAGCTAGGCTCCCAAACGTGTTCTTTGTCTGGAACTCACGCTCATCAATGACGTATTCCGACATTATTGTATCTTGTTTCGTTTTCATGATAATCAGCTCAATTCTAAGCGATTTTTCCCATATAAGTATTATCATGAATCATCATGGTTCACTGAAACTCTTAATTGTTTTAAAACCACGCAAAGTGCGAGAGACTGACCCTATTTCTGCAACGCCGATCCAGGGATAATTCAACACCTTTGAATTGTTCGCCTGAGATGGGCAAAATCAGCATCCATTCTAATGCCGGAAGGGAAAAAGAAATCGAAAGGGACAAATAATGCTTTAGTCAGTGGTACAAGCGAGGCTGAGTCACTGACGGTTGCCCGACAACAAGAAACATGCCTTGACTTCAGATCCGGGAAACGGTAAAAACCGAGCAACGGATGTACACAGTTAATGATTTAATTGACTGGGTGTCTGTTAAGTAAATCTCTGGCGAGAGAAGGTTGTCCTTGGCGGGATGCTTGCTCCGTCTGCCTGGCACGTACGCATCCAAGACGCAATAAGAAAGTTCTGTCGAGTCAACTGTACAGCAACTTGGAGTCGGTTTGCTTTCGAGTCATGCAGGAATTAACTACTGGGGTCAGGACATTTGCTTCTAGGGTATAAGCATGGTTGGATAAAAACCACATAGCATGCACTGCATGCTTATTAGATGGAATTTTGTTTCATCAATAATGTTCCCCGAAACGCAAACAAGCTCAGCAGCAACTGCATAAAATCAAATGACCATTCAATTTAAATTTCGGGTACTGACGTTGATTACTCGGCTCTCTTTTTCTGACAAAGAGCCACACGTATTGCAGTAAGCACTGACCTTGTTCTTTCAAATTGTTTTAAATCTTGTCTCGAACGAACTTCATGTAAATATGGTGGCAGGATTCAATTTCGTTGGGAAATATTATTGTTCTGAATGGCGCCTTTCCGTCAACGTATCAGACCCGAGCGAGCCGACGGATCTCAGTTTTGACCAAAAATATCACTGCAGAATGTGAACCATATGGTTGATACTCAACGTTTGTTCGTCGGGTAGTTTGGCACATGACACGAGAGAAGGCTATACCTATAGGCCCAATCACAATTTATTTGAAAGAATTAGTTCATAAAACAGGGGGAAAAGTTTATTCATCAACACTTTAAATTTGGCTTACGTTTGAACATTCACTCAACATCAACGATTATTTGGGGGGGGGCTGCTCATTCCCTCACTCACTTAAAAAAAATTCCATTATAGGGTCTTTGTGGCTGGGGGGCATGATTTTAAGAGGCCTTCACAGATTGACGGACTTGGGTCCATGATAAAAAAAAGGTCACGTCGGTGCATCGGAGGATTAAGACAGGAATATAATCCGGTTTTTGTTCTTACGCCACGGAATGTTGAGATACCCATGACTTCAAGAAAGTTAATGGAAAGCGACACCATCATGAGGCAACGGGTGTTGTAATGACCCAAGTCAATGACTCCACTAAGTCAAACCCAAGTTACAATTTTTTGGCCACTCTACTAGAGTCCAGCCCTCGGGCGAGGAGATCGCGTCAATAATTTTTGTCCACGTGGACGGCACGCACAGTCTTTGAAATAGTCGCCTGCATGGAAAGAGCCGCTTTGGGCTTACCGAACAATGAATGATACTTAGACTTCAGCACGCTGCCAGTCAAAAGCCTCACGGGTGCGATCCACAGCCTACTGCCTTAACCAACTCATTTTCCGAGGATTTGTGCTGAATAATCTGGTACAGTCAAGACATTAATTTTGTACAAGCACATGCGAATGTTTTTCGACAAACTCTAAGCGCAACGGGTAGACTGGTCATCGTCCCATAATAAGTTACAGTTAAGTTACAGTAGCTGCTTCTCATTCAAGTCTTCTGATTGGCCTTTGGGTGCACGCATATTAAACACGTCCCTACACTCAGAGATTGAATATTACATCAGCGTTCACTGACTACGTGCTTAATAATCTACCCTATGACTGGCACAACACGATACGCTAGACAGCTTTTCTTCGAAATGTGTAAGATGGTAAGCCCGACGCTAATTACTGTGCTCTGATTGTTTTTTCTGGTTAAATGTTTGGATCAAGTCTTATGGAATCTTATCGATCTGATCTTTTACCATATACGCCAATAACGTACACTGGGAATTTGTGTTCTTTGAATAACTCTGGAGGTATCTGTGTGGTAGTTTTCTAATTAACACAGATCATCTTCCAAAATTATTGGTTGCTACCGGTTCCTACGTTCGAAGTACGTGGGACAAAAAGACCGTTCACTGCGGAGTCTATACGCAGCATGTTGCCATCTGGGCGAACGATGATGATCAATGCCGACATCCAGCTCCATATTTCTCCCATAATATTTCATTATCTTATCGAGATTGCATCTGATTTGTCAAGCTAAACATTGCTACCAAAATCGGTAGCAAAAATAACAAGAAATACTGACGATAGAAATTTATATTTTACTTTAATGAAAAAATCATTGGGTATTTTTATATAATAGAAAGCAGTTCAATATACGGCAATGTGGTTTTGACGTCAGCGTCAAAAAATGACTCTAGACTCGAAGTCAAACCACAGATAAGAACAGGTTTATTTTTGTTCCCTCATTCTACCAAGAAATCACTTGTCAATACAGTCTCTTTCTGGTGTAATTTCTAAGTATTTAAATAGGCCTTCCTGTGACTCGAAACGACTCGAGCTTTTCTTGATTTAGTGACTCGACTCAACTCAGGACGCTTCCTTCAAAAGACTCGATTCGACGCACGAAATTCAGTGATTCGTTAACTTACAACACTGTATTTCACTATTTTGTAGCGATGTTCAACTTCATAATTTTGATATACATACAGTATACCAATCATTTTCAAAGATCTCGCGCAAGTTTTCGTGGCAAACCGTACCAAACACAATTCACTCAAGAGTCGATGAGATCTTAAGGATCCTCTGCATCCCACATAAGAAAACCCCGTGAAACCCCAAGGAGGAACTTGAAGTCCACGAGATACTAAGCAGTCCAGACTGGCAACACAGCTGTATCAGCAACGAACATGAGGATGTAGTCATCGACAGGATCATATTACCTGAAGGGTCCCTCGCCCTTCCAGATGGCTCGAATGGGCCTCAAGGTTAACTAAATTCCCTTTCCAATTCTGGCCAAATTTTTCTAGGACACAATAAACAGCAACGATTTCCTCTGTCAAAATTTTGCTAATATTTTAAGGAAGGACAATTCAGTCACATGGCAGCCAAGAAATTATCAAAAACTGTCGTTTTCAATTACAATAAAACATACGAAGCTGTATTAGGGACATGGTTCAAAAAGAAATTGTCTTCTCCTTGAGCTAACTCGTTCGTACGACTTGTATCTCGTATGTACGACTTCTATCCCGAACGTACAACATATAAGTCGTACGTACAAGATAGACGTTGTACGTATGAGATATAAGTTTACATACGAGATATAAGTCGTACGTACGAGTTATGATTGACAAGTTGTACGTACGAGAAATAAGTTGTACGTACCAGATATAAGACGTACGTACGAAATATAAGTCATGCGTACGAGTTATGATTTATAAGTCGTACGAACGACATATACGTCGTACGTACGAGATATAACTCGTAAGATATACAGTAAGTCGTACCTACGACATATAGGTCGACATAGCTCAAGGGGAAGAGATTTTTTTTCGCCATGTCCCTAATACGGCGTCGTACAAACACACTATTAAATATCAAACATTTTTGTTTGCTCTAGTGCTTCCAGTATCCTCCCGAAAATTGTACCAAAGAACTCAACAGGCCTATCATCAACATTAAAAGGCATATTATTATACCCATATGTTCTCGAGAATGTGCTGCTTTCAAGATCTGAGCAAGTTCAGCCATCAGGATTCTGATGTCAAAGGCTATCAGTGTTTATTGGCCGGAGGATCGGGATGAACTTTACATAAGATTACGATACAACCACAGAAAGCCATTATAATCAGACATAGAACAGTTGCCGGTTGAATGTGTGCACTATAGAAGTGGGCTGCTACTCTCAGGAAGTCAAGAGAGTGAATTATGTAGGCCGTACGCGAGGCCCGGCTCTGCCATGATTGAACGGTACTGAAAGGTGTATGCTTTTATGCACTGCACAAATGGGGTTCGGTGAAGGGGAGAACAGATCATCATTTGTTGTAATGAAAGGGAAAGAACCAAAAGTATTATTCATTCCAACCTGGATGACAGAAATCAGGACTTAATTTTTTTAGTCATGGGTTAGTTCCTGTATTAGTCACAAGTAGATTGATGCTTAATGCACAACATGAACGTTTCATCAATTCCGTTGAACCCTCTCAATTTTGCGCACCGAGCTGGCATGCATCTTTCAGAAGAAGTGCTTCTGCCGTGTAGAAGCGTACCACAAATGCTTATTCTAGGATCTATGACGAGCCTTGACAGCATTAAACACAGACGCGCGTATACCATTTAGCCTACGGACTTAAAACGTAGGCTTTCGAAATGCCGTATATCTTTCGTTCCAGGATCCTTTTTTTTTATTAATGTGGTTCTGAATCACCCACTCAAATCTTCCTAGGACCAAGATGAATTAACCTGACACTTGTTTGGTTACAAAATGTTCTCGCTGCAGGTCCTCGTAGGAAGTCGGCGCTATCCTATCGGTATTTGAGTTGCCCCAATAAATCATACACTGTGGTTTGCATGTGGACACACCAGATTTTATCCACGTTTGCGGGCATATTAAGTTGAATCGGCGGATCCCATTTGTGTTTGGTAAAGTCTAATAATTGAAGTGCAGTGATGCTTTCAAGTCCTCACACAGCAGTTTAAGTAAATTCTCCACACTCCTCCGCGTTGGAACCTAGAAACATTCTTCCCGGTGTCATTCATGCAAAATAACTGGATGCTTTGCAATACACCGAGGAAATTGAGGTGTTATCTAGAATGGCGATGTGCCATCAGTGTCTTCACTGCCTTATTTTCTTCTTCGTTATCCTTAATGACCTTCCACGGGTTTTACCAGGCTCCATTCGGAAGTATCACACCTGCTGCATTTAGAAAAGAAGACTGCATAACGCAAGCCTGTTCCACTAACCTGAGTGCGGAATCATTGGACTACGGTGATTTTGCTATTCCACTAAGCAATGTTTTTTATCCATCAGCTCCATATGGCTGCCTTATTTGGAGCAAACCACCCGTTTTTAGCAGAAGTACCCCTACATCGGTTGGAAATAGGCCTAGCGATGTTGGTCGGGGGCGTTCATTTTGCTGGTAGCGATGCACCCGTAACGCATGCATTTTATAGTCATTTGTGAACCAGCGAAGCGCAGTTCCGACCAAAGGAGCCGCCGTTGCTAGAAAAAATTGCACCTTCTTTTGGTCTAGCTCGGGGCTCATAAAGGCAAACAGTGTCTTTATCGTTGGCCCAAAAAATGCGGTTACCAACAGGGAACCCTTTTGGAATTTTGATGGTGTACCTTTTGGAATTTGAAATGCTCAGAACCTATTTCTTTCGGAGAAAACCGTTGTTAACGTCACGGCAGCCAGTGTGGACGTCGTAGCGATCACCGAAACCACTGCATTCAGAAATAAAGTCAGGTGATGTCGATGGAAACACCGTGCTGCGATTTAGAAAGAAATATCACCGGGTGGTTAAGGCGTTGTAACTGAAACAAGAAAGTTAACTTTAAACATGTAATAACTTTACCAAGTGTCATGTGACATCGTCATCAGTTTGCAGCAGAATCAAATCACATTATATAATACCACCTGCAATGCGTCCATTTTGACAGCGAAGTTAAGACAAGCACGCGTACTCACATTCAAACAAATCAGACAAACACGTTCAGTAGAATGAAAATTTGAATAAAAGGAGAGTCAAAATGGGAACGAAAAGAACAACTAATGAATTCATTATTGTTGAATCTCAGCAGCTATCGTGAAGTGACATCGATAGTAAATATGAAGTTTCACTGAGCTTCCATGCAATACTTAATTATCTCAAGAAAAGTTGTCACTTTTCCAAGGGTGTTGATTACAAAGCTTGTGACTTTCATCTGTTGGTGGAACTGTATCGGTTACATTCACTACACAGACTCGGCTGGGGAGCGTTAGTTTGTTGACGTATACACATGTCACATATACTCTAGAGCCACTACACCAAGGCAACTTGAGCGAATGACTTGAGTCAATTTTGTTAAAAAAATGAAACCCGTGTTAATGATCAAGTAGTCATTTGGAGAGGCTATATGCAGCTTTAAGTAGTTGTTAAAAACTTTAAACTCCAAGCTCTACGTTCAAAGACCTTTCTCCAGTGTTTGGTCAGATGGCGCTACCGATCCACTACTTAAAATAAACTGGCATTTAAGTAAATAAAATCTCGCAAAAGCATCAAAAAAATCCTAGAGTCAGTTTCATTCTTGGGATCGATTACACTGCAATTTACCACAACCCATTAAGAGAAACAACATTTGAAGGCTCCTTGAGTGGCATGTAAACATTGGCGCGAGAAGTCCTGCACTACAGCTTTTAAAAAGACACGGTTACAAAGCAGTTGAAATATTTATAGATAGATAGATATATGGCCTCCGGGATGTATCGTGTAGACCGAGTATGGTGCCGTTTCCTCGTCGTAAAACGACGACTTTGATGCCGAACACTTAATGCTGAAAGAGATACGACAAACAAGTTATCAGGAAAGGCAAACAACTGTGGCACCATCTACAGGAATCTATTTTCAAATAGTCATGAGACGAGTCCAAATATCATCAACCAGCGACTTAGGTCCTAAATTAAAAAAAAAAATTTGCAAGAACGTTTATTTAATTGGGTTCATTTCTGTTTTTTACATTCCACAGCCCATGTAGCCATTGTTTGGCAAGCACAAGGGTTTATCCACTACGAACACAGGGCGACAGTTGCCCGCGTTTTCTCCGAATGACGCAATCTACATTCAGAATACGTATCTTGGCATGAACAGAAAAAAAACCCTATTAAGCTTGATATAGTTGAGCTCGGAAGACAAATGACACTGCGTTCGATTTGGATGCCTCTATATTTATTTGAACAGATAAAATCAGAGAAAACGTGTTTACAAAAAGCGCTTGGGTATTTTGAAAGTGATACTTTTAATGTATAAAGAAGCAATGAGTAGGCCTACAAATCGAATGCACAATATCTCAATAAGAAGTGTCCTACTAGGCCTAACCTTTCAAAGAGTTTTCAGCCGGGGCAACTGTGTGCGTTGTAAGGAAATTGTGCACTGTAAAGGCGCCATGTCCACACACACACGTTTTGGGGCCAGTTGCACACCAGTATCCGTGTTCCCTTTTAATTAATGTGCAATTTCACTGGACAATCTTCGCAAATTTACGCAGGCAGGCAGGCAGGGGGTGAGCTAAAAAGCGTACGGAAAGGCGCCTGTGGCCTGCTACACATTTTCGGGTTGTTGATAAATTGCAGTGTCAATCAGGACGGCGTGATGACACTGGCTTCTCAAATTCCACATCAACACACATCTTAGATCGTTCATCACTTCATATTAGATCTTCCATCTTGCCATCGCTTGAACGCTACATTCGACTAAGGACAGAGCACGGACCTAATTATAATAACTATCCATAATACACAGAATGGAATACATTGCCCGCGTCGAGGATTTCGACTTATTACGGACTTTTGTGAATATCTTTTTCCTGGCAGGTTAAAACAGATCGTACGTTTCATCAACTTTGACCGCCATAAAAGCTGACGCTGAAACGGCTGTAGGTAAGTACCTCCCAAATTGTACATTTCACCGCGCCATCACGTACAGCCTTGCCTTAATGCAGCCACTCGCCCACACAAGATAAAAACTTCAATTACTACCGGCATCGATGATGCACATCCAACTTATTCTGTCTCGTCACAAAAGGTATTTTTTAATTGATGCATGGATCTGGCTTGTCTATTCCGAAGAAAGACCATATGCAAAAAAACAATCCTTCAATCCAAGATAACCTACAAAAGAACCTTAAAGGGCGTACACCGCCACCAAAATGTCCATCGACCCTTGCAACATGGTAATTGGATACATGATTACCGTTAGCAGTCCTCCATGTTCGCATCGGCATTAGTTCTTGATTTGCATATCTTATTTTAATTTACGTGCGCAATAATCACTTTGTGACATGTTTTATGATTGGTAAGATACTGATTGGTGTTATTCAACCCTGGACGACAGGGCGTGGTATCTCACAAATTGCGATTAAATAAGCAATTATATAAAGAAAAAACTTAAACAAATGCGAGTATAAAAAAGCAAATTGGCATTACTTTTATTGAATTATATGAGCCAAGCTGGGACCAGTTCACATTAAAGCAAGCAATACGTGCACTGGAAATCAATATAGTGACGTCAGACACAGACCAAACGTGATAACATCTCAATCAACCTCAAGATTTTGTCGTCCTAAAAATAGACTTAATTCCTTCAGTTGGTTTACACATTTTTAAAAAGCAACTTCAACAAGGTAAGAGGCTAAAATGCCGTCAATGTATTCGAAGGGGGAACACCCAAACAATTTTCTTTAAAGTTTAATTCAACGCAAACAAATTAGCCTTTTAAAATTACGGCCCTTGTGTTTATTTCACGTCGTTATTGTTTGTTTCTTTTTTCTGATGGATAAATACTAAAAGCATATCCCTGTCTTCCTAACTGATGATTTTGGCCGAAATTCCACAAAATCAAAAAAAACAAATCAGGGACGTTGCACTTTTGTGGACAAGCGGGATGAAAGATTACATGACATAGACCCTTTATCATTAACAATGATATTGATGCAATTAAATCACTTAGTTTCTTTTTTTATTATTTTCCCCATTTTTAAACCCTATTTTTTGGTCTCAGAGCTGGGGCGGAAGTTTTGAAAACCCCCACCCACACCCCCGATCCGCCCCTGCAAATGAAGAAGCTAAGAATTGCTTGACTGTCCGGATTCGCAGCTGGTCATGGCTCACTGTGGTGCAATTACAAATTACGTTAAAAATATCAAAAGGTTATTGATCACAGAATGTTGCATACATAAATGAATTTAGCATAACTAATAGATTGCTAACTTGGCCGTTTATTATTCATCAGAGTCATACCGTTACCCGTTCACCCTTACGTTGCATGTATAAATACAGGCGATCGCACTTTTGTGTAATACAATGGATTTACACGATGTAAAAATATTATAAATTATTGCCTATGCTAAAGATAAAATCATATCTGAGGTTAAAGTACACTCACTGTTAATATGGTGACGTTGGCAGACAGCATCATGGCGATGACGCTGACTACAGACCAAAATATAATTAAATGCTCTTCAATATTTTGTCAGTTATTCACTGATATTGATCTGGTGAAAAGTGGAGGAGAGTAGCAGCTGTGATTTCGATGTCAGAACTCAACGCATTCAGCCTGTTTCAATTTGCAATTTCACCCATCTGTTGTGTGATAGGCTGTATATCAATAAGGATAAAACATTAAAACGACACTGGGTCAGTTGTGTTGATATGGAACATGTTTTCTGAATTACTGATCTGGACATAACATAAATCTGTACAAGAATGAGAATGCTTGGGAAAAACAAAAACACCCAAACCAAAAAATACTTCAATGATTAGCGGTTGTATCTGCATGTACTGGCTTCATAGATCTAGTCAAAGCATTCGGACGAATTCAAGATGGAATATAAAATTGACTTGTTGGTAAAATGTGAAGTGGGAGGTGCTGCATGGACAATTTCAATGCTAAAATATAGTGGTATACCTGCCTGAATCGTATATGTCATTATCATAAAATGGTTGAATTCGATTCACTGAAACAACACTAAAAAAATTCAGGTCAACTTGCAGGGCATACGTTTTCCCCATACAATTTGCGGTCAGGGGGTGACAAACAGAAGGGTTATTAAATTTAATCACGATGACTTGATGAAATGAGCCAGATTCTGCTGATGACCTGCTCGGCAACGGCTTTGTTGTTAAGAATACCCTCTGGGTCAGGCTCACTGGCTACGCAAACGCGCCCACGAACAAGGGTGACTGCTCGGCCAACTACCAGGGCTTTAGAGCAACAGGCCAAGGCGGTGCTGCCGACTTTCCATCATTCACGCATCACTTCAATCGCCAATCTCTTATCTTTCTTGCGTCTAATCCGTTAAATTTCTCCCAACGTCATAATTACCGATTTCTTGACCGAGAAGGAACTGAAGTGGTTTGGGGAAAACGAAGACTTGGCACCGGCGTACCCGGCTTTTGAAATGGGGAGGCAAATCGCAACGTGCAGCCTGCAAGCCGACAACAGAATGTCATTAAATTGTCGATTAATCCTCGGTACCTTTCGAATCAAGTAAACAGCTGTCACACAACGTCAAGGCTGACGGGAAATATGAGGCATAACTGCATACCAATTTTTCATTAAGTATTCCTACGAGCCATAATACATAAAATTACCCACAGTATGTCTGCAAAATGTATTCAAGATAAACTGAAAACGCAAAACTGCCGTAACGTCAGGATTACAATCAGAGACTTCATATTAGAGAAGATGATTAGCGCTTATATTATACATGTAACAAGTATACAGCGGCTGCCCCCAAATCTGGTATGCGTGCGTTTTAAAGGGGAATTTCCTAAATGCAGCGATGGAGCATTCAAAGGTTACATATGATGCTTGACTTATGGTATCACCGCTGCATGGTCGGGATCTTTATAGACAATTTAATAGCTGGACGTATGAAAGGGACAGAGGACCTGCCTGAATCAGTCAGACGTATACCACTGAGGCGCACTATACGCTTTCAAATAGAATTTGGTATTGGGCATGAGGAAATGAAAAGGTTATGAAAACTTAAGAGCCTAGAATTTCACAACGTCAACATTTTCATTGATTGACATCTTCCATCAAAAGTAAAAAATTACTACAGTGCTAGGGAAACAAACCTTTTTTCATCCAAATATACAATTTAATTTCCTTATACATGTATGTAACAGAGGTTGTGCAGTGCGTGGCAGGCCAAAGATGGGGAGTACCAGAAAAGCTTCTGAACGGCAAATAAATGGGATGATTTATATTAATTCTGTTGTTTTGCTTACTACCTAATTTGGAAGCAAATAGCTCTATAAAATTCGCCAAATACCCTATGCAAGAGAAAAAGGCGTGGTATCCCAAGTTGTTGCGGCGACGACATTTCGGGGCGCACCTTCAATTAAATTCACTGAAGAGCATGTCATGTCGGAGACGTTTTTTAATGAAATGACATGCTTATCTCCTTCGTGACTAATCTGAACTCGGCAAGGAGAGGTCTGAAGCAGAGTTTCACGCTGTGGGCGGCCGTCGAATATGCCTCTTCGGATCTTGGTTTTTTGTCGCTCCGTCGACGCGGCAACACGCAGGCCTCCGATGCAATATCATTTCATACGTTTACAATGAGTAATCAACAAGTGAATCGACGCAGAGAGGCCTTGTGGTGCAAGGGCGTCTGGGGGAGATGGAACGATCAACAATGTGAAATTGACTGAGACTGTAGCACAAAAACCATGCAGCCATATAGGCCCATCACACGGTTGAGTTGAAAGAGAAACTGTATTTCGAGACCTTGGCCATTATAGATTTTTTACGCGCGATAGCTTTTCAGCCTGCATTGCAACGAGATCTGGGAGTCCTTATGTAGCAGGTATAGCAACATTTTTTTTACTAAAGTTCGACGATTACACAGAAAGGGAACAAATTATTTTTTGTTCACTTAAAACCAAAGGATATTCGAAAAGAGAAGCATTCTTATGAAGTGATATTAGCGTTGCAGTATTCGTATAATACGATACTAGCGCAGAAAAAATCTGGTTTAGAACTATGGTTTTGGTGACTTTTAGAACTATTATGTAACAGCAGAATATATTTAGCCAGATATATAAACAGAACTCCACCTTTGAAACTGTTGTTTTACAGGCGAAAAACTTCATCTTGTACACAGAAAATTACAGGCCGCTTGTCATTTGAAGTTCAGGTACTAACATTAAAATGAGTGAAGCACCTATAGAGCAAAACAACAATGCTGAAGAGTCGGAGATGATGAAATAGCATAGAAATATTTTGCGCAAGTAATATTTGTTTTCATTTAATTAAAAAATGCAAATTATGATGGTTTATAACACCCCCTTTGTTTAAACTTGCATGCGGGCGGTAACTCTATCCAAGGTTACAATACGTTCACAAACATCTTGGACACGATTTGCATTCACAAAGTCCTGCATTGGGATTTTTAAAAACTAAACGTCCTTGATGGTTAGCACGCATTACCAAAAAGGAGCCCTGGTCCAAGGTCCCACCACAAAGTCTGCATTGCCATGCAGGACACAGCCAATCATTCCAATGTCTCTGATGTGAACAAATCAAGAGAGGCATGCATCATGCTGCGCGACTCCCGGGGCTCGTTAGCGTACTTCGCTCAGTGGAGGACTTCCCTTATAAAAGAAGCCAGGCCATCCCTATGAGACAGAAAACATAACACGCATCATCTATATCCCCGTTACCAAGAGATACAGATCAGAACAGACAATATTCATGCGCAGTTTACGAACGTTCCCTTATAACTTTCAACGCTCGAACCTCACGTACAGAATTAGTTCAAAAATGAAGCTAGGGCATATTTATTATACCCACAAAATGGGACACGTGCAATGGCCAGGCATGTTATGGATTGAATACAACGGAAAGATTCCAAGGTATCTTCCAGCGAAGAGGTATGGACGAAGGAAATTTTGAAAAAAAGACAGTAACAAAACGACCTTCCTGCAAATTCAGCACGTCCATTTCCCACTGCCCACGTGTTTGAATAAAGAGGTTCTCAAGCTTGCTGGTTTCAGTCGGCTAGGGCACACCTTAGGGATTTTTTAATACTAAAATACATTCTTTCTGGGAGCCTACCTGGCCGTATCTCTTTACCATTGGTTGGAAATAGGAGACTGTGGGAAGGATACGAAAGCAGCGAACCTGCTCTCTGCCGTGTAGGGCATTGTTCTGTCTCGACCACGTAGGATGTAAGAATGAGAATGGGGGATAGGTTTCAATCGAGACTGAAAGAATCGGACAAGAGTTGGATTCGGAACCCCGGGCGGTCAGACAATATTACATGCACTTGTGATTTCATTTCACTGTTCTTTCTGTCATCCTTTACTGAATCTCCTCTATTCAGCGTGGTCCGCTGGCTACGTCCAAACTTCGCCGAAAACAAGTTTTAGGTTTTGGCTCTGCGCACTTGCATTAATCCCAATGAAAGGATGGCATATTTTGTTAGGGAGTTCCGTACAGTCTGCATTTCGAATTATACCAATCACCTTCATTTTCACACGCAGGTGTGGCAGGGAAGTCACCCCCAAAAAGCCATAACTGGTAAACTGAATCACTATAAATCGACGAGATTGGACTACTCAGTCATTCTTTATTTTACATTTTCGGTGAAGCTGAGCTGATCGACTCCTACTGAGTAGCAAATGAATACTTTGCCAAGCTTCATGATTGGGTGATGTGTAAGCTCAACAAATCAGATGCCAATTTGTTCTGATAGAGGTGCAGAGAACATTTTTCCGTCGCACATACAGGCTTTATTCGGGTCAAATATTCAGAACCAACGCTATTTATAAACAGAGGAGTCAAACCTTGTAGGGAATGTGAGTTAAAGGCGGGGGAATAATAGAATGACGCGACAAACTGGCAAAGCGCACAGATTAATAAAAATGGACTGCGAGTGTTTTGTTTGCTATGTTGGGGGCGATGCGCTGTAGGAGTACTGATTGTTTCAAGCCCCCTGTCCTGCGTGATCCACACGCGTTGACAGACGATTTATAGCAAATATAAATGAATGAGGCACTGGATAAGTTCTTCCACAACCATGCTGAACAACGTCACACGTGAACTAAAACACGTCGACAGCCAGTGTGACTTCTATATATAACGGGCGTAGGACGTGTACCAGAGAACCAGTCATCCCCCAAAACATACCCTGGCGCCTGTCTAAATCCCCGGACTGGACGAGAGAACTTTGCATCAATCCCACACAGGATCATCGGACGAGTTACTGCACTGTGGTTGCATAATGCTTTGAACTACTCAATTCATCTGTATTGCTCCTATTTCTCAAGCTTGAAAGCGGTTGTTTGCATTCTTTTTCCACAGCGGTTCCTTTGTTGTTGTTGTTGTTTTTGGCTGGCCTGAGTCACAACCTCTAAGATCAACCTCGTCCCCACTTCATCGAGCTGTTTGCCACCATGATTAGCTCTCGGCTCACTCTGTTTCGAGCATCTGCACATCCAAAAATCTTGAATAAATGAAATTACTGACAGTCTGATACCCTATCTATTGGTCGAGTGATGGTGGTAAGTGGCGTTTAAGGTACTAGGCTGCAGTAATTCATTGAGATTTCGTAAGAGAAAATGAAATTGTTTCTTCAAAGTGGCAGAATTAGAGTCACAACCATTTAATCTGCACGAAATAAAGCTGGATTTTCAAGGGTTGCAGTAAAATCAAATAGCATTGTATAGAGTCTTTTAGTTTGACCCTGAAGAGCATATACATAATTTACACACACAACCATTAACATTCTGCTTAGTGTATATACATGCAGGTATGTCTGCCGATGGTGTACTATACAATGCATGATACTCCAAGGTCAACCATAATCTGTAATTTTTATCCATTATGTCTGCTTCCCAAACATAAAATCGATTTAGACCATACGGTTTTAAAGGCCACGTAAAAATGTATTCGTGTGAGTTACGGTAGACTTCATGGTTAATGGCTCAATTATTTTAAAGCAATTCGGGGGTAGCATTTTGATGTTTGCAAAATACTTCAAAAATATCAAATAGAATGAGAAAGAACATAAACAAGCAGCAGAGATGACAGCGTTTCGCCAATGTTAGCTCTAATTATAAGCAGGTTCCTCAACTCTTCCAATACACTCTCAGTGCGAATTGTAGCTGTATCACTATGGCGTTCATTTGAAATGACAAACAAGATTGATCCGTTTGGACATGTGAAAGGCTTGTGTTTTTTAAATGAAATAAGATGCTATACAGCGTTATGTTGTCGTCCAACAAAACTGTAATAAAGAATAACTGATTCAGATTATCATAGTTTTGAAAAAGAAATCATTATAAGCACAGAGGAAAATTTAATTATGTCTTGGAACACCGGAAGTTTAACGTGTGGAAATCGTATCTTTGTTGACGAAAATCCTTTCACTGGTCAGCTCGGAAAAAGCCACCATATTTGGACCATACCATTATGCTCTTGGGGGATTTTGAATTCGCACAGTTTTTGCGTTAAGAAAATCCTTTCCTTAAATAACATTTAACTTCGTGCTGATCCCATTTACTTTCTACTTTACACCTTACACTCAGTTTCCTATAATTTTAGTTCACAATGCGTTTGCTGAATTTCTGTCGGTATATTATAGCGGCTTTTAGTACTAGCCGTTCAATAATGGAGACTTCCACAACATCTGCAGACACTACACACCAGAAAATTGGCGCCTGTTAACGCATGTGATGTTCGAAGTGAAATGAATTCTTATACGATGGTCGGCCAAATATCGTGAGAAAAGAGAACAAAACTTCTGTTTTCTCGAAATCTAGAGCATTCTGGGAGGAAATGTTTTACAGACTGACTGAGGCTGTTATGTAAGTTCTTTCAAGTAGGCCTAAGATATTTCGGGATCATACGGGTAGTCCGTTGTGGGTATTTTACCAATGGTGTACCCTACCTTTAACGCCAAACTGAGTTTACGAATCCGAAACAGTTGGGGAGGTTCTCGGTCCATTTATACATCTCAGTTGCATCCTGGTGTGAGCAGAGTATCCCTAAGGGTCACACGTGACTTGAGTCATTAACTATTTAGTAACACGAGGCCGTATTTCTGGCAGATCACAATGCGGTCTTGGCCATTAGCCGGATAGCTTTTCAATTGAGCTTAATGACCTGAACGGGTTTCCAAAACATTTGCCGGCAAGGGGTCTGTAACTGAAGCACTGCAGCGCGCATATGAACGCGTAATGGAATTCTCTCAGACTGTTTTTTTCCCCACATTATTCGCGGCTGTGCTCCGTGTCGATTTCCTTGGGATGCAATATTCATCAAATGAAAGTTGACCCAAGGTCTACTGTTTCACAAAAAAAAATTAACATAAATTAAATAAAGAAATATAAACCGCAAAAAATAATGCGGTAGTAGCATAATGCGTACGGTATATAGCCTTGGCCCTTGAATGACCAGCTGAGAAAAAATATCGTAGTTTACGTGATCTTGCATCCATTGTAGGCCTAATCATGAATTATTCTCCTTTAAGAACTCTCTTTTATTTAAACAGATTTTCACGTAATACAACAGTATCAAACAATGTAACGCAATGCACTCTTTTGCACGTTGTTTTTGTTTCGAAAATCAAATCCTCAAATTGCATGGCCATTTTTCCATTACACTCAGCTAACATTGTAGGACAAAGCAACCTGTTGTTCACTTTAAAACAGATTTGTTTGCTTGCAAGCGGTGCATGGCGAGCTCCTCGTGCGTACCCGGACTCTAAGCACGACCGACATTTTTGGTACGACACACCAGCAATCTCAAATAGCTTGATACGCATACTACGGAAATCAAGCATTGCGGTTCATATGCTGCAAAGTATTGCTTTAGCTCAAGTTATGGAAATTGAGCTATATGTGACACAAAGTGCCCGAGAGAACGGGGCGGTTATACATATAACTGTATTAACTACTGCTTTTACTTTACTCATGAGAACGGTTAATGGTAAAAGCTTTTCAGAATCTGTAAACCATTTCAACGAATTTTTTATGTTGCCGAAACAACTATTTAATACAGTCCTTTTAGATGTTGGTTTCATTCCCTCTTCCAATGCCATACCAGAATTTATTGATTTGGTTTTGTTTATCACCCGATTCCAAAACATGAAATTAACAATGATCTCGACATTCGATATCTGATCCAATCACATGTAGTGTAATCAACAATTTCCAAACCATCTTTGCTTAACCAGTCATTATGACAAACGATTCAAGATGGATTTCTGACTGACTTTATCGAACCAATAACTGAAGAATTTATATCTCCCAAGTCTTCTTCAGTTTCATTAAAACTGAAATTCAGATAAAGCGCGGTACAATTTCAGAAAGGAATTGTTCGGCGCAGTGCCTCGTTCAACCACTCACAAACCTCGGAAAGTACAAAGGTCACTGCATGACAGGTGGGCAAGTGTATTTCCATGTGTTGACATTAAAGTTATAGGTAAATGTTTATGCGGGTACGTGCACAAACCATCAAGTGCAAATGATGAAATGGAAGTACCATTGTCAGCGTGTTTTGTCCATTTTCAAGCCGAAAATGCAGTTACGCCGACTTGACAACCGCTGTTCACCCGTTGTTATATTGGACAAGGCCAAACCCTTGCTCAGTCCGGTCTGAGGCCTCTCTGCGGAGATCATATTGCATGAGTTTACTGTCAACAACTGAAGAACATTTACAAGTGCGCAAGTCTGGCATTGTTAAATTCAATTTATATAAAAAAGTGAATGTGAACAAAAGTAATGAAATTACTAATACTGCCAACTGACACCTATATGTCTAAGATAATTGCACTTTGTGCTATGCCATATGATGCCATTTTCGTATAGCGAAGAAAAATAAACCCATACCGCTGAATTTGAGCGGTTGTATCGATTCTGTCTCCGTTTCGATGAATTAATTGACAAGTTGAGCCTTGTCTGCGTGGTGAATGTCAGCTCCGTCTTGAATTGTCTGACTGCGCGCCATCGAATCATGCCCTCGTGGCCACGTACGGAGGCGGACGCCTTTGTCAGGTGGCAAAACGAATTCCGCTCGTACTTGGGACTTCAGCCATTAACCGAATTAACTGGCAAAACATCCACATATCAGCCGCACGTTTAAAGAAACTGTGGCACGCCAGACACTGGTATAACAATCGAGAGAAAATGCAGCACCATGGGCAGCAGTGCAGGATGGGTTCCATTAGGAGGTTGTGACTTATGACAACTCAATCTGCAGCGATTTGAGATAGAGCTGAAGTCGCATTATTCATGATCGCATGGCAAGAATAGCCACCATCGGGACGCATTACCGAAGGTATCGCTACAGACGGCAGACACGGCCAGGCCATTAAACATTGACGAGGACAAGTCGCAGCACGACCAAAAAGGAAGATGCCATTAACACTTTGAAAAATTCTTCAACCCGATAATGCAATTATCTCTTTTATGTATATTTCTGATGGCCGGAAAGAAACATCTCTTTCACAGTTGCGATTTAGCGCTGTGCAGTCAGATCCTACGTTCATCTGTTATACGCTAAGGCATGCATGATTATAAGTCACTATTGCCACTCTTCATAGTGTACACTGAGATAGACAAGTGGTAAACTGATATCCCCGAGTTCCACAGAAAAAATGTTTAATCACATGAATCTCTAAACCTGTTAAGCAGGTTTGTGGAAGCCAAGCGTAGTAGTTTTTCTTGCATAGGCCTACACTGTATGGATGACAACAAATTATGCGCCAAAAGAACACTGTTGCAGTACTCACAAAAGTATACATAACTGAGAGTAAAGTTACAGTCAGTCTATAAACATGAAAGAAATACCTTATATGGTGAGTGTGAAGTTGTTTTGGACCACGAATGTTCGAAGGTTGGCGATGGTACAAGTTCTATAGACGAAACAAAGGCACACTACATCTTGCTGTTAATCCCCTCCCCCTGCCAACCATTTTGGCTCGTTTTTAGTCTTAAGGCGTGTAGTGCTTTACGTATTGAGAAATCCTTTGTATGTACCACAGTTATAAGAGTCTTTATTTATTCATTGAAAAACTGATTTGAGACATCCGAAATAACATACAGGGCAATGGACAAATTCCAGCACGCACCTGATTTTACCGAAATTCATACAACAGTTTTATGCTCCAGTCTCAGGGAGGTCAAATCAAGGGAAATCAGCTACGAGTAAATGTCTCGATTTGTTAAACACGCAATCACAATCACATGAACGATCTACCTTTTACTGCTACCTTTCAAACTACTCTGATTTCACATCTTTTTCCAGAGCGAGTAGGGTTTCCGGTCCGTTGCGTCCTCACTGTAGTGAGGCCCATACGGGCAACAGACACAACCAACAATGTACTCGTGAAAACGCATCAGCTCTACCAGTCAGGTGCTGTTGTTAAGCCATTCAAATAAAAATTACTTACAACCTGCCTTTGGACCTGAATCTTCGGCAAACTGAGACTGCATTAATAATCCATTCGGCCTATTGTGATTTCCGGTTGTAAAGCCCGCCGATACCGGCAAATCGAATACTGATGTGAAAGAAAGCTTCACCACCTTCCCACTCAAGCGAGACGATCTACGGAAAATGCATTAAAAACAACCAACAACTGACCTATGGTGTAACTGAATCCGTCCACGGTAAAAGTAGCGCTCTTGCATTTCCTCATCTGGCGATATTCCCTCGCTTTACTGGCGGACATAGGTTCCTCTGGCTCGGACGAAGCAGCGACTGGTTCGGGTTCGTGAGGCTGCGGTACCAGCCGGTGTTGATCCGGTTTGTTGGCCATCTGAAATGCCTCATCTCCCGCTTGCCGCGGAGTCCCTGTCGCCGCTGGGGCTCCGGAGGGTTCAGGTAGACGACTTAAGTCCTGATTAAGCCTCTGCATCATAGCAAGTAAACACCATTTTCACTGCATCACCATATCGTGTCGCACGTGGCCACAATCCCGCTAGCCTAGGTTAAATCCAACACGCCGTAGGATCGGAAAATAGAATGTTAAGGCATTCCCGCGGGTGATCGCGTGGCACATCGCATATGCACTGAGGGACTAGGTCGTATCGCATGTGCTACTTCACTATTATTAACGCACACACTACACTTTGCACATGCGGCGCAGACGGTGTTGTTTCGCCTTTACCGCGCTACGCAACCCACCACTACCCGCCAAGCTATGCGAGCGCGACGTGGGGAAACGTCCAATGCAAATGCTGATGACATCAGACGTCTGTTTTATGCCTGAATATGACGACGCTAATGAAGCACGCGCTGTCGTAAGATCTGTAATTCCATCACGAGAAAGAAACAGCTTGTTGTTTTTGCTATGATGGCTGTGCATGTGTACACGAGTTAAATGGCCTGTTGTTAATTTTTGCTATAAAGAGCAGAAACAGGATCGCAGAAAATTGTCGAAAAGTTTGATTCGTAGTCTCATTCTCCGAATCAGTTCATGATGGGTTGCTTGACAGTTCGTCTGCATGCATTTTGAGGAGTCAGGTGACGATATGCATTTCCTCCATTTTAGTGTTCTTTATAGCCTTGAGCTCAATTGACCTTTGAACCCCCATTTCTAATAAGCTTTTGCTGTGGCATATTGCGGCAGGGTGAAGTCACAGAAAGGCTTCATTAATCTGTTGGAATACGTGTCAACCAGATAACGCCCATTCATTTTTCATACACCTGAAATAGCCTTGACAAACATGACTATGTACCATCATGAGTGCTCCGGGGCAAGGACCACAACAGTGCGCCATCTCTTGTCATTTTCAAGGGAAACCGTCAAGGGCCATTTATTTTGGCACAATATCCGGCACCGCGATGCTGCCAAATCCAGGGCCTTGCTGATATGCAGTAGTCACATCCGAAACCAGGCCCCTTTGTTCTCGCTTTAACGGGACACTGGAAAACTGTACCTTTGATATTTCCCCTGCCATAAACACGCATCAGTACGATGCCATTATACCGTTTAGAACGGAGGGCAAAACCGAAACAAATTAATGTCATTTCTGATGAGCACTGCCATTTCTGCTCATCACAAACAGTGCCCAACTATATCCCAGCATGCTACACAGGCCACGGTTTGACGTCACTGCGTTCCAGGCCTATTCACGAATATGACTTGTTAGACCAATCTCTCTAAAAAGAAGCCCGCATGACAAAACGTTTCGTTGAAGTTCTCTCCAGTTTCAAAGGAGTAAATGGCCTCTATCGACACGGCCATCTCCTTAAAATTCATGGAACGGGTACACTATTCCCATAATGTAGCTTTAGGTTGAGTGGTGCTTCTGCATTTTTAACCATAAGTGGGTCATAAAACATTCACCTAGCGTGCCCAATACAGAGATGAATAAATATCTCATTATGCTGCTTTAACAGTTTGACGTTGTGCAGAGTAGTCGTTGATTGCTACTTTCCAACGTTAAGCAGACTTGGAGATTCATTCTTCGGGTGTTAGAATTTTTTGCAGCAAGAGTCGCTTCAAAAATTCACCCGGGGAACTCCAGAAGATATTTTTGACGCAGTAATAGAATATATCTATTTCAGGTATTTAAGGTACACATGAACCCTTTTCAGCACTACGTGGTAACAGTAAGAGAGATCCGATCGCGAAAAAGAACAGTGTTTCAGAGTTGATATAGGATAAAGTGAAGTTCACAAATATTGAATTTTATGCTGGAGGCTAAAATGTTTTTCTTGCAACATATAAGATCTTTCACAGTATATTGAAAAATTATCCCCCCGAAAATTGCCCAACCTAAAACTGGATTGAAATTTCTATTAAAAAGTGTCAAGTCGTACTGAAGCACTACTGTCACTGTATTCTGCTATATTTACACCATCACGATAGTTTCCTTATGTCTGTCTTTTGTCAATTCTACTTAATGAGCGAACTCAGTTACCAATCTGCATGACGTGAGTGTGCAGCTGCTTCCAACATCTTAGATTCAAACAACACACGCAGCAGTAGGTATTTGGGTGAATATTGAAAGCACTGCCTCAGACTGCTTGCCAATCAACGTCCTTTACTTCGTCACTGAGATTTGTAAGGAGGGCCATCACCAATAACAAGTTCTTTGCCTATTACCTGAAATTGAATCACAGTTTGATATTGACCCAACATAGAGGATAAGAGTTGACCAGAGTAGAGCCTGAAAGTTGACCCCTGGTGGCGCTCTTCTGGAACCCTTGAATAGGAAAAATAAAGCGCAAGAATTTAAGAATTTATAATATTTGTTCGTTCAGTTACTTCGAAAAGTCCCTTATCCAACTCGGAAAAGGGACTTTGGAAAATATTTGCTCGTTTATAAATTTATAGAAACTTAACAATTATCTGACCTAACAGAGAAATATCATGCCAAAAATTGGCCCATCACTTTCAGAAATCTAAAATACATAAAATACAGTGCAACACGGCAGTCTCGTACTCAGATAAACATTTACGGTTTGAAATTTTATGGTAGTCTGTCGGTAAAAGCCAAAATAAAACCAGACCAAAATATTTTACGACTCTTTTAATTTATAAGGTAATGAACTAAAAGCACTGATATAATTTTACGAAAGACACTAATATTTTATCTAACCTTTGCTGACAATAACTGCGCGATGTCAACTCAATGGAATCGACTGCAAGTAGGTAAATCTTGGCAACATTATACAATCTCGTTTTCACGTAAGCACAGGGGGTGAAAACAAACTTGCATGAACAGAAGACCTAGGTACGATACCGCCGGAAGTGAGAGGTCGTTGATGAAATTCGCCTTTTTACCGCTCTGCAGATGGCTTTTCGTAAATATTATTTTAAGAAAACAAAGGTAAATTCCAATATGAGTGTTGCATGGGGTGGTTTCGGTTGGGAATCATTCTTCCAAAAATTATCGAACGTGATAAGACAGCCCAATGTATAATCCCCATCGGTGGACCCAGCGAGGGTTCTGGAAGCTTGCTGCGTGACCTGTTACTTTCAGGCTCTATGAGCACTGCAGAATGAATTCATGTAGAACCAGTAGATGCCGTACAAAGGAATGGAGTACGCTCGCCAATGCTTTTTACACATAAGTTTGTGACGTATTCACTTCGGCAATCTATAGAGGTTTTTCACACGACGTAACATGACAGGCAAATGCATTTCAGGAAGCGTACCATGTCCGTGGAGGTGCGTGCGTTTTCGAATGTTGAGAGACTTCGAAGGCGCGTTTCCGTGCACATCTGTGAAAATTGAACGCTGACCGTCAAAAAATCACATCACTGAAAATCCTCTACAGATCTAGTGATCTTAAAGCCATTGTTGAAAGCTTAGAATTGTTTTGTTTAACCATTGGCACGAAGACTTGGTTCCAACAGCACAAGATCATCCTCAAAGTCAGCAGTAACGACTGCCTATTGAAGTCTCATTCAGTAAATGTTGATCCAAGACTTTTTCAGGCAGCCAGGAAGACATGAAAAGCGAGGGCCTGGCACCGATGTAATATTAACTGCTGCTTGTGTGCAAACATACTGTAGTTTTCGTCCCAACCCTCCACTGACGACTGTGGATCAGTGGTACAGCCATGCGTCTGCCATCTAATGTTGATATTACAGTCATCTCCCTTTGCAACCATTACCAATCCTCAACGCGCCCAGGGTAATTAAACGACAAAGCAATAATTGTTAAAACTGATTGAGAGTACTGTCCACTGTCACTTAAGAACCAGGAAAACTCTGCAGGAAAACTGAAATATTTATGAAACACTGATTCAGTATGACTTCACACATACTTAAGAGAAATTTCAATCCATTTTTAGTTTGGGCAAGGATTTTTTTAAAAACTTTTTCTCAATATGGTTAGTCTTCAGAAAATCATTTTAGCCTTTTCAGAAATTATTTTTTTTTAATTCACTACACTCTAATACGGATTTCATTACCATAAACTGCACTTTACTGGCTCGTATATTTGCCCAGGGGATCTACAAAGACCTACGTCAATTTCTCACCTTGGGGTAAAGTGGCTAAATAGACAGGTGGCCACAATGTCCGGTTCAGTACTTGTAACAAATTAACAGCACTTAGAATCTGATGATTGCCAAAGAGGATCTGAACGTTAGACAGGTGTTTATACTGTCCCAGGACACCCTAAGGCTTTAATTGTAAAGTGGTCACTTTATGTAGTCATTACTATTTTAAATGGAAAATGTACATTTCACTCATTTCAGTTGTAAACACTCGTCCGCCGCGACTGAACTTGAGCTCAGAGTTGAACTCGCGGATCACTCAGATTTCTGATTGTCTGCATTAAGTCTCTTGCTATATAAATTTGAATAAAATCTGGTATACTGAGTTCTTTAAAGTCATGTGAACATAACAATTAGAATTTTCCATACTTTAAACACTGTTGCTATACCTTGTGATTTGGAGCAAGCTTTTGCTTAGTTACATAAGAGACGCTTTGCACCTACACACTGTTTTCCTGGACAAGTAGGGCACAAAGGAATCAGTCCATTCCAGGGATGGTGGTCGCTGCGTAAAAGCTTGCCCCGAATCACGAGGCATAGCAACAGTGTCTTTAGTCTGGGGAATTTAAATTGCTATGTTTATATGCAATCAGATAACTCCGTATACCAGATTTTATTCAAAGCTAATTCGGCTTATTATTCAGCTACACCTTTACTTTCCCCAAGCTTTATCAACCCAACTTCCGATCCCTACCGACTTCTCTCTATAAAGACGTACAGATCCGCAGCTGGCATAGCTTTCTTTTGAATCGTGATGCAATGACATCTGTACGTCTTGTTGATCCTAATAAAAGTCCTCAATTCTCCAACATCAAGGGCCTAGGGTTGATAGAGCGATCCCGGCAAGGTATATTCACCTGCAGAATGACTGCAGGAACAGCACATGAAACTGAACACATTGGCTTTTACACAGTGCTGGATCAAACTTGATTATTTTCCAATATTTCTGGAAGGAACTTGACTTTGAAAAATTCTAAGGCTGTAACTGACCGGGCTCCGTTTTTGAAAGGTGGGGCATAGGGCTGATAGCTCGCTAACTTTAGCAACCATCCACAATAAAGTGAAAACTTCAAAGCACTGACAGTGAGATGGTAATAGATCTGATTTGAGCCTGTGAGTACAATCTCGTCGAGAGAGAACAGTTACAGATTTCAGTTTGACGCATGCAACCGTCATCTAGAGTATTTATTAATGGCGGCCATGTTCTCACGTGTTCTGCACATAAGCACAGGTGAGGCAGTCTGCGCCTCCCCGCACCGGCACTTGTCACTGTTGGACATAGCCTTTTCGGGAACGCACGCGGAATATCTGCCAAGTCCAGATAGGAAACAGTTTGTTTACACCCACTGTGATTGAGGTAGATCGTAACCAGGTGGCATGCTCGGTGACGTATCCAGGTCCAGTGTGTGTAGGAGAGAGTATTCCCCAAAAGACTACCAATTTTCTTTTAATTCGTAAAAGAATCTCGCAGCCCCGCAGAAAGGTGGCACTGGTACACTGGTATCGTTTCTAGAATATTGTCACTTTCAATTAAAAAAATATGGGCAACAAGTCTCCAGGAGAGGGGGGGCAACTTTCCTGAGTCTCATCCGCTGGATACCTAACTAATTGCGCTGGGCTCAAGGATGCAACAGATGGAACTGGCAGTTAATTATTGTCTGTCTGTTTTCCCTTGCTGAGATTTCCCATCCGATAAAAGAAAAGGTGTGTTCCAATAACTCACCCTGATTGACCTTCAGAAATTTTGGGACGGGTCCATCAAACGCCAAAAATGTCCTCTCGCGTCACGCGGAGGTGTATTCAATGCGGGTGAGTACAACAGGGCATAGTACTCTCAGTCGAGAAGCACAGTGCGAGCGCACCCGTACCCCATGTGTCGTACCTCACGCGAGTTTCAGCAACAGTCATGTCAATTTTCTGTCGATACCATGGGACCTGTCGAGTGTTATGCCTAGATGCTCTGGTGTCTTCTCAATGGAGACTTTCCATCGAAAGAAGCATGCAACTCATTATTTGCAAACCACTTTGAGACATGGAACGTAATCTCGAGTCTGAGACGCCAGTGCCAGCTGAGCGTTGCAAGGGGGATTGACAACTCCCTCTCAATGCAGTCAAAGTACTTGCTGCTGTAGGAAAGTTTTTCTGATTTTTTTTCACATATGTGAAGTGGGAAGCTTCTTTGATTGATTATTTTGAAAACCGGTAGCATGTGCATCATGTCTTTGCTGGGGAATGCCTCCACAGTGTTAGGGCTTTAGCGTATCAACTACGTCGTATGACATGCCACAGATAAGTCGACGGACGGTTCCAACCGTGTCTCTACAGTCCGCAGCAGACTTGATGGCTTCGGTCGGAGAATTAATTGGTCTGTGTCCTTTCTCTATCCCTCTTCAGGTCGAGGGCTAGATTCTACAGCAGGTAGTAAGCGGTCGACAAGTCTCTCATAACGTTTGAAGGCAACAGAACGTAAGATGATAGGTCCAAGACTTGAAGGCTGTACTAGGTTTATTACAGGTTTACGAATGGCGACGACTTGGTTCTACACCTATGGGATTTTCTTGAGGCCAAAACAGGTGGACCAAGATATTCGTCATCACCGAGATGAAGCAAGAATTCCAGTTGTAGGTTGTCTAGCGCGGTCTTTGCCCCCTGTAGTGTTGACATGGCCAATTTAACATCGGCGAAAGTAAAGTCATAACGTAGATCACGATCGGCTGATGGAAATTTTCGCCCACAGGTTGACCAAACGAGTTAAGGCTCTATTGTGAACTTTGAATTTCTCTTTTCTAACCAGATGACCGGTGACAGCATTGCGTTTCAAAGCAGTTTAGGACGGGGAACCTGCTCCTCAGGAAGGAGTTATCTATTTGATTTAAATAAACAGATTTGCCCTATTTATATTCTGTATTTGATAAATTTAGTTTTTCAAAAACCTTGCTCAGGGAAAGACAACCTGACAAAGTGTTCGTCCTTCTCACCCAAATAACACCAATACTTCTGTTTGGTGGAATTAACGGACATTTTTTCTATGCCCAAACTACGTGACGCATATGCAGTGTTAAAAAAGACTGTGTCCGAAATCTTTTGAAACAATATATCACTGTTAGTAACACGGTGTACTGTTCCGGGCACTTTTTTTTGACACGTTGCACATAATCTTGTGTCTAAGGGATTCTTTCAGTAGACTTTTTGCTTTCTTAGCAAAATGCAAGACCTTTAGCTTATTTTCGTTGCAAAAAATCATGAGAATATCACAATGCTATTTACGATCTTTATCGATTGAAATGCCAGCTAGCCTTTATTGAATGCGCACACGTCACGGTTTCCATTGGCGACAAATTGCACTGGCATTTCTTTATTGTACAGTAACATTATTTATAACTCCATTTGTAATTCAGGCAGGTTGAATTTTCCATTGTCTTCATCTTAAAGTATCTAAATCGACTTTAACTTCAATGAACATTAGCTTTAAGCAGAACGTCTTTTTGCAACCCATTAAATGAGTTTGGAAAAGGTCAGTGGATGTCTCCTTGAATTCGATGGACTCTCCTCGCTTCTGAACTGACAAAAGCGGAAATTTTATACCCCATAAGTCACTCAGCGATGTCCACCCTTTTTCACATCTGTGGGGTGTCTTTTTCTTATACTGCGGGGAAGGTTGGAGGCATTACCATTACCTTGCTTATACGGAAGAGAAACACTACAAGGCGTAGGCGAAACCAAGTCAGATCAATTCAATTCATTCGGATCACTTCTTGTGATGAGGCCAAAATGGCGTTGCCATGGTTAAAAGAGAATGATTTCTAACAACCCTCGGTTTGAATAGAACAACTTTACTGAAATTTATCTTATGAAAATGTCATTTTGTTACATATAATCTTGTGCCGGGAATAAAAATGCATGTAGTGCAGCCAACTACGATAAACTGAGTGCCGAACGAGTTTCAACTGAGTCATCTATACAAACAGGTCATTTTGTTCTTGGGAAATTCTGAAGTCGTCGATAATCATTAATGTGTTAACTACTGTGAAAAACACTGCTGTAAGAATGAGTGTTTGGTCCCACGAATTACCCGATTCCTGAAACTCAAGTTAAAAACCTGGGTATAAATTGGAGAGATTAGTTTCTAGATGGTAGATATCTAGAAAACAGCAGTCCTGTGTTGTCCTTAAAACTGAGGGTGTCGATTTTTACACTACAGGTTTTCCAGCATAAATGAAGATGTGCATGAAAAAAATAAAGGACATGTCGGCAACAATTGCAGGTAAGATACTTGAACAAGGGAAGGCGAGTTCACTAGATAGACCTTCCAAAGTTGATTCAGCGTGCGGGAGCAAAAACTATTGAAAGATGGCATGACAGAAAGTGGGATTTTATGGAATTGTGGATGATTGTTGGTCGTACGTTCAATTTAGCAATCTCAATGTTTTCGGTTTTGGTATTGGCGTTGGTGTTAATACAGTGTTGGTATGGGTGTTGGTGCTGGTGTTGGTTTAGGTGCTGGTATTTCTATTGGTGTTGGTTCTAGTTTGGGTGTTGATGTTGGTGTTGGGCTGGTTTTGTGTTGGTTCTGGTGTCGGTTTTGGTTTTATTTCTGGCGTTGGTGTTAGGGTTGGTAAGATGTTGGTGTTGATTTTGGTGTTCGGTTGATTTAGGTGTTGGTTTTGGCTTTGGTGTTGGTTTTTGTTCTGGTGTTGGTTTTGGTATTGGTATCGGTGATAGTGATGGTGTTGGTCTTGGTTTTGGTGTTGTGTTGAAGTCGATGTGGTATCTGTTGATGTTGACGATGGTCTTTTTTGGTGCTGGTGTTTGTTTTGTTGTTATCTTTGTTTTGGGTTTTTGTTTTTTGCTTTTTTGTTTTTTGTTTGTGTGTGTGTGTGAGTTTGTTTCTGCATTCAATTGGGGACCCTGAACAATAAAGGACAATAAGGTCCCCGATTGACAGACGGTCCCCGATTGACAACTGTGTACAAAACATATGGGTTGTCTTCTAAAAAAGTTAAAGTACAAACAAAAGAGGAACAATAGGGGGTCCCCAGTTGCAGGCAAATACACACTTGGATGTGTGTGTTTGTGTTGTTTTGGGGTTGGGATTCATAAGTGTTGGTGCTTGTGTTAGTTTCGGTGTTAGTGCTGGTATTAGTGTCGGCATTGTTTGGTTTTGCTTTGTTTTGTTTGTTTGGTCTTTGGTTAGAATATTTTTGTAATTATTGGGCGGGGGTATTTTTTGTTTTGTTTGGAATTCATTTTCTTTATAATTGTAACAAGTACAGTTTTCTGGCTTTCCATGACGTTTACTGCGGTACAAAAGACTGGCAAATGATTTGCGGAAAAGTACAGTTGATCTTGCCTAGCACTGCTTTCACCGTCCGCCCTAGCAAACATCAGTGTAACCTTGACTATAACCGGGGAAGGAACAAAACCATCAGCTCATCAATCATGCCAAAGCAGTTGAAACTCAATGTCATACTCAACGAATGGCTTTGAAGGACAACTGCACTAGCTATAACAGTTTTGCACCATATTTGAAGACGAGAGCGTAGTATTGTCGTGTGCAGTACACGGATATGCGTTTGCAGCCATAACAACAGAAGAGGAAAAAATTATGCCAGTCACGGCCATGTTGAAAGTGATGACTGGGGCCACAGCAATGTCCGTAAATTGCCATCTATGCGCTTCATACTGGCATTCGTTCAGAAGGAAGTTTTGAAGGCCGTTTATTCATACACACAAAACAACCAGCCGAGTAAATTAAATTGATGTTCATATAAAAGGACGTTTAATTTTCTTTAAGGGCGATTTTTGAGTCCCTTTACCTTGTTTCTGTCACAAATTAATAAACGATTATTGTGCGCTGGGGAGAAGACTACACAAGAGGACATGGCTAATGACTTATTCGTTGTTGACTACTTCAAGTACCACTTGAGGTACGTCTACATTTGCATCTATTATCCGCTGAATGGGGAGTTCACCACTGCCGTAATCGAGTTCATAGTAGCCGACATCAAACAGTCGTCAACCAATCTACAAGCTGCCGCCTTGTCAAACCGGCCGTTTAATTATTTGTGACTGAAGGTTCTGCTTTGACACTGTCCTCGACACACCTGTCCATTCTTAAAACTGAAAAGTATTTCCCGAATAGTTTTTTTTATAACTGGGAAGGGATAACCCCTTAAGATGTCATCAAGCAACTTGGGTTTCAAAGTTTTGGTCAGCTTTAATAAACCAGTGAAGCCAGATAGTCAAACGGAATAATTTGATGAAGGGTGTCGCTATTTAGAGATCTTGAATATATCAGTGTTGCTATACCGTTGTATGCTGTTGGAATTCGGGGTTTCGAAAACTTGACGCACTGAAGTACGTCTAATGTCTTACACGAAGGTATATACCATCAAAGCCTCTGCCTCAAATAGCGAACTTAAAATGCAGCTTTTGTACGTTTTCTCTTTGACCGATAATGAGCAAGCACTAGCTCGTTGCAGACACAATCACGTTAACATAATGAATCTACATACACACTGACAACGTTGTGAATCCAAGCAGCTTTGTCATACTGTAGAATGCACCTGCGACACCATCAGTATTTTTTTTGTGAATATGAGAACTCACATTAGCAATAGGGGCCTAATTGTCATCACACTGCACGAAAACGGCAATACGACAGATTATGGACAGTGCTTTTTGAAAGTCATTGCACGTGGGGTGTACCGGTACATTAAGGTTTAAATCTTTTTTATCGTCCCTGATCCAATTCGCCAGGCCTTAACATCTCTTGCCATTCACCGGGCAGCGTTGTGAGAAGGGTGTTCGATGTTCACAAGGTGTATAATTACTTTCCGTGACCGCCCGGGCTTCGGTGCAAATTGCGAATTCTCTTCGACTGAGCCATTCCCATCTGCGGTCTTGCCCCCAACGTAAAATCACGTTCTCTCGCTTTACTCAAAGATTCATCACATGCAGATCTCTTTCAGTTTCCCCCCCGTGCCAGGGCCCAGAAATACTGCATCTGCGAGTGATCTATCTCCCCAAAATGTCGTGTAATCCAATACAGGGGGTCCGATATAGATCGTCATCATGTTGGCTGACGGGGGAAGTCTGAGAACATTGATGAATAGTCACGTCTACACGGAACAAGAGGCCGCCGGCCCCCTATATGGATGGGAAAGACTTGCTCCAGATATTAATATCCACAGAAGAATTGAATATGGATCTCTACGATCAGCCCCGGAACAGCTAACGGCAATTTGAGAATGATTAAGTTTTCTTCTGCTCATATATAAAACTGCAACGCACTCGCACACGATGAAATTTGCAGGCAAGTTGTCATCTGAATGATCCAAGCTTTTCAGAAAAGGTTGGAAAAAATAAAAAATACCAAAAACTGCTTCAAACTCCATGCACTGACTACTCGGAAATACACAGATATTAAAACAGTTACAGGGCCTAATGTTTTGATCCCAGTAGAGACCTAGGGTGCTATTTATAATTAGGCCTACGTATGGACTACTTGAATTTAAACAACAGGTACAACAGAAAAAGGACTGGTAACTAGACCAAAAGGCTCATTGCGGTTTCATTTATAAGGGACGAGAGAATTCATTACCACGTGGATGGTTTCAACGTTTTTGTTACACTTAATCTATGTTTTGTGGACGAAGTAATTTTACGGGGTGCTAACTTAACCCATGCATGAAACTTTTATTTGTAAATGGTCCCAGGTTTTCGGATAATTTTCAGATCGTAAAGTGCAATATGGCAGCACGAATACACGCTTCCGTTAATACCATAGAAAATCCAACCATTGCTTTAACCGTCCAAATCGAATCAAGGTTGGTCTTCCGAAACTGAAGTTTATCGTGTCCAAATGTTGACGTTCGATTGTTGCAAGTATCGCCGTTCCTCGCTCGGAACATGGTCGTACCTCCGGCAACATCTGGCAAAAAGGATCTTGCAACATTGGGCGAGTAATTCCTCCTAGCTAATCCAAACTGCGCAACGTGATCCCGGCGGCCATAGGCATATTAAATGTTGTCTCAGCACGCGTGTGACCAAACAACAGCTGTCCTGTGGTTGAGAGTGGCTTCCCTTCTTGTTTGTTGAATTTATCCACACAATCGAATTTTTCAAGTAGGCCAGAATTATTGTTCATAATCACAGGTTATCAACTGAAGTGGGGAAGTCCAAATCGAAATCGATTGGACCTTGAACGGAAAAACCTACGCAAATATTTCTCAATGTCAGTCATGCCTGAAGGTTATTTCGTATAGGCCTATTCAGGGCCACAGATGGCGCTGTTTAACCAGAATACACACGACATAAATGTGATTTTCACACTTGAAGTAAGGCTGCATCTGATTTTGTGGCTTCTGGTGGTTGTTGCGCACACGTCTATGAGGACTGACAGCAGACCCTCGAACACGGCATTTCATTCAAACC
Organism: Acanthaster planci; assembly: GCF_001949145.1. The sequence goes on from NW_019091362.1 coordinate 5,911,554, forward strand.
ACTACGAAATAGAGGGCGTCGCTGCTGTTTGACGGGTCGCGAGCTCGCTCAATGCTTTACATCATGGTTACACAAGCGGCAGTTATTTATCCCTTTTTCTTCCTCATTACTGAAAATATACTCACTACACTTTATTCGTACGTCCAGAATTGACCAAGATAACCGATGATTTGAAATATACCGCCAAAAGACACGTGATCAGTGACACTTGGTGAGAAGAGAAATTACCTTATTGTGATTGTACCAAGGCTATGTTTTTATTATTATAGCTGACATTTTTCCAGTGCTAAAGCATTTTCATTGGCGGCCCAAAATATTTAAATAACGCTTCACAAGTCATGCACAGTGTAGCCAATCACAATGCACAGCATCAGCCCTTCCCAGTGCTCTGTTTGAGCGAAATCCAAGTTGCACAGTAATACCAGGTATCCATGAGGGCGCACTGCTCACTATCATGGGACGAGGGTGGCATTAAATCCATCCGTCTTGTAAAGCTTCTTCTGGTTAAAAACGACAAATTCAATAATCATGCCCAATCCACCAACTTTACTACACTGAAAGCGGTAAAAAACAAACAGGAAACCATACAAGTTTCCGTCAAGGGGATTAAACATGATAACGTATGGATCATTAACAGGCAGTGACAATTAAAATCAACGCGGGCAAGATACATATCCATACTGGTTACCGTGAAAAGCATCGGAAGCTATGTAGCGTCCTAGACGTGACACACAGAAAAAGAGGTTGAATTTACCGCCACTCCAATAATATTAATACCCAGCTCGGTATTGCAAAAAAGTAAGGTCATTCGGGAGTAAAGCATCTCCACAAGACCACGTACAGAGCCACACTGATAAGGCGGATCTTGCACACACGCCTTAATGACCTCGGACGCGCTTCACAGTTGACAGGAGTTGCAGTGTTACGACCAGAGTGTCTAGAAGTCATCACAAGTCCACCGCAAGCCAATCACGACTCGCCAGCCACGACACAAGCTGTAAATGGCGACAGCGATCCTTCACTCAATACAATGCGACCTGACTGATGTGAATATGGAACACTTTGTACAATCTGTGCCACACCTACTAAGATGCCCATTTCTTGGTGCCTGGAAGATCAATAGGTGGCAAACGAGAAGGCTGTTCGCCGTGCAAGAGCCTGGCTAAACATTTGAAACATAGATGAAAGAAGGGGAACCCGTCTGACGATTTAATTTATGATTGACGATTTAACTTATGATTGACCATAGAGTGTAATAGTGGTCAGAAACAGTCTCTTTCTCAAAGTACTGTCCAGAATCCACTGCAAAAGCAAGGACGTCGGACTAGCCAGTTCTACAAAAGTAAAAGCGAATTGGAAATACAGCTTACCGTCTTCTCTGTTGTCACGTCCCCTTTTCTTGCGCACAGCATCATTTTCAGCCTTGGCCTTCGACCCGTTACCACCTTCAACACTGGGCTGGTCGCGACTGGTGTAGTAATCGCGACTCGAGCTGAAGGATCGCTGCTTGCTGAGGACGTTTCTCTTTTTCGGGCTCTTCTGGAGCGGCATGGTAGCAGAGCTCGCTGGGTCTGAGCTTGCGCTGTCTCCTCGCCCTCCTCCTGGTTCGGCGGCTGCTGCCTTCGTGGTTAGTAGAGTGCTGCGCGCGTTTCCGAGATTCACGTACTGCACGGAGTTTTTGCCCCGGGTACCGCAAAGTCCAGCACCCATGAGTGTTCGCGCTCAAAAACGACAGGAGGATCCAGCATGCAGTTGTGATTGTTTTACAATCCGAATATCATATATCTCTTTATGAAGGTTATACGTTACAATTCGACTTTTCTGATACGAGGTCTTGATGATACTGGAATTATGACCAACGCAACAATTGTAATTCCTATCACGGGATTTCAAAGCTTTCCACCACCACATTGAAGATTTGTTCGTGCATAGAAACAAGCGTAGGCTACATGAAAAAGAAGTCTTCTGGCCGTATGTAGCTAGTTTCCCGTCGAAAATTCCATCGAAACGCTTAGACCACAACCAAGGAGATGTAAGAAGCACTTATAACGACACTTCTTGATGCTATAATACTCCGTCAGTGGTCTGCACCTTTGTTTAACCCAGCTGCCTGTGAACGAAATTAGAGATATAAAAGTACAATTTCAGTGAAAGAGGTTTGCGATAGCACCATGCAAGCATAACTCTTTGGTGAGTATATGTGTTCTGAAAAGCACTGAAGGTAAAAATAACAATAATGATAACAAGCACTTGTAAAGCACCATCTATCTAGCAAAGCATTCCGTGGCGCTGCATTATCAACGGTAATGAACGTTTTGGAGAGTATGCTCTGTCTGTGGTCAGGAGGCTGCAGAGGTTGCAAGGATGAAGTAGCTTATATTGTAGGTATGGAGGGGCTGCTAACTGGGAATCCAACCATGGGAACTCAAGCAGAACATGGGATGCTAGCAGGTTGGCGAAGTGTGTCAGTCTGCAGGAGGGGAGTGTGGGAGAAGATTGCCAAAGGTATAGGAGACACAGAGGTCTGGGAACATGTCCCAGGGTACATAGCAGACCCACTGGACTGGGATGTGAGGATGGGGCGCCAGATGTGTCTCTGATATTCCTCACATCCCAGTTGGATCCCGAGTGAGCATCCTCTCCACACCTCACAGCCTCCAGACACCATATAAGCTGCTTCATCATTCAAATCTCTGCAGTCTGCGGACAGACGACGCACACGATCAGGCACAGTTCCTGCAGTTCCCACTCACAAAAGAGAGATTCTTGCATTCTTACTCAATTTTCCACCTTCCCCAATTCATTTCATATTCATTCCAGCACAAAGCCGAAACACAATACACCAGACCACCATCTCCGCCCAGCAGCATCTCTGTTAGTTTGTTTCATGCGTCAAAATCAGGAAGTATTCTGAAAAACTGGCCCTATTAATTTAGGCACCAAAAATGATTATTAAGAAGTTGAGTTAGTGTCGGTTGCGGAATGCTGACGCCTTTAATTTCTTCAAATAGAGCGAAATAAACCAAAACAACAACCAATGAAAAGGCTCAATTCCACTTTAAAAGGTAAAGTTAGCCCCTCCCCCAATACTCCATGGTCACTGTTTGGTTGCACCACTAGGACAGAGTTGATATCGGTGATCTTTCAACGACCCTATGGATGCCGATTGAAAAGTGATACAGAGCCCTCATTCGGCGGACCTATTACATCAGCGCGCTGGGTGGTCCAAAACACTGCCGAACTCTGACAACTGTCGGACGGCATGTATATAACGTAATTTTACATTTTAAACATTGTTTTTTTTTGTTTTGTTTGTTTGTTTGTTTGTTATTGTTATTTTTAAAAACTAGCTTGTAGCCACAAAATCACAATAATCAAAATTGGTCACGACATGGTGGGCACTGAAACTACCCATCATGGAGTCACTTTTACAAGCCAAAACACAAATAGTGCTATTGTTGTACCAAATATACTGTACTCGTATGCAGTCAAATGGATTGCAGAGTCTAACTTCCTTCGCACATGACAATGAAAATCACTTGTCCGGAATGGACATTTGTATTACCTTTCAGTAACTTGCAAAATATTTGACTTGCATTACTTGAATTACAATACTACTCAAACAAATCTAAATACTTCAAAGACATCTCTGCTGTTTGATTGCTTCAGCGTAAAGTAATTTATCATGTAAGTACAATAAACACACTTGAACCGGACCTAAGAAACCTACTTATTTTGGGCTTGCTCTAGACTGTCTGAGGATCCAAATTCCATTCATTTTTTTTAATCCTGCATAAAGTTTCGAAATACCAACTAATAGCTACTGTTTAGTCGACCATGTTCATGACCAAAGATCGTATAGCGCCGCGCACGCGTGTTTTCAGGAGGGTAAACATTGAACTCCATTACGATGGAAATCAACAAGGGTAAATAACTAGCAATGCGAATTTTCTAGCGTGCACTTTTGACAGGAGTTTTCAAAAACTGCTTGAGGTTATTGCACTTCAGTAGTAAGGTTTTGAAGAAAAACTGAATTCTGCATCTGGAATGGATAAATTTGGAAAGAATAATGGTTGAGGTGTGCGCAGCAATTGCCGGAGATCAATGGTAAATCAAGTTTGGAAGAGGGAACAGCTTCTGACATGTGAGTCGCACTTTCAGAAAGTTTGTACATGCCTTGTACCTTATAATGCTTGGTTTTATATGGTAATAAATTTATTACAGTCTTTCTGGCCTATTTGGCCAATATATGAAACTTCACTATGTCGAAGTAAGGACCCTCTGAAATGTAACTTATTGGTAAAGGTGGTTTCAAAAACTGAATTGCACTGCACTGCACTGCACTCCACTCCACTCCACTCCAACAGGTGTGAAGTTAATTCCGGAAATGATATTCTTCATTGCTATTTTTTAATTTTTTTTGGCTTGTTTTCGGGAGGGACGTTGATGGCTTAGCCGCAGTTCCATAAGAAAAAGGTTTTCTTTCTCTATAATCAATTTTGGCCAGAAATGCACAGTACACAGCATCAATTTACCCTCCTGAAACGCAGCGCGCCGCCATTGTTCGGCCACGCATTTTGTGCACAAACAACGCGGGATGTCCTATCCAGTCATTATAATGGATAGCGATTGACCCAAACAAAGGAGCCTCTGTTGCTAAGAGAATTGCGCCCTCTCTTGGTCCAGCTCGAGGTTTATAAGGTACTCCGTTGGCTTAATTAATTAGCCAAAGTTATGAATGGGTTTAAGAATGATCCCTGTAGCGAAATTACATTGCTTTGGATAGATAAAGAATTGCCCTGCGTGTGTACAGACTATGCACAAAAATGCATCTCACTGCCAAGCTTTTAAGGTCTGGAAGAAAATACCTCCAAGTTGAAAGGGAGCAACAATATTACTCTCAATTTGCAAAGGAGGAATTTTCAACATGGTGACGGCAGATAACTTTGGTGTTAGAGATACCGAGGTATTCTTTTGGGATTGACGACAATGATTTGAGACCACGTCAGGAGGTATATATTTGCAGTAGCAAAATAAGACTTCAAATTATCATTTCCATGTAACTTGCTCTTTAATTAATCTGCATGAAACGAGAGATACATTAACGTCAGACCACCACCACTGTATTGAAGAGATACAGAGAGAAACATGCGATGCTTTAATCGTTGATGCTGCTACGGCACATTAAAGTTTAGAGTTCCACTTGAAGCCTCTGACAAGAACAGACAAATGCATGTGACTCAGCAACACTCCTTTTTTAATAGCATCGTGATTCATGAGATCGTGTGAGCCAGGTAAGTTTTATGGACATTCCTGTGTCTTGCTCCTTTTGCAATAAAATTTCAAACACCACAAGCTGCAAGGAAAAAGAACTGACGCGTATTCAATTTGAAGAGGAACGTCCGATTGGACACAACGATCACTTGCTACTGGGAATTTTTCAACTTGACTGCTTCACCGAGCTGCTACGACCTTCACCCGAGTTCAGAGACGGAGGAAAATGCTGCGATTCTTCAGCGGTCGGCGATGCATTGAAGCGTGTTTGCTATATTGATGCGTGGCCACGGCCACAACAATGGCAAGCTGCAAGACATGGACAGAAAATATTTTGACAGCATAGGCAACATCTGTATCTCAAGACTCAAAGGTGGTTAACACTGCCTTGCCGTGAGAAAACATTAAGACGATGGGAGATGTGATAAGGAAGATCTATAAATTCTGAAAGAATGCTCCCAATTACGCAAGGTTACGTTCCTTGTAGGCTTATTATGCAATGTTGGTCGAAGCAGGGAAGCAGACAAAATACGTTGATTTGTGGTAAAAAATATTGTGTACTAGAGAAGGAACAGAAAGGGGCGGGACTTAGAGAAAGGAGTACCTTCGACGTTATTTTCATTCACATCATGCATCATAATTTCATTCACTTCGTTCAAACACCAATACTGATCTTCATGTGGAGTGTGGAAACTTCCCAAGAGTGTGCAACAAGCACCCAAAAAAGTTTAGAATATTTCACCGCGGTCATGCACAGCATGACTTTCACTCCCAACATCGTATACTTCTACCGTGTTTTCCCTTTCTGCTGTGTGTAGTTTCTGAACACTTCTATTTCTGACAGCCGAGCTGTCAGACATTAAGCCATTTTTCAGATGTTGAAAAGATATTCTGAGATGTGCATATCTCACATCTGAATTGGCATAAAGCTTTTGGTGTTCGAATACAACGACAGTATATGTGAGAATTGGCATAAAGCTTTTGGTGTTCGAATACAACGACAGTATGTCACAAGGCAAAATTCAAAATTGGTTGTAATTTAGACGTTCGCTGTCCACCTTCGTTTTTACAGCAGGATGAAAACAGCCACCCCCCCGCCAAATCTGTTTGGTTGGATGACATCCCCCACACAGACCCTGTCCTTTGCATTTCCATCGCCCATTAAAACCATCCCTTTCGGCATTAAAACAAATTTATACTGTCTGTGAAAGCAATTATCAACAAAAGACCTTATGGAGTTATATAGACTGGAGAGACCCAATAACCACAACACGTCTGTCAAGCACAGCTTGTTATTGAAGAATGACTTCCAGCCCACCAATGCCGAGTCAATATCAATGGCAATGCCAATGCAGCGAAATAACAACCAGGCAATTCCATGACTCCTTGGCAAATATTTCTGCACTCTGTTTGCCGATTGAATCAAGGATGATTGCTATCATCCTTGCCGGGCTCTAAGACGGGCTTGCACACTTTTTTTTTTGAAGAAAGAAGGCCAACAGCCATAGGAGATACATTCAGCGCCTACGTATTATGCGCATGCGCACACGGAAGTGTAAATTTGTGTTCCGACTTCATCCATGGATATAGCTGAAGCAAAATCTACCTCATGCATCCTGAAGATATTAGCGGGAAGGAGCATCAAAAGTGCAAATTTCCTCACGACAGTTAGGTAACCCACTATCCCTACAACAGGCCTGAAGAATTATAATGTAAGCAACATAAAGACAAATTTTCACAACCTCCTCTTAACTACAAAGCTTTCTGCAAACATTTTCAATTTTAAATTACTCCGTGAATACAGTTTAATAGGCCTAGTGAGGGAGGAGCTGTCAAATATAATCTTACCCATTACAATCTGGTTTAGAGGTTATTGGTCACATACCTTACAGTACAGGTGTAATGACGTCGTATGAAGAAACTCAAATAAACAGTATCTCAGAGAGACTTTTAGAATGATTCTTTGCAGGATGTGCGAAAATGTGTATGCAAAGTAGAATGACCTATGTGTATGCAAAGTAGAATGACCTATGTGTATGCAACGTAGAATGACCTGTATGTATACAGAGCCACGAAATCCTTTCCTATGGTTCCCCTCAACAGTTTATACCTTGAATACTACCAAATTGAAGCGATTTCTATATAACATTTGTTTAATATGATTTTTGTACGACGTTTCCTTCAAAGATTCGTTGAAAAGTTCCATTTGGAGGATTTGCTTTGTTAACAATCTTAGTTTGTACCCCAATCTTAGTGTGTACTTCAAGGTCGCCCAATATTCATTCCACTGAAAAAAAGCAACGACTTTGTCTACAGAAGTAGGAAATGCGCGGAGTACTGAACTCAAATCCCCGTCTATCGTCTCTCACGCAAGTCTCCGTTGTCAAGGCAACGCTTTCAGGGAGTTCGTGGGCCACGTAAAGAATGAAAGAATTTCCGCTCAGGGCCTCGTCCTTCGTTTTCCCTTCCCTCGAGAATCATGACAGAGAGAAAATTTCAGGTCTGACAAGTAAAAACACAGGTCAACCTGACTTATAATAAAAACAAGTCTCCAATATAATATGGTTTTGCGCAAGCGGTTGGTTATTTTTCCTTGGTGCCAGAGGAAAAACTCGCCAGCGCAATTCACACAGACCGGCTCTCTCCTCTGACGACTCTAAGCCATACATGATTGTTAGGAAGGGCAGCCATTTGTGTGCTGTCGGGGACGCATCAAAAGTTGTGTGGAAGTTGCAATCATTATGAGGCCTACGTCAGGAAATCCGGAAAAGAAAGATGATTGATTTAGACAACATTAATCTGGGAACATCACACTTCAGATGGATTCGTCACAAGACATTTGTGGCTACTTGAACAAAGGGAGATATTTCAAGTCTATGATTTATCTCCGATGAAGGCTTCGCCTACGAGAAACAAAACCATTTACAAACGCTTGGTCTGAGTGGCCCGATTCTACACGTTTTGGTAAATAAACAGAGCTCAATGTTTTGATAACAGAGAATGAGTTTTTATCTCTGTGAAGTCTGGAGGTGTGAAAATAAGCTGAACCTGGAGACGCTAGAGAAATTTACAATTTTACAGTTTAGTGTGATTAGACATATCTCGTGTGGAAACCAGACTGTAATTCATTACGTTCAGGCTAAATGTCCCGTTTTCGTAGTTTCAAAACCACATGGAACATTATACCCTTGGCACACGCGATGCCTCCATCAACGAGTTGACTTTTGCAGTGCATACACTGCAGTATATCATAGAGCTAGGAATTGCGGTCAGCTGAGGGCTCTCATTGTGTTTAGATAAGGGTTGTAAAATAGGGAGATTTTGCTGTAGGGCAGTGTCGGCGACCATCCTTTTACTTTTGAAATCAGTTCGAACTCCTCGAGTTCCTAGCTCTATGAGTACATACATGGCTACAATCATGTGGATGTGGTGCGCACTGCGCCAGGAAAGACCCAGCTTCCATTAATGGAGAAAAACAACGGAAATGAGTTCAAATCTGAGATGTATGAAAAGATAATTATTAATGACATGTGAAATCACGAAACATCCATGGTAAGGGATGGACAGAATATCACATTATACAGCGGCCGTTATACATGCATGTCTGCTAGAGTCGGCATTGGCTCTTAGCTGTGCTTCTGCATTGCTTGCAGTTTTATGCAAAGTAACCCATTTGTTCATCGTACAAAAATTAAAAAAAACCTATGTGCACTTGACCTTTGTGCACATCAGAGAACCGTCTCAGAGATCTGACGATTTTAGATAATTTGAGTGACCATTTGTAATTTCTTCTTTAATTTGTAGACGTAGATGCCTGCTATCACGCCGTGTTTGTAGTTTGTAATCGTCCCATCACGCGCTCCGGGATATCTTGTCATCTTCAAGATAAACGGAAATACCACAGTGCTGGAGTGGTTCTGGGAAAGACACTGTAGGGAGACTTGGGTAAGGGACCTCGATGTGGGTAAACACGCAGGCTCATTAACATTACACGACTGCATGGCTTCTATTGTATATGGCGATTGCTAGTCGTAGTAGTGATCATGTGGTAACGAGTAAATCTCTACCATAACACGGTTGGTAAATAATTGGGAATGATACCCTACCTAAAATGTTATTATTGAGCTGCCAATGCATGTTTTTCAGCCATCACGCTCCTATCATTAAGAGATACGGCCTACATGTATCTTTATATGTACATGTGCATATAGTTTGATAAAACTGGGAAAATGTTCTATTATAATGCAGCAAAGCAGCAATAATCAAATTAACCTTAGACAGGTAATAACATTTCAGTGTTTACTTTCAATCCCATCAATGGCAAATTGAAAGACGTGACTCCACACAATACCATGACACCAGCCGCAACACTGTAGTCACAAATAAATCAAACAGTGTTTCTGGGATACCTTGATTTGAAGTTGCCATGCAAGAACACGTCCAGCAGGGAAAGCCATGCAAATCGCTGCATGGGACCATCTTTCTAAAATTCACCGTAAATTATGTTACTTTTAATTTAAGATGTGGCCATAAAAGCCCGTGTGATTTTGTGGTGTTATTATGAACGCTACTGCAAACTCCAACTAAAAGATCGAAACTGCAAATATTAGATAGGTTTGAAGATTCAACAAAAAGTTCTTTCAGAATGAAATAAAAGGTGACTGACGGTGCCCTTTTTTCTTTCAGCAGTGCCATGACTGTCAAGGGTGTAACTACGACCGTTGAGATATACGTTATTGTTACTGAGACACGTTGCCTAGAGGATAGCTAATATGGTTGAATCAAAGTTCAGGTATATATACGCCTGAATTACACAAACTCATATGTGGCATGGGAATGTCAATCATTCTAAGGTGGTTTCCCGAGTGAACTTTTTTCACACAAAGCAGTACTGATAAAATGGTTTCAAGACCACTTAGACATGCCCCAGTTGCAATGGGTTATGAGTTATTATGATGCACAAATGGGCAATTCAACCATCTTGAACTTTGATAATATTTGATCATTTGAACAACGTCCATAAATATAAATCAAGTAGCTGGTTACAAGCAAACAAGTAGGCTCCCAACACAGTAGACTGTGTACATATTGTGATATTAATCATTACTCAACTTCATTACTGCCAAATCATACACATATTGTAGTTTTAAGGTTTGCAGTAATGTGATTAGAGATGCATACGAATACTTTATTTTTAAAAGGTAAAACAAACGTGCTCCATTGTCCGGGACAATATAGTAAAAATTACAGTGTTCGTAACAATCTCATGATCCGTGACCTCATTCAACACAAGTTGAGTTTAATATATTTTTATTGACGATAGTTTGATTTGTAAAATAAATGCCAGAATACTTCAACCGTTAGAAAATATTCCGAATGTAAATGCCGACTGTAGAACCCTCCTAAATATCCTAGAAGCAATTTAACAAATCCCCTCAAAGTCGGTGTCAGAAAAACAAGCTAATTATCTGTTCGCAACACCAGCAAACAGCTGTAAAATTATGCATGCCGCGTGGCCAGAGACCACGCTGTAAACACGAGATGTTATCGAGATGAAAATTGCTGCATGAAAACCTGGGAGAAATAACACACGGTTACGGCTTGAAATTAAAGAGAGTAGGACACAGCACGCAAGTCCGTCACGCATGCATCTCTACAACCGGATATCGACTTCTATACCCCTCCTTACCGAGAAGAAGTAATACCCATCGAGGTTGAATGTCCCGCGGCAAAAAACCTTCGAAATTTCCACATTTGAGCAAACATCAGAAGCCTGGTCGATGAGTGGTTATTGTAGACACTCTCCCAAATAACCAAAGGTGGTGGTGGTGTCTCTGAATTGGAAGCCACTTTATACATCCGTGATCGATACTTGATATCGACTGGAAATTTTCTTTTATACATCAGACGCAGAAGAATGGCAGATAGGATGGAGACTCTATCAAGTCTGCAGTGATGTTCAGTGTAGAGAACATCACTGCACCGTAAACATGCTTGCGACAAAATTGGAGCAAAACAATTTGATGTTTTATATTGTTTTGAAAATGTCCGGTTTTTTCTTAAACTAAAAATCCAAGAAAAACGAAAAATGAGCACTGGTTACCCCAAAGTGTATGGCTGAAGAGCTAATGATCTTGCTCCTTGCCGTCAAACCCACAAATCTTGCCCACACTCTAAATCCTTGTTGAATGGTACTGAAAACGTGCCACAACCCTGGCTTCGCAGATTCAATTGTACACCATGAACGTGTTGTTGCATGCCCCTAAAAAGTGACTTTTATGGCCCAGCCGTACTCATTGAGTGGCTTTTTTCTCGCCTCCAGTGTCCAGAAATCATATTTCAATCCTGTGCGGGTTAGCTCAATTTTCGCGACGTCGCCACGACCGGAACATTGCAGCCTACTTTAACACAGCTCTCGCACAATCCAATCTTGACTTAGTATCGCTTTCATTACGGAAACTCATTCTTTGACTCCCTCGACTCGGCCGATGGAATCGTGGGCGATATCGAGTTACCGCACCCCCCCCCCATCAAGAGGCTCGTCCTGGCAAACCGTTCTCCTAACCGACGACGAAGGATTTATGAGAAAGGGGACATGCTCCTGTAGAACTAGCCGAGATAAATTATGTGACCACCGTTAGCTCTGCTTCTGCTTGGAACAGGGCTTTTAATCGAATTAGCCAATCAATGCACGTTACATTGTCTTCTCTTTAAGTATTTTTGTCGTAATTAAAAACCAAAACTGTTCAACGTAGGGATATATTACAGAAATCCAGTCAAATGGCAGAATGCTTTATCCATTACCAGCGGCTTCATGAGCTAAATGCTCAGTAATCTATAACTGGAATTAGTCTTTTCAGACAGCTTGTCCCTTTATTTGATGAAGCCAAGTCCATTAATAGAGGTTACTGCTGGGAACCTTTATCCCCAATCAGGTCTACAGAGGCGATTTTATAAGTCTGTGGTTACTGTAGCGAGTAATAAAGGCACGCGCCATTTCCAATTTCCAGCAGATAGTGCGCCATCATTTTCCCCTCGTAAAACCATCCTTCAGGTCCCAGCCAAGAAGGTTGCAATGAAGAATCCGATTACCGATTCATCCCTTTAGGAAATAAAAAGCTTATAGGTATGGTGAAACCATTTTTGACGTTGCATGGCTGCCGGTGGAATTCACTTTATCGATAGTGACCAAGGATTCCGAGTGATCTAACTTCAGGGGTCTTTGGACTTTTAAAAAAAATCTGGGAAGCCTCGTGTCTTCTGGTGCAGCTGGGGAAATGCTGACAACGACCGCCTAAAATTTAATCAGGGTACTCCACGTTGTTTGAAAGGTAAAAAAATAATAGTAAAAGGTGCACTTTAAAATGACAATAGAAAAGGATTTGCAACCCCAATTTTATTAGAGTCTCAAGGAAACGGGGTTAATGTATACCAGGCAAGATATGGGACGGAGGGGTACCCCCCACCTGTCCAATCCCNCCACACAAAGGCAGAGGGGTTCTCTCCGTCCCATATCTTGCTTCAAATGGGGTAAATGAGTAGGACTACGGTTTCTTTGTTCAAAAGAGTGATCTACGGTTGACATATTTGAAAAGGATTTTACATTTTTTCCTTCACTGCATGCTTAGATTGCAAGTTGGTTGTAAATATTTTCTTACTTGTGCAACCAAACATTTCGGTCTTCAGTTCTTTCTTGGTGGCGGTAGGGATAGGGGATCTTTAAATGTTTTGGGCATGATTTTTGTGACGAGATTTAGAGGCCTGTAACTACAAGCATTGTACTGTGCAAGGCAATTTTGCATAACCCTAGGCGCATTATTTAGGTCCTTCTACGTTTTCTTCTGATTTACTGCATTCGTCTCACAGTGTCTTTAAGGGAAATACACCAAACTCAGATCCTCTACGTTTCCCTTTCTGGCAAGTTGGATTACCTACGCAACACTAGGCCGTCTGATTGATTTAAACGTTCAGGTACCATTCTGGCGGGTGGGACGGAATGGTGATTTTGTGACGATTGCAAAAAGATCCCCTCTGATGTCGTCGCTTATGTTATTGCTATAGATATCTTTACTCACGCGGATGCGTTAGTAATAACAGGTTTATTTTTATTACTCAAGGATGCCTGTGACCGCTAACTTATTCGAACCGAATGATGTGACTATACTCCTCGCTCTCTGACTGGATCAAATGCATTTGCTTAATATGCAGGAGCCAAGAGTGCCGAGTTTTCAATAAGAAAAAGCACGGAATGTACATGTTTTCAATATGAGAAGTAAGCCATGTGTTGGGACGTCTGTTCGTCCTTGACCCACCCTAACAGTCCCAAATCCTCCAATTTCAGTATGATTTTGCATACACCCTATGCAAAATCGTTTAAAGAAAAAAGAAACATAGTGGAAGATTTGTAGTAACATACACCCATTCAGAAGGCTATGAGCAGTCGAACCATGAAAATAACCTTATGATGTTCATCAAATTTGTGGTCTGAACATGATACATTGTATTATACATGAAGCTTTAACTCCACTCGCTTGTGCTACATCTTATTTTACAATCATTACTCATCCGGGCAAACCGCCCTCATCAAGTCTCCACAGACACTCTCGCGAGGAAGTGCAAGGTACGGGATAGCGACAGCTCCCCGCATGTCATTTACCCACTGGCTGTGTACACACGTTAGCTGTCCATGATCCATTGATGTCGCTCTCCTAACCTACTTCTTCATCACAGACATATTACCCTGTCTCTATCAAGTCAATTAAGGAATGACGGATTGCTACCTTCTCAATTAAGTCACTTTACATACGCGTTAGAGACCAACCGACGAGGGGCAGTTTTAACCCTGTATATTGTCCGGCAGGATTTTTTTTATCACCGTCTCCCGTAAAAGACAATGCAGAAAAAATATATATCAGTTTATTTCGCTCTCTCTTATTTGTAATGTTTTCAATGTTACTCGTTTTCAAAGCAATGCCACATGAATGTGCATCATACTAGACAAAGGACGTCGTTCGCTGCAAATGCTTAATTTGATCTATTATACACAGGCAACAAAATCAACCGCCGCGACATGTTCCTGAATATATCAAAGCGACAGCAAGTCGTACTGGGCACGAAAGCCTACACTTGCGGTATTCCTGAATTTCAGAACAGATCCCATGATTCGTGTGACTGTACTTGAGTAGCCATTTCAAAATAATTGCTAGGCCTAATAAGCGAACAGGTGTCTCTTCTGAAGTGACTGATTCAAAAGTCGATTGTGAACGTTGAATGTTATACCGTACAGCACACATATCAAACATGATATATTTTTACATGGAATAGAGGACAGGTTTTTCTTGATTTACTATCAAAGCATACTGGCGTTGCAGGTACAAACGTACTGAGCTACCACAGTGACTTACAACATGTGGTCTAAGGTCGAATGCCTAATGTAAATGTTGCCCAATGCTAATTTAAAGCCTCCTTATATTGTTTAATGGGGTTTATGTTAAACGAGGGTGAACGTGTGCAGTAATTACCACTTCGTGAATCATGTCATGTCTTCATATTGGCCTTCTGTAGAAATAGGCCACATTGAAATGAAAGCGAGGTTAACTTTCCATTTTGAGATTTCAGAGTAAAAGGAGTTTAATATGATAAAAGTTCATTACCAAATTAATGCCAAGTTATACGCTGATGAATCAAAACGTGTGATTTTATCATATCTAACTGTTTCAACCCAATTGTGCGTGCTTTTGGTGTGTTTAAGAAACAAAGTAAATTACAGCACCATGTTCTCTAGGACTGCGAAACGCTGTTATGCATATAGGTTTAGAGACAAATAACCTCGTGATATGCGTCTCGGCGGTAGGAGTTTCAAAAGTGGTGGTGGGGGAAACACATAGTTAAATAAGGAGTACTAGCCTTGCTTCTCCTCCATGCGACACTTTCGTCACCTTGACCTAACTGCAGCACAGTTGTCATTAAAAGTGCAAGCACTTTGAATTTCCATCCTTAGCAATATCAAAACATCTGGGCTTAATCTACTGATAATGTACAATGAAGGGACAAGTTTGGTATCTACGTCTTTATTAAGCTGATAAAGAAACTCTACGAAAATTGCAGTTTCGTTGCTTTCGTGCCTCGTGTACTTCGCTTGGAATATTTAGACTTCTCTGCGGTCGACCTTAACAAAGCACCTTTCAGCATCCGGGTCACTGCGAATTGGGTTACATTCTTGCAATTTGACTGTAGGCAATCCGCTCTTTGTTACACAATGAGTTGCCATGACGACTCCAGGGCAGCTCGTTTAAGCAGGAAGGCATGGTGCGACAAAGTTAGGTCTATACGCATGGATGACAAGTCGTCATCTCATCAGGCGTCGGATGGGAAATTTGGTCGCTTTTATTTCAAAGTTAAGGTATTCCTTGACATAGTGTGCTCATAATGGTACTTCGCTAGTCAGGTTGCCCTATCAGCACCATTTATTTGATAGAGTTATTCAACCAATGTCTAGCAGATCTATAAACAATTCTGATTCAAACACAATTCATCTTGATGAAATTTTCCCGAATGGTTGCCTGATCAACCAACGTAAGACTGTGCGACTCGTCCCTCTACTTGAGCCTCGAGCTGGACCAAGAGAGGGCACAATTTTCTTAGACACGGGGGCTGCTTTGGTCCGAACTAAACTTCGCTGGTTCCCTACCAACAAAAGGAGCTCTCAACCTGGCTCTTTTCAACCAATGAGGGTTGCTTCTGCTGGAGGCAGACAGCGCTTTGAATGAATATTTTGAAGCTACACAGTTCGCAAAGATCTAATGTTCAGTTACGTTTGAACACCAGTTTAGAAGATTGACTGTAGAAAGTAACTTGACGATATGGGAAGTATTTATGGTTAAGTGCGGTGTGGAGACTACTAATTAAAAGAGACTGAATCGATTCGGTGTTCCTAGTTATGACGCCCATTGTCAAGGATTCTTTTGAAAAAGGGCCTCTCAATCGATGAAGGGCACGATCTGCCATCGGGGTTACGGCTCTCGCTCTCCGAGAGCCAAGGAGCTCAGCCAAGATATATTCCACGACGACGAATAAAGAAAGGTTTACCGACTTCACGTCTTTTTTGAACAGTCAATCATGAGTCCCAATTCCATCAAGCAGTCACCCAAAGGATGAATACTGATACAAAATGCCTCTACCAGATACATTAAAATCACGACGAACCTCCCTTAACAGCAGTTCTTTTGCCTAACTAATTTCCGAATAACTCCCAATGCCACATAAAATAGATCAAAGATTTACATCCATAGATGCTTCACTATCCCGTGGTGGTTGCAGACTAAACAAGGGTGTCAACATCTATCTAAGAAGCTTTAAAGGTCAACTCGTGCTCGCTGTTCCGGTGTGAGAAGGGAATAATCACCTTGAATCAACAGACGTGCAATACATTTTTAAAAGTAGAACAACCGGAAGTTCCACACTTACGAAGGAAATCTGAATCACGAAGTCAATTCA